>CM019713.1:81718130-82043130 GCA_009760885.1 Achatina immaculata | reverse complement strand
GAGAAGAATCGACAATTGGCAGGAGAAGACTGGGAAAAGAAAGGAATCGACAATTGGCAGGAGAAGACTAGGAACAGAGAGAAATCGATAATTGGCAGGAGAAGACTAGGAAAAAAAGAGGAATCGACAATTGGCAGGAGAAGACTAGGAACAGAGAGGAATTGACAATTGGCAGGAGAAGTCGAAGAAAAGAGGGGAATGGACAATTGGCAGGAGAAGACTAGGAAAAAAAAGGAATCGACAATTGGCAGGAAAAGAATAGGAACAGAGAGGAATCGACAATTGGCAGGAGAATACTAAGAAAAGAGAGGAATCGACAATTGGCAGGAGAAGACTAGGAACAGAGAGGAAGCGACAATTGGCCGGAGAAGACATAGAAAAGAGGGGAATGGAGACAAGTCTTGTCTGCAGCAGTTAGTCGCAATGGCTTGGAAAGCTAAATGATTGAATAAATGAACATAAACATGATGATGGAACTCTGAGTAATGTTGATGATGATAATAGCATCCAACAGCTCACATTACCGGAGGAACAGGCACGAAAATAAAGGCAACAGAAAACACTGGCAATTTATTCAATCACAAGAAGACGAAACACGAAGATGGGTCTCTTGTCTCTCGTCTGTTATAAGGTAAGCCATTTTCTGACATGAAGACCTTCTATTGTCTCTCGTTAGTTATAAGTTAAGTTATTTTCTGACGTGGAGACTCTTGTCTTTCGTTAGTTATAAGTTAAGTCATTTTCTGACATTGAGACTCTTGTCTTTCGTTAGTTATAAGTTAAGTCTTTTCCTGCCATGGAGACCTTTTCTTGTCTCTCGTTAGTTATAAGTTAAGTCTTTTCCTGACATGGAGACCTTCTCTTGTCTCTCATTAGTTATAAGTTAAGTCTTTTCCTGACATAGAGACCTTCTCTTGTCTCTCGTTAGTTATAAGTTAAGTCTTTTCCTGACATGGAGACCTTCTCTTGTCTCTCGTTAGTTATAAGTTAAGTCTTTTCCTGACATAGAGACCTTCTCTTGTCTTTCGTTAGTTATAAGTTAAGTCTTTTCCTGACATGGAGACCTTCTCTTGTCTCTCGTTAGTTATAAGTCAAGTCATTTTATGACACGCAAAGGCTCCGTCAAAGGCCATGACCAGATTCTATCTAAAGTATCTCATAAAGTTGTTGTTGTTGTTGTTTTCTTCTTCTTCTTCTTTTTTCTTATCGGGCCATTAAAGGTTTGTCCTGCCGTTAATGACTCCAGTTCTCTTCTATGTTGTATTTCCATCTTTGTCTTGGTCTACTCAAAAACAGTTTGATTAAATGGAGTAATAAAAATGGTATGTTGATAAACACCAACAAAACAAAATCCATGCTCATCACTACAAGACAGAAACTGCAGAATGCAACAAAAACTTCACTACAGCTTTGTGCTGGGACTACGGCAATAGAAAATGGTCATGAACATAAAACTCTAGGACTCATCATTGATCAACACTTAACTTGGAATTCTCACGTACATAACCTAACAAACTTGATTGCACAGAAAGTTTACCAATTAACCAAAATTAAACATTTTATCGACAAAGACACAAGAAAGATATACTACATATCACACATACAAACACACTTAGATTACTGTTCCACAATCTGAGATGGATGCTCAGTCTCAAACACAAAAAGGCTCCACTCACTTCACAAACGAGCATTAAATCTGATTTGTGACAAACACCCAGTACAGACTGTAGATCAACACAAACAACTCAAAATTCTACCCCTCAAAAATAGAATCCTTTTTAACAAAGTTAAGTTCGTTCACAGAATTCTGTCGCACAATGCTCCGCCTTACTTGTGGTCACTGTTTACGTATAACACTAAGCATAGCCAGCGTTTAAAAAACTGTCTTCTTCCTAAACCCAGGATTGATCTGTACAAGAAAAGCCTTGCATACTCTGCAGTACAGCTCTGGAACACCCTCCCCTACCATTTAAAATCCATTGGTAATACTTCATCATTTAACTCAAACCTGTTTCATTATTTACTTGGTTTTAATTCTTATCTTATATCTTATATCCTTCCCGTGCCGTTAGACGTCACATAGGGCTCGCAAAGTAGTTCGCCAATATTTCCTGTCTTCGGCGAGTCTTTCAACCTCAACAAAGGATTTTATGCCTGTTAACTTGGCCTCTCTTAATAATGTTCTCTTCAGAGTTTCACGCGGTCTGCCCCTTTTTCTTCGGCCTGTTGTGTTCCACTTGATAGCTTGTTTTGGGATTCTCTGCTCATTTCTTCTCATCAAGTGGCCAACATATGTCCATCTCCTTTTCCTGATCACCCGTGAGACTGGTTGTTGGTTTTAATTATATGCCTCCATAAAATAACCAGCACTCTCTCAGCACGTGACTCGCCAACCATCAAGTTCTAAAATGACATAGTTCGAAAAGTAACTTCTTAGATATTGTTAGAAATTATTTTAATGTTTAAAAAAAACATATGTTAGAAGATCTGTTTACAATGTATTTTTGTTTATGTATGTCTGTGTGTGAGAGCTATTTTATTAGGTTAATTACTTCTTCTCTTTTACTTTGAATGTAGTAGTTAAATCTTACACTCTTTTGATATGTTTTTTTCCTAATTTAATTTGTATACTTGCATTAAATCGAGTGTGTGGGAAGAATGAAAGATGGAGTGATGAAGGGCAGAATGTAAGACGGGCCTGCGTGCCCAATTCTTTACCCTCTAAAAATAAAGATTATTCATTCATTCATTCATACTCCTTGGTCTTGTTTCTCTCATCTTTTGTGCATACATCATTTTCGTTTGTCTGTTCTCTTCCATTCTTTCTACATGCCCCAGCCAGCGTAGTCTGTTCAGTTTCAAGACATTTATAATTCGCTGTGATTTAAATAAGCTGTCAGTTCAGTGTTATTTCTAGCTATCCATTCCCAGCTTCTGGTATCTTTTATGGGCATCACACAAAAAAAATCCCGGATACTCCATCCTTATAATTCACATGCACCTCCCCCGTGAATTTGCACCAGAGATCCATGCAAGAACTGATGCCTATCTTCTCATGTCAGGGGAGATAATCTCAACCGACCTAAAATAGTAAATTCAAAACAAGGGAAACAACCCCAGCAAAATGTGCCGTTACACTGTGACAGCTGGCCACCTGCACGTCCGTGAGATTTATGGCTCTCAGACTCATATGCCTGTGCTTGCATGCTTGCATCCAGAAGGAGAACGCCATCTTGGAGTATTGATTTCTTCGAACTCGTGTTTGTGTTGCAGAAATTACCTGGCTCATCTATCCTAGTCGTTTTATGTGCGGAAAAGAACAAATATATCCATTGTTTGTTTGTTTGTTTGTTTTTTTTTCTAGAAAGAAAGCCATGGCTATGTTCGTTGCTATGTTACATTAAGTCTCTCCGTACATGTCCATCAATCAGTTGTGTGCTTAGCTGGTCATGTCGTGCGTTGCTGTTATCCGGAAATGAGAGCTACATGATAAGTATTATATGCTTTTTGGAGAGATGGTTCTTGCTTGAGATCATTACCTTCTGGATTTGTTGTTGTTGTTGTTGTTGTTGTTTCTACAAGAATGTTTGACTGGTTGTACATGTATTTTGTTGTCTTTAAACTCAATTTTCTGAGACTTGACTTTGGAGGGGGGGGGGGGGGGGGGGGGAGAGGGGGGATGGTTCTTGATGTGCTTTTCGCCTCCGAACTTGACTTTTTACAGCTGATGTGGCCAAGATCTTGAAAACAATGGTGGAGGTGAGGATGTGTACTCGGTTAGGAGGCAGATATAAGAGATCGGTTTCCGGGTAGATTCCACTTAGCTTGACAAACCACATCGATGATTACTGCACAGCTGGACTGATGGGAGAGATGAGTGTCAATAGACAAGCTTTGACAGTTTCTTCGTGTCAATAGCTTTCTGTATCAACCTCTCTCTTTCTCTCTCTATCCCTCTCTTTATTTTGCTCATTCTCTCTCTCTCTTCTTCTTCTTCTTCTTCTTCTCATTCTGTGAGTGTCTCTCTCCTCCCTTCTTTGTTCTTTCTCGATAATGAAGAAAAAATGGAAGAAGAAGATGATTTATTATTATTATTATTATTATGATTATTATTATAAAGATTAAAAGAAAACGAAGCTGATAATGATGACACATGTTCTTCCTATTCTATTTCCTCAATAATATTCAGACTTGATGTACTCCCCCCTCTCCCCCACCCCATCACGCCCACACTCTCTACCCCACCCTCTCTCTGTGGAGAGCTATGGACACAGTAATCATGTAGGAAAAAGATGTCACATCTCGAGTCACGTGATGAGCACAGTTCACTTGTGTTTTTTCCGCCACACTCATAGTCCAGGTAGGAGCTACCGGATAGCCCAGGTAAGAAAAATATTTTTTTGTCTGAGCTATCCAGGTGAAGGTTCAAGGTTGTCCGAGCTGTCTGGGTGAAGGTTCAAGTTTGTCTGAGCTGTCTGGGTGAAGGTTCAAGGTTGCCTGAGCTGTCTGGGTGAAGGTTCAAGGTTGTCTGAGCTGTCCGAGTGAGGGTTCAAGGTTGTCCGAGCTGTCTGGGTGAAGGTTCAAGGTTGTCTGAGCTGTCCGAGTGAGGGTTCAAGGTTGTCCGAGCTGTCTGGGTGAAGGTTCAAGGTTGTCCGAGTCTTGAGTGGTCAGTGTGTGGGCTATGCCTATCTTCTCTGTTGATCTGGGTAGCTGTGATTATATCATCTTATATCTTACATCCTTCCCGTGCCGCTAAACCTCACATAGTTCACCAATTTTTCCTGTCCTCGGGAAGCTTTTCAACCTCATCAAGGGATTCTTCTTCTTCGTTCGCTTCTACCACCAAGACCACCCGGTGATCCTGCAGAATTTACTCCTGTGGTCCTCGATGTGTCCCGTGGTTCCCCCTTTGGTCCCAGAGAGGTCCACAAGAGGTTCAGATTATCGCGGGGCTTGGGCCTGAATTCTTGGTGGGTCGCAGAAATGGGATTGCGTGACACCGTGGTTTTCGTTGCACCAGTTTATTCTAGAGTTGGACTTTCTCACCGGAAAACCTCGGTATGTTTTGCCTGCTAATTTGGCCTCTCTTAACAATGTCCTTTCTAGAGTTTCATCTTTTTCTTCGGCCCTTTGTGTCCTACATGATAGCTTGTTTTGGGATTCTCTGACTGTTTCTTCTCATCACGCGACCAACATACGTCCATCTTCTTTTTCTGATCACTCATGAGACTGGTTGTTGTTCACACATCTGCCTTATCTCTGCATTATTCTTGAATTCGTTCCACTTTATACCGAGAATTTTCCTGAGGCATTCGTTTTCAAAAGAATCTAATTTGTTGTCTATTTCTTTAGTTGTTTTCCAGCTTTCGCATGCATAAATGAGGGTGGATTTTACATTTGAATTGAATAGTCTTAACCTGGCTTTTGTGCTTGTAACTTTTGAATGCCATATGTTCTCGAAATTCTTGAAGGTCAGCTATGCCTTTGCAATTCTAATTCTAACTTCTTTTCTGGTGTCACCATCCTGGTCTATGTAGCTGCCGGGGTATGCAAATTGGTTTACTTTTTCAACAGCTGTTCCTTCTACATATATTTTTCCTTTTTGATTAATAGGAAGTTTCGTTATTATTTTTCCCCTAGTTGATTTCAAGTCCTATTTTGCTAGCTGTGATCGATATCTCACTCTCTCTATCTCACATACGCTCATATATATATATATATATATATATATATATATATATATATATGTGTGTGTGTGTGTGTGTGTGTATGTATGCGTGTGTGTAAGATTATTGTGTATGGACTTGGCGAATGCTCATGAACTTGTGAAGGTTCGTCAGCATCTATCGAGGGAAGCTCATAAGAGATGTAATTGATGTGTTCTGGAGTCTTTCCTAAAGGATATTTTCAAGATGACGAATCTGTTGGGATTCATCACAGCTCTTTAGTTATGTTCTTTGAAGATATTGTGACTACATCATTGGCCATGGTGTTTTGTTTTGTTTTGTTTTGTTTTGATTCTGGTGTCTGAATTTGTGACAATGATGGAGATACTATATTTGTTCTGTGTTGATTAACAAGAATAGCGCTGGAATGAACACTGCAATGAAACAGAAGTAAGGGTAGACCAAAGGAGACATGGAGAAGAACAACAGAGAGGATTCTGAGCAATAGAGGGCTCACCGGGACAAAAGCAGAAAAAAAAGGCCAAGGTCAGGCGTTTGCGGAAGACCCTAGCAGAAGCCCTATGAACTTAGGGGACCAAATGTTCCAGAGAGAGAGAGAGAGAGAGAGAGAGAGAGAGAGAGAGAGAGAGGTAGATGTGATGAATGGTGCTATGTAGTTAGAATATTTTAAGCTGTATGATGATGATGATGATGATGATGATAGTAATGTTTTTTTGTGAGAGGGGTGGGGTGGTTTATGTACAGATATTCTGATATTGAATATGTTTGCCATAACTTTTTTATACTAATAGTGATTATTGTTATTGTGCCACTTTGTGTCATGAGTTTTCTCCCACGTCTTCAAATCCATAATGCGCATGCGCCGCCATCAGAAAAGTTGTCAGTGAGTTTTAGTGTGTATTAAATGGCTTACTAACCTTTAGAGATCGGCAATGTCTTAGACTATGTTATAAGTGCTGGTTGGAGTGAATGAAGGATTGCTGATGGTAAGTTTGTAGCCGTCATCTCTGTAGGGTTCTCTGAGTGAATGAAAGGTTGCTGGTGACAAGTTTGTAACCGTCATCTCTGTGTGGTTCTTGGAGTGAATGAAGGGGTGCTGGTGACAAGTTTGTAACCGTCATCTCTGTGTGGTTCTTGGAGTGAATGAAAGGTTGTTGTTCACACATCTGCCTTATCTCTGCATTATTCTTGAATTCGTTCCACTTTATACCGAGAATTTTCCTGAGGCATTCGTTTTCAAAAGAATCTAATTTGTTGTCTATTTCTTTAGTTGTTTTCCAGCTTTCGCATGCATAAATGAGGGTGGATTTTACATTTGAATTGAATAGTCTTAACCTGGCTTTTGTGCTTGTAACTTTTGAATGCCATATGTTCTCGAAATTCTTGAAGGTCAGCTATGCCTTTGCAATTCTAATTCTAACTTCTTTTCTGGTGTCACCATCCTGGTCTATGTAGCTGCCGGGGTATGCAAATTGGTTTACTTTTTCAACAGCTGTTCCTTCTACATATATTTTTCCTTTTTGATTAATGGGAAGTTTCGTTATTTTTTTTCCCCCAGTTGATTTCAAGTCCTATTTTGCTAGCTGTGATCGATATCTCACTCTCTCTATCTCACATACGCTCATATATATATATATATATATATATATATATGTGTGTGTGTGTGTGTGTGTGTGTGTGTGTGCGTGTGCGTAAGATTACTGTGTATGGACTTGGCGAATGTTCATGAACTTGTGAAGGTTCGTCAGCATCTATCGAGGGAAGCTCCTAAGAGATGTAATTGATGTGTTCTGGAGTCTTTCCTAAAGGATATTTTCAAGATGACGAATCTGTTGGGATTCATCACAGCTCTTTAGTTATGTTCTTTGAAGATATTGTGACTACATCATTGGCCATGGTGTTTTGTTTTGTTTTGTTTTGTTTTGATTCTGGTGTCTGAATTTGTGACAATGATGGAGATACTATATTTGTTCTGTGTTGATTAACAAGAATAGCGCTGGAATGAACACTGCAATGAAACAGAAGTAAGGGTAGACCAAAGGAGACATGGAGAAGAACAACAGAGAGGATTCTGAGCAATAGAGGGCTCACCGGGACAAAAGCAGAAAAAAAAGGCCAAGGTCAGGCGTTTGCGGAAGACCCTAGCAGAAGCCCTATGAACTTAGGGGACCAAATGTTCCAGAGAGAGAGAGAGAGAGAGAGAGAGAGAGAGAGGTAGATGTGATGAATGATGCTATGTAGTTAGAATATTTTAAGCTGTATGATGATGATGATGATGATAGTAATGTTTTTTGTGAGAGGGGTGGGGTGGTTTATGTACAGATATTCTGATATTGAATATGTTTGCCATAACTTTTTTATACTAATAGTGATTATTGTTATTGTGCCACTTTGTGTCATGAGTTTTCTCCCACGTCTTCAAATCCATAATGCGCATGCGCCGCCATCAGAAAAGTTGTCAGTGAGTTTTAGTGTGTATTAAATGGCTTACTAACCTTTAGAGATCGGCAATGTCTTAGACTATGTTATAAGTGCTGGTTGGAGTGAATGAAGGATTGCTGATGGTAAGTTTGTAGCCGTCATCTCTGTAGGGTTCTCGGAGTGAATGAAAGGTTGCTGGTGACAAGTTTGTAACCGTCATCTCTGTGTGGTTCTTGGAGTGAATGAAGGGGTGCTGGTGACAAGTTTGTAACCGTCATCTCTGTGTGGTTCTTGGAGTGAATGAAGGGTTGGTGGTGACAAGTTTGTAACCGTCATCTCTGTGTGGTTCTTGGAGTGAATGAAGGGTTGCTGATGACAAGTTTGTAGCCGTCATCTCTGTGTGGTTCTCGGAGTGAATGAAGGGTTGCTGGTGACAAGTTTGTAACCGTCATCTCTGTGTGGTTCTTGGAGTGAATGAAGGGTTAGTGGTGACAAGTTTGTAACCGTCATCTCTGTGGGGTTCTTGGAGTGAATGAAGGGTTGGTGGTGACAAGTTTGTAACCGTCATCTCTGTGTGGTTCTTGGAGTGAATGAAGGGTTGCTGGTGACAAGTTTGTAACCGTCATCTCTGTGGGGTTCTTGGAGTGAATGAAGGGTTAGTGGTGACAAGTTTGTAACCGTCATCTCTGTGGGCTTCTTGGAGTGAATGAAGGGTTGGTGGTGACAAGTTTGTAGCCGTCATCTCTAGAGGGTTTATCAGCCAAGAGTAAGTGGTGAGGTCGCAGGGAAATTGACATCATGAGTCAAGAAACATGAACTAAGTTGTTTAAATGTAGGGAGGTCAAACCTCAGCCTTCAATCTACCTCCCCGCTGCCACCAGATCTGCGCCAACCAATGAAACCACCACCAGTAGTTCTCACGTCCGCTCGTCTAAAACATCTGATGTCATAAAAAAAAATTATCAACGTTTTGTACAGATTTGTCATTCCCTTCTTCCCCCCCCCCCCCCCAACAACAACAAATCTGAGAAAAACAAATTGGGTCGTCCAGACCGCCAGCTTGTCAATCATGTTAGCCTAAATCTACCGCTAGCTCCAGCTCAAGAGCTCCAGTCCAGCCTGGGCCGAATATAGAAACTGGAGCTAAAATTAGAATCATCAGGGAGGGCTGAAAATCTTATTTGCAAAGGAGATTTGCTCGCTTGTAAGTTTGCTCTCGTGGCTGCTAATAGAGCCGGCCAAAAGAAACGTTAATGGTTTCTGACTTCATTATCCTTTCAGGGTATGTAGAATATGTGGCCGTGGGAATTGAGAACAGCAGCGTGGGGTCTCAGGTGATACAGCAGAAGATGGGATTATTTAATACGTGCGTGGTCGCCCACGCTGTCCATGTGGCAGGTGATGATAGTGGTTAAGCTGGAGTTGCTGTTGTCCAGAATCTGTGGAAGTGACTGATGATGATGATGATGATGATGATGATAATATTCTTTGCTCGTGTAGTCGGAGGGGGTGAGATAAGTTGTAATGATGAACTTCTTAGCTGGCTCCGCCATGAGGAAGATTGCTCTGAGGTGGGGTTCCGTTGTCCGGGAATTCAATTCAGTCTGATATTATAGAGGGGTGATGGCTGGTGAGATAGGATCCTGACCAGCGATGATGATGATGATGATGATGACGAAGATGATGCTGATGATGAAAATGATATTACAGCTCGGCGGTCCACTACAACGTGGCTGACACGAACATAACAGTCAGACAGTGCACAGCGCCACCTGCAAGAAACACAGACATAACAGTCAGACAGTGCACAGCGCCACCTACAAGAAACACAGACATAACAGTCAGACAGTGCACAGCGCCACCTACAAGAAACACAGACATAACAGTCAGACAGTGCACAGCGCCACCTACAAGAAACACAGACATAACAATCAGACAGTGCACAGCGCCACCTACAAGAAACACAGACATAACAGTCAGACAGTGTACAGCGCCACCTACAAGCAACACAGACATAACAGTCAGACAGTGTACAGCGCCACCTACAAAAAACACAGACATAACAATCAGACAGTGTACAGCGCCACCTACAAGAAACACAGACATAACAATCAGACAGTGCACAACGCCACCTACAAGAAACACAGACATAACAGTCAGACAGTGTACAGCGCCACCTACAAGAAACACAGACATAACAGTCAGACAGTGTACAGTGCCACCTACAAGAAACACAGACATAACAATCAGACAGTGCACAACGCCACCTACAAGAAACACAGACATAACAATCAGACAGTGTACAGTGCCACCTACAAGAAACACAGACATAACAGTCAGACAGTGCACAGCGCCACCTACAAGAAACATAGACATAACAGTCAGACAGTGTACAGCGCCACCTACAAGAAACACAGACATAACAGTCAGACAGTGCACAGCGCCACCTACAAGAAACATAGACATAACAGTCAGACAGTGCACAGCGCCACCTACAAGAAACATAGACATAACAGTCAGACAGTGCACAGCGCCACCTACAAGAAACATAGACATAACAGTCAGACAGTGCACAGCGCCACCTACAAGAAAGGGGAGGTGAGAATTGAAGAAGCACAATCAATAGCGGCCAAAGAGCTGGAACATCTGGCCAGAGTCTTACCCCTTCGGTGCGACCACACTCGTGGGGGGGGGGGGGGAATAGAACAAAGACTATGGTGCTAGATGAATTATGGGAGTAACATTCTTAATGATTCTTGTCTGGTCAGGACCATATCCTTCCTCCTTATGTTGCTTTTAGTACTTGTATAAATCTATCCAGTCCTTTTAGCTTCATTAATGGGGCGAGGGGAGAGGTTGATCTTTAGCCACAAGGGTGGTGAAGCTTGTTGAAAAGAGCTCATTTACTTGTTACACTCAAGAAATTCAAGCTAATCAATGAAGCCCACTCCGTGTCCGACTTTACGGCTACGTCTACGTAGTATATAAGTTCTCATTTACTTTAAGAATTAAGGAAAGGGGAAAAAAAGAGCTGCAAATGTGGGCCTAAAGCAAACAAAAACAAAAACAAAAACATCAACAACAGAATAAAGACTTTACAAGTTTCGTGTCTCTTCATTTCTCTTGCCACGTCTAGTTTTGTTTTCTCTGGCAGTCAAAACTACGCCAAAAGATGTCATTGTTGGCAACCCTGGTCAAGCTTTCTTGGATGACACACCTAGCGGGATTCTCTCTGTATCTGTTTTGTGTGAGAGTAAATGTCAGGCGATATGTACGATATATCTTGTGAATGTGAATATCAGGCGAGATGTAAGATACAGTTGTATCTTGTGAGAGTAAATATCAGGTTAGATGCCATATCATAAGATATATCACGTGGGTGTAAATATCAGGTGAGATGTATGATATATGTTGTGAATATAAATAGCAGGTGAGATGTACGATATATGTTGTGAATATAAATAGCAGGTGAGATGTAAGATATATCTTGTGAGTGTATATACCAGGTCAGGAAAAGTGCTGGTTAAATGTTGCCAAAATATGAGACCAGAAAGGTATTTTCTTTTCTGATGATGATGATGATGATGATCCAGTGACGGACAAATTGTTTCTCCAACAACATGGCCCTGTGTCGTAAGCACATTTCACTCTGTTAACATTCCTACATTACATTTTGCTGACATTTTTGCATTCCAGTCTGTTAACATTTCTACCACTTAAAAACTTTCTACATTCCAGTCTGTTAACATTTCTACCACTTAAAAACTTTTTACATTCCAGTCTGTTAACATTTCTGCCTGTTAACACTTCTACATTCCAGTATGTTAACACTTCTACATTACATTCTACTAAACTGTTTACATTACAGCATGTTAGCATTTCTACATACCATTCTGTTAACATTCATTTATTTCATTTCTGTAATGTATTAACTGCCTGGATTACAGAAACGCTAACGGACTGAATTACATGCATGTTAGCGCAGTAGAATATGTTTAAAAATTGTTAACTTCCATCAGGGAAACCTATCGTGCATAGCATTTTGTTGACTTTTATTTCCTGGGGTTGATCTCACTTAAACATTACAAAGAATTGTTTAGAATGTTTCCTGTCTTGTCTGTAAAAAGTGTACCCAGTAATTATAACAAGGAAGACTGATGTCTGTAGACAGGATACTTCACGGGTCATGATATCTGCTAGATTTGATGGACACTTTCATTTGTTTTCTAAAATACAAGCAGGGAAATCCCTTTGTTTGAATGTTGTCCGGGTTAGCAAATCTGTTGTTGGCGTGAGTAAAAGAAATGAAAAGTGCAAGAGAGAAAGACGTGGAAGAAAGAAAGAAAAAAGAGAAAGAAATAAAGAATGAATGAATGAAAAAACACGCTATACATCTTATTTCAGCCATTGTGACAAATAAACTAATGGACAACCTTTTCATTTTCGCTTAATTTGTTGTACGTGAATGAATTGCTGATGATCAGGCATTTATAGCCACATCAGAAAAAAACCTACATCAGATCATGGATAATTCAGCAAGGGCATGTAAAAGCCACAACATGAAGATCAGTGCTGAAAAAAAAACAGAAGTCATGACCGTAGCGAGAGAAGAAATCCAAGCAAAGATCTACCTAGACAACCAGCCCTTGATACAGGTGAAACATTTCAAATACCTAGGTAGCATAATATCATCCTCTGGTACTTTGACGCTGAGGTTGAGAACACATGCAATAAAGCAAACCAGATCATTGGACAAATGACTCCTCTACTGAAAAACAAATACATCACAACTGAAACAAAAAGGGCACCGTACAACACAATTTTCCTCTCATCTCTACGCTATCAATGTCAAACATGGACGCTAACAGCCAAGAACAAAAGAAAAATCATCACGACAGAAATGAGATGTTTAAGGAGAATACTAAATGTGACAAGAAGACACCAAATAAGAAATGGCACCATCAGGGCAAAGCTTGGAGTAACACCAGTATTACACTATATCCAGAAACAGCAAGTCAAATGGTTTGGCCATGTTACACGGTTACCACCAGACAGTATATCACAGACAACACTCACACTAAGATTTATAGGTAACAGAGGAAGAGGCCGCCCACGCAGGAGATGGAGAGAGGAAATTACAGAAGCATTAAATATCCCATTATATGAAGCAAATCTTCGAGCCGTGTCAAGACATCTATTTGTTCCTTCAACACGGAAAGGTATATGAGGAAGGAGACAAGACAAGACAAGTAGTGATTTGTCTTATATATTTATTTGTTTTCATTTATTCCTATAGAATGAAGGTCCACCCGGTGCTATAAACCAGTGATAAATGAACACATTGCGCCGAATGTAAAACATAATGAATCTAATACATGCAAATATGGAGCAGAAAAAAACGATAAAATTCTTATTTTTTGTCCTTTTAGAGATTTCTGTAATAGAGTTCAGAAGTCAGGCCTTCTATGGAGACTTTCAGGGGAAATAATCAAGAAATATATTGGAATTTTTTTTAACTATTTATGCCGTCCCTTCGAATGGGCTTCGCAAGAACAAATTGTATTGCTTTTCTGACAAATTCTTTTTAAGATTATTTTTGTCTGTTGGCATGATAAATAAACAGATAAGAATCTAAAGGAATAGCAACATGAAATATAAAGAGTAAAAAATACACGCGTGTAATTATCTTGCAGTTATCATCATCAGGTGCCGTGCCGGTAGGCGTTGGCAGTCGTACTTCTCCACAAATCTCGTTCCGTTTTCCGTCAGCTCTGTTGGGGATTTTATTTTTTCCTTTGGTGACACCACGTTGATCTGTCCATGATTCTTTCTCTTCCCATTTAGTTTTCCTGCTGCTGTGATGTTTTCAAGCCCTTCTCTTCTCATTATATTCCCAGGGAATGAGACTTGCCACTTTCTTATGGGTTTAATTAGGTCCCTGTCTACATTTACTTTTGTTAGACAGTCCCTCTCTGTCATCTCCTAGCTGTCCATGGTGCTCTTAACCTTCTTCCAATGAACCACATCTCTACTGACTCTCTAGTGATCCTTATATCGACCTATTCGTTGTCCATGGCTCACCTTCACTGATGTTCAGTGACAAAGATGAACTGTAGAAGATGTTCCTGGTCTGTTGGAAAGCTGTTTCTAGATTGTCATATTCTGCTTTTTTAAATTATTTCTGAGGTGTATTTCCCATGTTACACATTACTCGAGTGCTTGGATATTTCAATGTCTACACTTGTGTCACCAGAAAAACCAAGTTAAGACTATTCAATTCAAATGTAATATCCACCCTCATTTATGCATGTGAAAGCTGGAAAACAACTAAAGAAATATAATAGAAATTAGACTCTTTTTGAAAACAAATGCTTAAGGAAAATATTCGGCATCAAGTGGAATGAATTCAAGAACAATGCAGAGATAAGACAGATGACTGAACAACAACCAGTCTCATGGGTGATCAGGAAAAGGAGATGGACATATGTTGGTCACTTGATGAGAAGAACTGGTCAGAGAATCCCAAAACAAGCTATCAAGTGGAACACAACAGGCCGAAGAAAAAGAGGCCGACCGCGTGAAACTCTGAAGAGGACATTGTTAATAGAGGCCAAATTAACAGGCATAAAATCCTTTGATGAGGTTGAAAGACTCGCCGAAGACAGGAAAAATTGGCGAACTACTTTGCGAGCCCTATGTGACGTTTAACGGCACAGGAAGGATATACGATATAAGATATGATAAGACTTGTGTCAGGCTGTTCCTTGTACTTTAACATTGCATTTACGTGGATTTTTTCTTTCGTGATATGACCATTATTCCTGTTTTCTTGGAAGTATCTTGCAGTCCTTTTATTCAGTCATTTCTTCAATCAAAATCACTTAATCCTACTGTCCTGTTTTTTCTTTTACCCCGTATTTCCTGTTTATCATGCAGGGTCTTGACCGTTTTTCTGAGTAGAGGACACGGGATGTACTTCAACCAGGGACAACCTGTAGGAATGTCCTCCTAATGTTCTGGATCTATTATCTATTACCCAGCGAATTCGTACCTCGCTTAGAGTAATAAAACAACACTGCGGGTGTTCTGTCCGTGTTTGTGTCTTCAGAACGTCGTAAACTGATACTTCTGGTGTGCCATACATTTCTTGAAAAGTTCTAGTAGACTTACTACCGTTTCCAAAGTTCGCTCCTAACAAATTATTTCAAAAAGTTCTTCTTCTTCTTCAGCGTTCCGAGCCATTAAGGCTCACTGCTGCAGATAAAGTTCGCCTCCATTTCTCTCTATTTCTAATCTTCTCTCTCCATTTTGTTACACCAGTTTCTTTTATATCTTCTTCTTTCCATCTCTGTCTTGGTCCCTTGGTCTTGTTTCCCTCATCTCTTCTGCATACATAATTTTCGTTTGTCTGTTCACGTCCATTCTTTCTACATGTCCCAGCCAGCGCAGTCTGTTCAGTTTCAAGACATTTATAATTCGTTGGGATTTAAATAAGCTGTCTAGTTCAGTATTCTTTCTAGCTCTCCATTCTCCACTGTTGATATCCTTTATGGGCCCAAAGATTCTTCTTAGGATCTTGCTCTAAAAATATGCAATTGTTGTTAATCTTTCTTTGTTGTACTCCACGTTTCTGATCCATACAGGACGGCTGGTTTTATTTTAGTTTTGTAGATTGTTATTTTGGTGTTTTGGGACAGGATTTTGGATTTTAACAAGTGCTGCAAGGCAAATTATATTTTATTCTCTATCTGTACTCTGCTTTTAATTTTCTCGCTTACTTTGTTGCTTCTGTTGAAGGTTGTGCCTAGATATTTGTATGTTTCTGCTTTCCTAATAATCATCTCTCCAACATTTATAAAATCTGGATCATTCTGCTTCTGGTCTCTTGATATCTTCATATACTCTGTCGTATCTCGATTAATGTCAAGCCCACTTTGAGTGCCACATCTCTCAGCTGTATGCAGGTATTGATGATTTCTTGCATAGTTTCCCCCATCTGGTCGATGTCATCAGCGTATCCCAGTAGTTTAGCTTGTTCTTCTGTACTGCTTTCTTATTTAACTTTTCTGAAGACCTTTTATAGTACTAGGTTGGATCTATCTATCTATCTATCTATCTATCCATCCATCCATCCATCCATCCATCCATCTATCTATCTATCCATCCATCTATCTATCTATCTATCTATCTATCTATCTATCTATCTATCTATCTATCTATCTATCTATCTATCTATCTATCTATCTATCTATCTATCTATCTATCTATCTGTCTGTCTGTCTGTCTGTCTGTCTGTCTGTCTGTCTGTCTGTCTATCTATCTATCTATCTATCTATCTATCTATGAACCTTAGGTGCCCAGGGCACATGGGGCTTCCGAAAGGGTTTTCCACAAATGCCTGTCCTTTGCATTTATTCCTCTCTTGCCCAGGTGAGCCCTCTATTGCTCAACATCCTCTCTGTTGTTCTTCTCCATGTCTCTTTTGGTCTACCCTTACTTCTGTCCCCTGTGGTGTCCATCTTAGTGCTATTTTTGTTACTTAGTTGTCAGTCATTCGGAGCACATGTCGCAACCATCGCCAGCGTCTTTCCTCAATAATTACTGTTAGTGGTTTCATTTGCATTTCTGCCAACAAGATGCTATTTCTTGTGGTGTTTGGCCAAAATATTTTTCTAATTCTTCGTAAACATTTAGTCTGGAAAGAATTCAACTTGTTTTCTATGGTTTTCGTGATTTTCCAGCATTCACTTCCATAGAGTAGTACACTTAGAACATTACTCTTAAATATCCTGATTTTCGTATTCATGCTTAGTTTTTTTAGATTTCCACATAGTCTGCAGGATAGCAAAAGCCTGGTTTGCTCTAGTAAGTCTGCTGTTGATGTCCTCTGTGCTGTCCCCATTTTCTACTACTCTACTGCCAAGATATACAAATTCGTTTACCTCCTCCACTAACTTGCTATCTACTCTGATTACATTTCTGTTGTTCACATTTTGCTTCATTAACTTTGTCTTTCATACGTTGATCTTTAGTCCTATGTTGTTTGCATTCTGAGTTAGCTTGTTTATTTTATCTTGCATATCTTTGTGGCTGCTTGATAGTAGACAAATGTCGTCCGCAAAGTCAAGGTCCTCCAGCACTGTTTCAAGGGTCCAATGTAATCCTCTGCGTTTGTCTGATGTTGCCTCCTTCATTAACCAGTCTACTGCCAAGATAAATAATGTTGGCGATAGTATTAGATAAAACACATCATATATATTGTAATAACTTTTATCAGGTCAGGGTGTAATCTATAACCTTCCAGCTTACTAGTAAGAATTTCATTATCAATCATATCGAAGGCTTTCTTGAAATAAACAAATAAACAATTAAAACTTATTACATCAATATATATTTTTATATATAGATTGAATAGTAATGAAGATATGTATCACCTTGTTTTAAACTAGTTCTTATAGAGAAGGGTTCTGACTTTCTTCCTTTATATATTACTATATTTTGTGTATCCTCCATACATATTCTGGTCAGATTGATTAATTTGTTAGGTATCTCAAATTCTTTCAAAAATGTCCATACGCTGCTCCTATCTACGCTGTCATAGGCTTTCTTGAAGTCAATGAAGATGTTATGTACTTCTTTTCCATAATGAAAAATTTCTACAAAATATTATTTCTTGACGGGGAGAAAAATTGCTGCAATCTTTGTCATTACCTTTCTTATCTGATGTCTTTTATCTCTAATTATCGACGGAATTATCTTCCCTATTTGATGTCTTTTATCTCTAATTATCGAAGGAATCATCTTCCCTATTTGATGTCTTTTATCTCTAATTATCGAAGGAATCATCTTCCGTACTAGTTGTCTTTTATCTATAATTATCGAAGGAATCATCTTCCCTATTTGATGTCTTTTATCTCTAATTATCGAAGGAATCATCTTCCGTTCTAGTTGTCTTTTATCTCTAATTATCGAAGGAATCATCTTTGTCTGGCTGTACTTGTACTAGATGTATGTGCCATTTTTATCTTAATCTACGTGTAATTCCAGTAATTGGAAAAACATCTTTGATTCTCTCTCTCTCTCTCTCTCTCTCTCTCTCTCTTTCTCTTTCTCTTTGTTTTCTCTCTCTTTTCTCTCTCTAAATCAGGGCAGACTAGTGACCTTCAAATTATAGATCTATATCCATTCTTTCACCATTATCTAAATCTCTTGAAAAACATATAGAAAAGTTAACACTTCTACATATGTAGGAAAACAATCTACAGAGTCCGACATAAAGTATAGCTGGATTTAGCTGACGTAGTGCGCAGAAACTGATTATGTGTGGAAAAAAAAACCATGACGTCAGAGATGAAACAGACAAACGGTCATTTTTAACAATGGCTTCTTGGCAAACACAACATCGCGCATTCACCGTTGAAAGTTATTTTTAAAGTGAAGAATCGTCTATTACTGTACAACGAAAGTTTCGTCGCCATTTTGAGTTGCATCCCCGTGATAATGTTCTCGATCTGAGGACAAAACAATTTTGAGGTGGGTCAAAAAATTTAAGGAAACCGCTAATCGCCTTAATAACAAGTCTACTGGTCGTCCAAGAACTCAACAGACACCTGAAAGAATTCAAGAAGTCCGCAACGCATTGCTGAGTAGCCCTTGGCGATCAGCTGTTAGGAACGCTTTGGCATCTGGCATCCTCTTACTGTTAATAGTGATCTTTATGTGCAGATGCTAACTGAATACTTCATTCCAGACTTGGCCTATAGAAATAAGAGACTAATATGGTTTCAACAAGATAGAGCAACTGCCCACACATCCCGTCAGTCCATGGCCATGATGCGACAAGCATTTCTCAGTCATCTTATATCCAGATTTGGGAATATTCATTGGCCGCAGACTTCTTTTTGTGGGGGTATCTCAAGAACACGGTGTATGCTAGTCGACCACAGTCAATTGCAGACCTAAAAGATCGAATCCGACACTGCATTCAAAAGATCCCTTTGAACATGTTAAATGGTGTTATGCAGGAATTTTACAGACGCCTGGCTGAATGCATCAAATGTAATGGCGGTCATCTAACCGGCGCAATTTTCAAAACCTAAATATGATTGTCAGTAATAATAAAAATACCCACTTTATGAGTTTCATTTCACTTTTTTTAAAATTAAAAACGTGCATAGCGCTTATTTATTTTCCATTTTTAAAATCCACCTATGCTTTATGCCGGACCCTGTACTAATAAACTGTCTTCTTCCTAAACCCAGGATTGATTTGTACAAGAAAAGCCTTGCATACTCTGCAGTACAGCTTTGGAACTCCCTCCCCTATCATCTAACATCCATTATAATACTTCATCCTTTAACTCAAAACTTTTTTTTTTCATTATTTACTTGCTTGCAAATATATGCTCCCATAGAATAACCAGCACTCTCTCAACCCATGACTCGCCACCCATCAAGTTCTAAAAGGACATAGTTCTAAAAGTAACTTGTTAGATTTTGTTATAAATTATTTTATGAATGTTAAAGAATATGTTAGAAGAACTATACGGAAAATGTATTTTGTTTATGTATATGTCTCTGTGTGTGTGCGTGTATGCGTGTGTGAGAGCTATTTTGTTAGGTTAATTATTCTTCTCTTATATTTGTGAATGTAATTGTTTAATTTTACACTCTTTTGACATGTTTTTTTCCTAATGTAATTTGTATACTTCTATTACATCGAGTATGTGGGAGGAATGAAAGATGCATCTCCTACTACACAATTCTTTATCCCTTTAAAAAAAGATCATTCATTCATTCTCTCTCTTGCTTTTTCCTTATTTCTATCTGTGTCTCTCTGTCTCTCTCTCTCTTTCTTCCCCTCTGTTTCTCTCTCTCTCTCTCTGTTTCTCCCTCTGTCTCTCTTTGTTCCTCTTTCTATCTGTTTCTCTATGTGTGTCTCTCCCTCTCTTTCTTTCTGCCTCTCTCTGTTTCTCTCTTTGTTTCTCTCTCTTTTTCTCTCTGTTTATCCTTTTCTGTCTGTCTGTCTGTCTCTCTTTCTCTGTCAGTGTCTCTTTCTGTTTCTTTCTGTGTGTTCCCACCCCCTCTCTCTCTCTCTGCCTCTCTCGTTTTCTGTCTCTCTCTGCCCCTCTCTCTCTCTCTCTCTCTCTGCTTCTAGGTGTTGTATACTGATGGAGAACATAAAAAATGGACTGGACTAAGTAATCCCTGCCCTGTCAGCCAGACTAGGCCTGTTACTGGGGCGGGGTACGAAGGGAGAGTTAGGAGAGGGTCTTGATCATCACTGACTCGCGAATCCTGACGATGGCAGCGAGATCTGCTTATCTGACCTTTACATTTCACAGCGTCTCCCCTCCCTCCTCCACAACCACAAAACAACACACACAACCTCCTCCACAACCACACAAACAGCACACACAACCTCCTCCATCTTTCTGAGAAACTGCGCTAAAAAATGGCGACTTAGCGGCAAGTTGGAGGTCAGAGTGCAACAACTACTTTGTTTTAAGACCGTGTCTCAGATGACGAGAAAAAAACACGTCTTCTTTATTTAATCCTATTTACTAACCAGACTTCTTCAATATTAAGTTCTTGTAGTATAGATATATTTGTTCTTTTATGTGTCCATGATATTTAAAGAACTCTTCTGTAGCATTTACATTCAAAAGCATTTATGTGTTTCTCAGCTGTTTTGTTAAGTGTCCAGGTCTCACAGGCATATGTTGCGATGGGAAAGATGCATGCCCTTAAAAATCTTATTTTTGTAGTTCTGTCTGTACCTCTCCACAGCTTCTTTAGTTGCTTTACTTTCTGAAGAGCGACAGATGTCCTCCTTTTAAGTTCCGTCATTGTATCTCCATTATTAGTTAAGTCGTGATCCAAGATATTCAAAACTCTCCACGTCTTCCAGTCCTCCCCAGTTGACATATATTTCAGCTGCCTTATTTGTTTTGTCAGTTGTCATCAATTTAGTTTTCTTCGCATTAAGATAGAGGTTTTGCTCTTCGATGCTCTTACGGACTGACATAATTAGTTTATCCATTCCTTTTTGTATTGTGGACAGCAATACTGTGTCATCAGCATGTTCAATCTCTGGTATTTCATAACCTCCAGTTCTTATGGCAACGTAATATTCTTTGTCTACATCTTCTCTAACATTCCTCATTATATTTTCAGTATACAAGTTAAATAAGTAGGGTGACAGTATGCACCCCTGACGGACCCCTTGTTTTATATCAAACCAATTTGTTGTTTCACCATTTATTCTTACTGCTGCTTGTTGGTCTAGATGCAGCAGTGATGTTAATTGTGTCAAATGTGTTGGAAATCCCATTTTTTTACATTATTTCCCAAAGTTTCTGGTGTTGTACACAATCAAATGCTTTTGAGTAGTCTATAAAGGATAAATATAGATTCACATTAAACTCCCTGCATTTCTCTATTATTAGTCTTATATTGAATATATGATCTCTTGATCCTCTTCCTTGCCTGGAACCAGCTTGGATCATATTGACTTCTTCTTCTAGTTTCTTATGGAGTCTACTCATTATGATTTTTAACAGAATTTTAATGGCATGACCAATCAGGGCAACAATTCACAAAACAGGCAGAGGGTAAAACAAAAAAGCAAAAAAAAAAAAAAAGAAAAAAAATAACTATCGATAAGATCTGTATTTGGAAAAAAGAAAGAGAGGAAGACCAAGGCGAAGATGGCTGCAAGACATCGTTGATGATCTGCGAAAGGATGCATCAGCAGCATGGCATCTTGCTCACAACCGAGAGGCCTACAGGAGAGCTGTTAGGGAGGCAAAGTTCCCCAATGGACATGCAAATAACTGACCGACTCTTTTATAATTTATACGTAGGATTTAAACTAACTAAGCAGTTTTACATTAAATGCTGATTTCATCATCATCATCTTCTTCTTCTTCGCCTTCAATTTCTACCTCCTTGAAATTGATAGCTGATGTTCTTTGCAGCCACTGTGGTGAAGATTTGAGGCATAGCATCGTATCGGATTGTGAGTGGGTTATGACGGCTGTTTTTTTAAAAAGTCTCCGAGTGCAGATAAAAAGCAGGGAGGAGGATGCAGTGCCTCTTTAACAGGCTCCACCACCTTGGCGACTACGGCGATTCCTGTCCCGTTAGTCAGGCAGGGCCTGTTATGGGGGGGGGGGACAACAGAGAGATGGGACAGGGTCTTGGTCAGCTATGGTTCGCTAACTCTGACGATAGCATGTCAGCTATCATTATTTTGTACGAGCGCCATACCGAAAGTCGTGAGTAAAAATTTTTTAAACATCAGAATTTATAGATAGAGAAAATATAAATGTATCACCTTAAACTGCATCCTTTTCTTCACTTTTCAACATAATCTTCATTTCTCTGCATACATTTTTCCCATCGCTCTGCAAGTTTGTAAATAGCCTCCCGGAAGAATTCCGTTCCAGCTGACTGAGTGGCACAGACGCACTGCTTTCTGGACGTTTTCTCATGTGGGACTCAGCAGGAACAAACTTTTCCATAGCCTAGGGTTTCAATCATTTCGTGTACTGCATTGTGTCCTATTCCAAGATGTACAGCGATTTCAGATATTGTGACACGTCTGTCTTATTTAATGATGTCAACCCTTTCCACGTTGCGTTCAGTGGAGGCAGTTCGATGGCGACCGCTGCGAGGCATATCTCGGATGCTCGTGTTTCCATCTTTGAAATGTTTCACCCACCACCTAACACTGCTAGCACCCATACGCACATCTCCATAAGCAAGTTGACGTCCTTGGTGAATTTCAACAGCGGGGTTTTCCTCTTTAACGAGGAACTCAATAACACCACGTTGACGAAACTAAACTTCAGCATGCGGCATTTTGTTTATGTTCCACATGGTCACGTGATAAATAATGGTGACGTTATGTGACTTCTACATGAAGTGCAAAGGTTGCAGTTTAAGGTGATATAATTATATTTTCTAAATCCATAACTTCTGATTTTTCAAAAAAATGTTTGCTCCCAACTTTAGGTACGACCCTCGTGTGCTAGAAGTCATACAATCTGAGAGCCCCATCGTGGAGTCCTGACTTCAACCATTACTCTTCAGGACTTTATTTTTATCCACCATTACTCTTCAGGACTTTATCCACCATTACTCTTCAGGACTTTATCTTTATCCACCATTTTTCTTCAAGACTTTATTTTTATCCACTATTACTCTTCGGGACTTTATTTTTATCCACCATTACTCTTCAGGACTTTATCAACCATTACTCTTCACGACTTTATTTTTATCCACCATTACTCTTCAGGACTTTATCCACCATTACTCTTCAGGACTTTATCCACCATTACTCTTCAGGACTTTATCCACCATTACTCTTCAGGACTTTATCCACCATTACTCTTCAGGACTTTATTTTTAATCCACCATTACTCTTCAGGACTTTATCCACCATTACTCTTCAGGACTTTATCCACCATTACTCTTCAGGACTTTATCCACCATTACTCTTCAGGACTTTATCCACCATTACTCTTCAGGACTTTATCCACCATTACTCTTCAGGACTTTATTACCTTTCTGGACTTAACTCTTCATCTTTCATTTATCTCTGTCCTGTCGTCGTTTTCTTCAAGAACTAAATAGTTCATTATAATTAGCCTCCTCGTTTAACGACTTCTACACGAGAGCAGAGTAACAATGTGCTGAGAACACCAGTGTCGTATCCAGGAAACCCGTGTTCGAATCCCTTTTTTATTTCCCTGTTCAGGACAAAATTTAGAAACACGGCTTTTAGAACGGGGGCTCTAGATAAGCGGCCCCTAATATCTGAACCTTAAAGTCCCCCCACCCCCACCTCTCTCCCCCTTCTTACCCTCCCCAAACACCCAAAAGGAGGTCGTCTGAAACCCGCATGTACGCTAAAACCGGCAGTTTTTATGTTCGTAAATAAAAATTCTTTTTTTTTTTCAATGAAATAATATACCCCCACCCCTCAAACCACTTTATGTATCTGTTTTAAAATCCAGGAAACTTACAGTACAATGCTTTATCCAGCTTTCCTGTCTCTTTGGAAGCCAACTGTGAACAATCTGTAGAACAAAAAAACGCGAAAGATCACTAGAGGCAGCAGAAAGTGACGGTCCTGGAAGAATGGCTAGTGTGCCACGGGCAGGGAAGGTGACAGACAGGGAATGTCTCACTGAAGAAAGTAGTCTAATTAAGTGAATAGAAAACAGAAGATCAACTTCTGCGTCCGTGTGCAAGAAACTCTCTACTGTAGAGAGCGGAACAGCAGCACAGCTCCTTCAGATCATCAGAGGAAGTACATCCTCCTCTGTAGATCTTAATTTCTGCCAAGGAAAATTGACAAGTGCCCCTTAAACCGGCTCTCTCTTACCAGCCCCCCTCCCTACCCCCTCTCCTGAAAGACTTTCCGTCCCCCGAGTAAACCTCAATTTTTTTTTTTTTTTTTGTGGCCAGTAACTTAAGAAAAGTATCAGGTTCTGATGGCATGACTCCCACACGTTCTGCCTCATATCTCTCTCTCCCTCCCTCCCTACATCCTTCTTCCCTCCTTCGTCTCTCTCCCTCTCTCCTTACATCCCTCCTCTCTCTCTCCCTCCCTCCCTACATCCCTCCTCTCTCCCTCCCTACATCTTTCTTCACTCCTTCGTCTCTCTCCCTCTCTCCTCACATCCCTCCTCTCTATCTCTCCCTCTCTCCCTATGTCCTTCTTCATCCCTTCGTCTCTGTCTCTGTCTCTCTCCTCATATCCCTCCTCTCTATCTCTCCCTCCCTCCCTACGTCCTTCTTCATCCGTCTCTGTCTCTCTCTCCTCACATCCCTCCTCTCTATCTCTCCCTCCCTCCCTACATCCTTCTTCACTCCTTCGTCTCTCTCCCTCTCTCCTTACATCCCTCCTCTCTATCTCTCCCTCCCTCCCTACATCCCTCCTCTCTCCCTCCCTCCCTCCCTACATCTCTCCCCCTCTTTTTTCTCCTTCTCTTCCTACATCCCTCCCCCTCCCATTCTCTCTCCCTCTCTTCCTCCTCTCTCTCCTTCCCTCCTACATCCCTCCCTCCCTCCCTCCTCTCTCCCTCTCTCTTCCCCTCTCCCTACATCCCTCCCACCTCTCTCTCTCCCTTCCACTCTCTCTCTCTCTCTCTCTCTCGTCTTTATATCCCCCCTCCACCAAACTCAGTGGAGTTCAGCATCCAAAGTAATTATTATCATATCTTCCAGATCAGGTTATAATCCGTTTACACTTCCTCGAGCCTCTATTTCGTCAGCTGTTCCCTCAAGGGCAAGTAACCCTTCCTTCTGAATCCTGCATGTGTTATCTTTCCCTGACGCCGATACGGAGATGTATTTCTACCCTGTTCCAGAAAAGAAAATGTGTCAATATACACCATTCCGAACCGGTGCTCAATAAAACAACCAATTTGGTTTGAAAAGAAACACGCCATTCGCGAACCGGGTTTTGAGAATTGAGCAAATATTTGTAAGAATCTCTAGAAGAGGGCTTTCTAAACTCTCCCTTGAGGACTTTTATGTAACTAAGTAATCCGTCTTCAACCAAACGGTTTTGATAGCTCGTCGAGTATTCTCTCCCAGTTCCTGAAACTAGATGTATAGATTCCAGGATGGAACCTGAACTCTGTCGATAGATTAGCTAGAAGGCAAAGCTGAAATGTTTTTCTCCAAGTCTGTCTAGATATTAGCTTGATTTGCTAATAAAACATGCCAAAAAAGTTCTGCTATTCTGGCGAAGAGAGAGATGCGAAAGTCACCCACTTAATGAAGCCGAAGTTAAGTGTAATATTCTTTACTATGCGGTGTAATCCTGAGTGCGCATGCGCGAGGGGATGAACCTGTGGGGATTTAACTGGCTTAACCAGGAAAACGAAATTCTAGATATCCAGTTTCCCTGCCCGTACCGATAAAAAGGAGAGCCGTATGTTGTATGTTTTCTGGTATCCAATGACTGTTGAACATATGTAGCTCTTGGTTTTGTTACATAGAAAACAAGGGGCAAGTAACTGGAGCTGTTTCTAACAATATCACAAGAAAATAAACAAAAGGAAAACAAGAGATATACGAACCATTCGTGTCCTATCCGATGTTATCTCAGCGTTCTGTTCCCGTCACTCCTCCTTGGATTAGTACAAGTCACAAAGATTCGGCACTTTTTTTTTAAACTATAATATTTTGAATACAGTTCTTGAAATGGAATGAGATATTAAAAGTATTCCAGCTCGTTAATTATAGTCTGACAAGTTGGACGGTCTCATGTTGCTGATGTGTTTGGAAAGGCAAAGGTAAGCAACCTAATTATTTAAAGTGCCACAAGCCAGAGAATTTTCACGGTTATCTTTCTTGGACCACAAAAATGATGACAAGCGATTGAAACCATGTATAAGGAAAACTTCCAGTAGACACAATTAACATCACTGCTGTATCTAGGCCAACAAGCAGCAGTAAGAATAAATGGTGAAACAACAACTTAGTTTGACATAAAACAAGGGATCCGTCAGGGGTGCATATTGTTACCTTACTTATTTAACTTGTATACTGAAAATATAATGAGGAATGTTAGAGAAGATGTAGACAAAGAATATTACGATGCCATAACAATTGGAGGTTATGAAATACCAGAGATTAGATATGCTGATGACACAGTATCACTGTCCACAACACAAAAAGGAATGGAAAAACTAATTATGTCAGTCCGCAAGAACAGTGAAGAACAAAATCTCTATCTTAATGCAAAGAAAACTAAATTGATGACAACTGACAAAACAAACAAGGCAGCTGAAGTATGTATCAATGAAGAAAGACTGGAAGAAGTGGAGAGTTTTGAATATCTTGGATCACTACTAACTAATAATGGAGATACAATGAGGGAAATTAAAAGGAGGACATCTATCGCTCTTCAGAAAGTAAAACAACTAAAGAATCTGTGGATAGGAACAGACAGAACCACAAAAATAAGATTTTTAAGGGCATGCATCTTTCCCATCACAACATATACCTGTGAGACCTGGACACTTAACAAAACAGCTGAGAAACACATACATGTCTTTGAATATAAATGCTATAGAAGAGTCCTTCAAATATCATGGACACAAAAAAGAGCAAATATATCAATACTACAAGAACTTAATATTGAAGAAGGCTGGCTAGTAAAGAGGATTAAAGAGAGAAAACTTAAAATATTTTAGACACATTAAATGTCATGATCATCTAGAGAAGACCGTCTTGGAAGGGTACATAATGGGAAAAAGAAAGAGAGGAAGACCAAGGCAAAGATGGCTACAAGACATCGTTGATGATCTGCAATAGATGCATCAGCAACAGGGGACCTTGCTTACAACCGAGAGGCCTGCAGGAGAGATGTTAGAGAGGCAAATGATTGACTGACCAGTAGACTAAACACAAGACGTAAAAAAACCAAAATCATACAAACAAAAAGTAAAAGACCACCAATAACCTAAATAGTACAAGTAAAACACCACCAATAACCTAAATACTACAAGTAAAACACCACCAATAACCTAAATACTACAAGTAAAACACCACCAATAACCTAAATAGTACAAGTAAAACACCACCAATAACCTAAATACTACAAGTAAAACACCACCAATAACCTAAATAGTACAAGTAAAACACCACCAATAACCTAAATAGTACAAGTAAAACACCACCAATAACCTAAATACTACAAGTAAAAACCACCAATAACCTAAATAGTACAAGTAAAACACCACCAATAACCTAAATACTACAAGTAAAACACCACCAATAACCTAAATACTACAAGTAAAACACCACCAATAACCTAAATACTACAAGTAAAACACCACCAATAACCTAAATACTACAAGTAAAACACCACCAATAACCTAAATAGTACAAGTAAAACACACCAATAACCTAAATACTACAAGTAAAACACCACCAATAACCTAAATACTACAAGTAAAACACCACCAATAACCTAAATATACAAGTAAAACACCACCAATAACCTAAATACTACAAGTAAAACACCACCAATAACCTAAATAGTACAAGTAAAACACCACCAATAACCTAAATAGACAAGTAAAACACCACCAATAACCTAAATACTACAAGTAAAACACCACCAAACCTAAATAGTACAAGTAAAACACCACCAATAACCTAAATACTACAAGTAAAACACCACCAATAACCTAAATAGTACAAGTAAAACACCACCAATAACCTAAATACTACAAGTAAAACACCACCAATAACCTAAATACTACAAGTAAAACACCACCAATAACCTAAATAGTACAAGTAAAACACCACCAATAACCCAAATACTACAAGTAAAACACCACCAATAACCTAAATACTACAAGTAAAAGTCTACCAATAACCTAAATACTACAAGTAAAACACCACCAATAACCTAAATACTACAAGTAAAACACTACCAATAACCTAAATACTACAAGTAAAACACCACCAATAACCTAAATACTACAAGTAAAACACTACCAATAACCTAAATACTACAAGTAAAACACCACCAATAACCTAAATACTACAAGTAAAAGTCTACCAATAACCTAAATACTACAAGTAAAACACCACCAATAACCTAAATACTACAAGTAAAAGACCACCAATAACATAAATACTAGAAATGAAAACCCACCAACAGCCTAAATATTAGAAGTAAAGGGCCACCAACACCCTAAATATTAGAAGTAAAGGGCCACCAACACCCTAAATATTAGAAGTAAAGGGCCACCAACACCCTAAATATTAAAAGTAAAGGGCCACCAACACCCTAAATATTAGAAGTAAAAGGCCACAAACACCCTAAATATTAGAAGTAAAGGGCCACCAACAGCCTAAACACTAGATATAAAAGAGCACTAACATCTTAAACACTAGATATAGAAGACCACTAACACCTAAATACTAGATGTAAAAGAACATCAACTGCCTAACACTAGATATAGAAGACTATTAACAGCCCAAATACCAGAAGTAGAAGACCAGCAACATCCTAAACACTAGATATAGAAGACCACTAACAGCCTAAATACTAGACTTCAAAGACCACTAACAGCCTAAATACTAGACTTCAAAGACCACTAACAGCCTACATACTAGACTTCAAAGACCACTAACAGCCTAAATACTAGACGTCAAAGACCACTAACAGCCTAAATACTAGACTTCAAAGACCACTAACAGCCTAAATACTAGACTTCAAAGACCACTAACAGCCTAAATACTAAACTTCAAAGACAACTAACAGCCTAAGTACTAGACGTCAAAGACCACTAACAGCCTAAATACCAGACGTCAAAGACCACCGTAATCAGAAGGAGTAAAAAGTCCACCAGCCGCCATGATGCAAAAGGTTCAAATTCCAGGAACAAAGTTGACAGGAGAGATTAGAGTACACACAAAAGCCTGTAGACAGAGGATTGAATCCTCAAACAGCCTGTAGACAGAGGATTGATTCCTCAAACAGCCTGTAGACAGAGGACTGAATCCTCAAACAGCCTGTAGACAGAGGATTGAATCCTCAAACAGCCTGTAGACAGAGGATTGATTCCTCAAACAGCCTGTAGACAGAGGACTGAATCCTCAAACAGCCTGTAGACAGAGGACTGAATCCTCAAACAGCCTTTAGACAGAGGACTGAATCCTCAAACAGCATTTAGATAGAGGATTGAATCCTCAAACACCCTGTAGACAGAAGACTGAATCCTCAAACAGCCTGTAGACAGAGGATTGAATCCTCAAACACCCTGTAGACCGAAGATTGAATCCTCAAACAACCTGTAGACAGAGGATTGAAGCCTCAAACAGCCTGTAGACAGAGGATTGAAGCCTCAAACAGCCTGTAGACAGAGGATTGAAGCCTCAAACAGCCTGTAGACAGAGGATTGAAGCCTCAAACGGCCCGAACATCAGGTTTTAAAGCCATCAGTAATCTAGAAACAGAAATCAAAATCACATAAACCCTGCTTACAGGTCCCAGTATCACATACAAGTCTATACTCGCAGACAAAATTCTTCACATTTCTGACATGGTGAATGAAAGTCTTGCTGGATATCATAGTCTAGAAAAAGAGTCACTTCAGCAGCCACAAGAAACAACACTAAGTCAGAATAACAGATAAAACAAGGCAGGAACACTAACGCTATTGACTGTTTACTTCCGTGTTTAGATTCTCTATTTCACTTTCAGTTCCTAAGTTCTGGTCTGGTATTAAATGACCTGCCCCGAGGTCCATCATTCGGCGGTGGGAAACGTTGATTCTGCGGAGATGTGTAGAAGGCGATACCAGAAGCAATAAATGTTTCAGGTTTTGTGGCTTCTTTTATCAGTTAGTCAGTCAGTCAGTCAGTAATTTCCATGTCCCTTGTGGAAAATTGCCTCCCTAACAGCTCTCCTGTAGGCCTCTCGGTTGTAAGCAAGATGGCCTGCTGATGACGCATACTTTTGCAGATCATCAACGATGTCTTGCAGCCATCTTCACCTTGGTCTTCCTCTCTTTTTTTCTCATTATGTACCCTTCCAAGACGGTTTTCTTTAAATTATCATGACATTTAATGTGTCCAAAATATTTAAGTTTTCTCTGTTTAATCTTCTTTACTAGCCAGCCTTCTTCAGTACTAAGTTCTTGTAGTATGGATATATTTGTTCTTTTCTGTGTCCATGATATTTGAAGCATGGTCCATGAATAAGAGAGTACAGCGAGAAATGGAGGCCATGGAAATATGGTTCATAAGAAGGATGTTGAAGGTACCATGAACAGTTAAGAAAACTAACGAAGAAGTCTTAAGAGAGGCTGGCGTTAAAAGGCAAATTACAGCAAAGATCAGAGGCAGACAAGCGAGATTTGTAGGGCATTTTCTGAGAATAGGACAGTTGGAACACACTGTGGCAACTTGAAAAATTGATGGAAGAAGAGACAGAGGAAGACAGGGAGAGAAGTTACTGAATGCGCTGTCAGTGTGGCTAGGAAGAAAGTCACCGGCGGATCTCATAATCAAGTCTAAAGACAGGGAATTGTGGAGAGAAATGATCGCCTACGCCATGTGGCACAGCACTTGATTGATTGATTGATTGACTGATTGATTAATTGATTGATATTTGAAGGACTCTTTTGTAGCATTTACATTCAAAGGCATTTATGAGTTTCTCAGCTGTTTTGTTAAGTGTCCAGGTCTCACAGGCATATGTGGCGATGGGAAAGATGCATGCCCTTAAAGATCTTATTTTTGTACTTCTGTCTGTTCCTCTCCACAGCGTCTGCAGTTATTTTACTTTCTGAAGAGCGATACATATACATATCTTATCTTATATCTTATATCCTTCCTGTGCCGTTAAACGTCACATAGGGCTCGCAAAGTAGTTCGCCAATTTTTCCTGTCTTCGGCGAGTCTTTCAACCTCATCAAAGGATTTTATGCCTGTTAACTTGGCCTCTCTTAATAATGTCCTCTTCAGAGTTTCACGCGGTCTGCCTCTTTTTCTTCGGCCTGTTGTGTTCCACTTGATAGCTTGTTTTGGGATTCTCTGATCATTTCTTCTCATCAAGTGACCAACATATGTCCCTTCGGAGTTGGCATCCCTGATGCTCGGTTGGTTTCTCTGCGAGTTTCCACAACGATATCTTTTTTCCCATCTGGAGTTGCCTCTAGATAGGTCCCAGGATAAGATTGTTAGCCTTATGCCCAACTCCCGGTACATGATATGTAACAGATCTAGCGGAATTCCGCTGATTTCTGCATGCCGGCGAGAGCGTTTTAAAAACGACCGCCATCTTGCACGTCACGCCGTATATATATATATACATACAGTTTTTTTTTTACACATCAAACTTGTCCCCTTATCAAAGACTGGGAGGCCCTGATATCTGAACTCATTTTAATGTCACAATTACGAGCCATTAAGTCCAGGAGTTTCCGTCTGTGCCAGCGGTTCTAAAGCGGGCAGTACCGCCCTCCAGACCCCAGGGAAGATTCGGGGGTGGGGTAGTGGTTTGGTGGGGGTGGAGGGGGGAGGGAATGTGGGGGTACTGGAGAAAGAGCAAGAAAAAAAAGAGCACTGTACAAAGTAGCGCCGGGGTCCATCAAAACCAAACGTATGTGTGTGTGTATGCGTGTGTGTGTGTGTATGTGAGAGAGAGAGAGAGAGAGAGAGAGAGTTTTTGGGGAGACAAACGATCTAGTTTCTGAAACAAAGGGGACGGTTAACCAAAGTCTCAGGACCACTCGCCTCTTGCAGCTAAAGTCTGATGTCGAAGTATCGTTCAGATTCTGCCATTAAAGTCCTCATCTTCGTCTAACAGAGATACGACCCCGAAAAACAAAACATATGAATCCCAGCAGTACAATACATCTAGAAGAGTATTACTGTGTCAAGACCCGCTCCACAGTTTAGTACGTTGATACATAAGAAAACATCTCGGACATTCAACAGTAGGCGGCAGAGACAGAGCAGAAGAGGAGATGGAGCTTTGTGTGATTTCTGATAGTTACAGCCGGTAAAGTGAGCTTTGTGTGATTTCTGATAGTTACAGCCAGTAAAGTGAGCTTTGTGTGATTTCTGATAGTTACAGCCAGTAAAGTGAGCTTTGTGTGATTTCTGATAGTTACAGCCAGTAAAGTGAGCTTTGTGTGATTTCTGATAGTTACAGCCAGTAAAGTGAGCTTTGTGTGATTTCTGATAGTTACAGCCAGTAAACTAGGGGTGAAAGTATAAGCAAGAAATGTGCTGCCCAAATGTTGAGAAACAGTGCTGCCCGAAATGCACCAAGTGGTGCAGCAAGCGACAGCCTGTTGAAGGCCCTCTGTTTGGTTAACTGAAGTTTTGGTGACAGGTCACGAATGTCTTGGCACTCTTGCAAAATATTCAACAGGGTCTCAAAACCAACTCAAATTAACATTTTATAATACTGGTGACTAACATGTTGTATGAGCTCATATTCTAAAGTACTGGTGACTAACATGTTGTATGAGCTCATATTCTAAAGTACTGGTGACTAACATGTTGTATGAGCTCATATTCTAAAGTACTGGTGACTAACATGTTGTATGAGCTCATATTCTAAAGTACTGGTGACTAACATATTGTATGAGCTCATATTCTAAAGTACTGGTGACTAACATATTGTATGAGCTCATATTCTAAAGTACTGGTGACTAACATGTTGTATGAGCTCATATTCTAAAGTACTGGTGACTAACATATTGTATGAGCTCATATTCTAAAGTACTGGTGACTAACATATTGTATGAGCTCATATTCTAAAGTACTGGTGACTAACATGTTGTATGAGCTCATATTCTAAAGTACTGGTGACTAACATATTGTATGAGCTCATATTCTAAAGTACTGGTGACTAACATGTTGTATGAGCTCATATTCTAAATTACTGGTGACTAACATGTTGTATGAGCTCATATTCTGAAGTACTGGTGACTAACATGTTGTATGAGCTCATATTCTAAATTACTGGTGACTAACATGTTGTATGAGCTCATATTCTAAATTACTGGTGACTAACATGTTGTGTGAGCTCATATTCTAAATTACTGGTGACTAACATGTTGTATGAGCTCATATTCTTAAGTACAGGTGACTAACATGTTGTATGAGCTCATATTCTAAAGTACTGGTGACTAACATGTTGTATGAGCTCATATTATGAAGTACTGGTGACTAACATGTTGTATGAGCTCATATTCTGAAGTACTGGTGACTAACATGTTGTATGAGCTCATATTATGAAGTACTGGTGACTAACATGATCTCATATTCTAAAGTACTGGTGACTAACATGTTGTATGATCTCATATTCTGATGTACTGGAGACTTAAAAACCATCTGAAGCACAGGTGTAGACAAGTTCTTTCTCTCGAGAGCTCCTCGTTCTCTGGCAGAACATTGATGTCTACTCTATCCTTGTAGATAACGTCTACTCTATCCTTGTAGATAACGTCTACTCTATCCTTGTAGATAACGTCTACTCTATCCTTGTAGATAACGTCTACTCTATCCTTGTAGACAACGTCTACTCTATCCTTGTAGACTACGTCTACTCTATCCTTGTAGACGATTGCTTGTAGGCAACCTTCAAACCATTGTCGTTAGTTTTCAGGATGTCATTCCCAGAGTTTTGTCTGTTTTAGTTTCAAGCTGTTATTTCAAGCTGTCATTCCCAGACCTTTGTCTGTTTGAGTGTGGCCAACAAGGACAAGACACCAACTTGTGGCGTCAGAACTTGACAGTTTAGGAAGTTATTCAGCAAAGAAGACAGACAGATGCAGGTACCATGAAACGTTGGGGGGGGGGGGGGGGGGGGGGAGCCAGGCTGAAACCTTGGAGGGTCCCGTTTTTTTCCCGTATTTACCGATGTAACTGACAATATTGTCAGCAGAAAAGCAAGAAAAACGGTTGACTAAACGTGATTGTATAAAATAATGAATAATTGCACAGAAAAAAAAGTATAAGTAAGCATTTGAGAGTCACTTTCCGTGTTTGGATGAGGGGCCCCATGGTAACTGGCCCACGGACCCCGACATGACTCCCCAGGGCCCTGAATGGAGTTAGTACCTGGAAATTTCCAGAAACACTGGTGATGCTACAGAAACTGGGCGGGCATGATAGTTTCTGGTCCGTCCTCCGATCGTTTTAATATCTGCTCTCGCACCCCTCCCTTCGTTAGCCCGTGGGTGGCAATTCCTGGGACGACTCGGGTTTGGGCTACACAAACAAACTTTACCCCATATGTTAACGTTTGATAGGTCGACCCAGCGCAGAATAGCAAACATGCGTCATGACAATCCACCTTCTGCCTGTGCTACCGCTGGTGCCACCGTGTTGGTGCGGTGCCGACATGTGGTGCAATGACTCTCGGGTTTGATATTTGCCACAGCTCGTCCCTCTAACCCCCGGCCGATCCTGACATGGGTTTTAGATATAAAAATGTGGTTTGATTTATCCTGAATGACTGCTTTCTCTAACCTTCTGGGCCTTGTTCTCACCACATGGGACACTTCTGAGAGAGTCGTCGCCGTCACTTTTTTTTCTTTCTTTTGAAACCCTCGTGGGCTTCCGTAGCAACTCTTATCCTATAGAAATCCTGGGGCTGGTGGAGATGAGATTAGTTTTGTAAACACAAGCATATCTTACCCACTTAAGAGGTCCATTTTTTATAACCGGGGCTTGTTAAGTCCATTGTATAACCAGGGCTTGTCACGAGACGTATACAACCAGGGCCTGTCATGAGTGTTGTATAACCAGGGCTTGTCATGAGTGTTTTATAACCAGGGCTTGACATGAGACTTGTATAACCAGGGCTTGTCATGAGACTTGTATAACCAGGGCTTGTCATGAGATTTATGTAACCAGGGCTTGTCACGAGATTTGTACAACCAGGGCTTATCATGAGACTTGTATAACCAGGGATTGTCATGAGTGTTGTATAACCAGGGCTTGTTAAGCTCATTGTATAACCAACGCTTATCATGCCCATGTATTTATCCAAGGCTTCTCAAGCTCATCATAAACTAATAATAAATTTATGTAAACATAATATCCTAGATATTATCCTCTAAAAAATGTAAAAATATCGTAACGAAGTCAGCTCGGAGCTTGAATCACCCGTTCGAATCTTGTAGAATTGTGGGCTTTTGTAACATGTTTTATAGCTTGTAATGTGGGCTTCAATAACGTATTCGTTTCTGAGAAAATATTAGTTTATCAGATTTAGAAAACTAAAAAGAAAACAAAACAATGAAAATCCAAACTTTTATAGAGTTCTAGATCTCATTGTAGTCAGTCTCAGTGTAGTCTGCCTCAGTGTAACTACTGTAAGATATGTAGCCACCTTAAATTATGTAGCCACCTTAAATTATGTAGCCACCTTAAATTATTTAGCCATCGTAAGTTATTTAGCCATCGTAAGTTATGTAGCTCGCGTAATACTATACAAGTAAAGTGTATGTTGTCATACGAGTTATGTGACATCTGTAAGCAGATACAAAACACAGATATTCTCTTGGTATTTAATTCAACTGTTCTTGTTCTTCTCTTGGTATTTAGCTCAACTGTTCTTGTTCTTCTCTTGGTATTTAGTTCAACTGTTCTTGTACTTCTCTTGGTATTTAGTTCAACTGTTCTTGTTCTTCTCTTGGTATTTAGCTCAACTGTTCTTGTTCTTCTCTTGGTATTTAGTTCAACTTTCCTTGTTCTTATCTTGGTATTTAGCTCAACTTTTCTTGTTCTTTTCTTGGTATTAAGCTGAACCGTTCCTGTTCTTCTCTTGGTATTTAGTTCAGCTTTCCTTGTTCTTTTCTTGGTATTTAGTTCAACTTTTCTTGTTCTTTTCTTAGTATTTAGTTCAGCAGTTCATGTTTTTCTCTTGGTATTTAGTTCAACTTTTCTTGTTCTTTTCTTGGTATTTAGTTCAGCTGTTCTTGTTCTTCTCTTGGTGTTTAGTTCAGCTGTTCTTGTTCTTCTTTTGGTATTTAGTTCAGCTGTTCTTGTTCTTCTCTTGGTATTTAGTTCAACTTTTCTTGTTCTTTTCTTGGTATTAAGTTCAGCTTTTCTTGTTCTTCTCTTGGTATTTAGTTCAGCTTTTCTTGTTCTTCTCTTGGTATTTAGTTCAACTTTTCTTGTTCTTCTCTTGGTATTTAGTTCAACTTTTCTTGTTCTTCTCTTGGTATTTAGTTCAACTGTTCTTGTTCTTATCTTGGTATTTAGCTCAACTGTTCTTGTTCTTCTCTTGGTATTTAGTTCAACTGTTCTTGTTCTTCTCTTGTTATTTAGTTCAACTTTTCTTGTTCTTCTCTTGGTATTCAGTTCAACTTTCCTTGTTCTTATCTTGGTATTTAGCTCAACTTTTCTTGTTCTTTTCTTAGTATTTAGCTCAACTGTTCTTGTTCTTCCATCCACTTCAAACTGTGATCAGAACGTTTTTTTTTCAGTCGAAGCAGTGAAGTTGTTGAAGCACAACCATCGTGTCGGATGGGAAGAGGAGAGGGTTACAGTGGTTGCATTTTCAGTCCCTGAGTGAAGGTAATAAAGTAGGAAGGTCCAGTACTTCTTTAACAGACTCCGCCACCATATGGGAGTATAGTGACCCCTGCCCTGTTATCCAGGTTTGGCCTGTTACTTTTAGCAACGGGGATGTGGACAGGGTCTTGTCTGTTGTGGGCCGGCAAGCTTGCGTAGAACATTCGAGACTTTGGTTAAAAATTCGTCATAGTTTCACTGTCATGTTTGTGAAAGCCAAGTTTAGGACAAGTTTGGTTGGCTGAAACGGTTGTGTGGGGTGCGGTGTGAGAATGTACCTACACGAAAACTTGTCTACGACGTGAAAGTCAAGAGATAAGGCTGTCATGTCACGCAGGGATCTAGCGGGTGTGGCGTCACTGACCATATCTTCACTGACCAGTCGGCACACTAGAGGGCCACGTGGTCAGCATCTCGTCCTGGCCGTATTTACTTCCCTACTCCAAAGAGGAGGCGGCCTGCTTAGCTGAGCGGTTTACTAATCCGAGGGGTACCGGGTTCAAGTCCCAGAAGCGGGGTTTTTTTTTTTTTTGGTACTACCATACCAAACAGGCCCCTGGGTCCACCCAGCCTCTAAAAATGGGTACCAGAGAAGTCTGGGAAGGTACATGCGGCCAGGCGTGATACTGAGCACATCAGACTTTCATGTGCCGAAGGTCATGGAAAATACGGGCCTAACACCGTATTCCCCAATATGTCTTAACGGCGTGGAAACGAAGATTTTTACCTTTATCTTACAGAAGCAGCCGTGTATCTAGTACCTACCTCTGCATGCCTGCCGTATATAGAACATCTCATTTGAAGCAATTCTCCGGGAATGAAAATTTGCCCGTTCTAAACAAGATTATTAGTTCAGATGCTATTCGATTTACGATGGGGTTGCGTTCCAATGAACTCATCGTAAACTGAAAATATCATAAATCGGATATGCAAGAAACTCTCTACTGTAGAGAGCGGAACAACAGCACAACTTCTTCAGATCATCAGAGGAAGTACCCCCCCCCCCAGACAAGTGTTTCGACCCTATTAAACTCCTGACACTCTAAGAGGGGTGGGCCTCTGGATATGAATATCAACTGATAAATGAATAAGTGAATAAATAACTACAGTCGCTGAGTAAGTGTATAAAGACATAACTGCCGTAATGAACTAAATACCAGTAATTTAAACGTAAACAAATGAGCACAAGTTTGTCCCGTCAATACGTGTACGGTACTGCCATGGCGTCATCGTAAAGTCGAAATATCGTAAGTCAAACCATCGTAAGCCGAAGACCATCTGTTAGGAAACAGGTCTAACTGTTCCCTCGTATTATTATTATTATTATTATTATTATTATAATAAAGCATCTGTCCCGCTTTTTGCAATTTTCGTTTAGTATGACCTGGCTGGGGCGTCTTTACCACACAAAGTTTTGGTAAAACATTAACATTTTGGATGTTTTCCATGTTATGTACCTTCTTCATACCACATATAAATATTTTCTTTCCCTCATAATACGACAGTATGGATCAGAAACGTAGAATACAACAAAGAAAGATGAGCAACAATTGCAGATCTTTGAGAACAAGATCCTAAAAAAAATCTTTGGTTCCACAAAGGATACCAACAGTGGAGAATGGAGATCTAGAAAGAAAGAACACTGAACTGAACAGCTTATTTAAATCCCAGCGAATTATAAATGTCTTGAAACTGAACAGACTACGCTGGCTGGGGCATGTAGAAAGAATGGAAGAGAACAGACAAGCGAAAATGATGCACAAGAGATAAGGGAAACAAGACCAAGGGGTAGACCAAGACAGAGATGGAAAGACAACATAGAAGAGGATATAAAAGAAACTGGTGTCACCAACTGGAGAGAGAAGATTAGGAATAGAGAGGAATGGAGGCAGACTTTATCTGCAGCAATGAGCCTTAATGGGTTTGAAAGAAGAAAAAGAAAAGAAGAAGAAGAAGAAAGGAATAATAATAATAATCATATTTAAACATTTTCAAATAATGTGCCATATGTCTTTCCTCGCCAGATTTTATCACTCCGGTTCGGAGTATCGAACCCCCCTCCCCTCTCGAACCAGGCTGAGATCACTGCACCTATCACAAATAACATCACAAATACCACTACTGGTCTGGTGAAGAGCTAAGGATCTTAACAACTTAAGACAAGAGCAAGACATTCAAACTTCATCGCCCTGCAGGTTTCTTGCCCTCTCTTCCAGGAACCGTACCCTCCCCCACCCCTTCAGACTCCCAGTTTGTTTTACTTCTCGAAATGTCTGGGGTGTGCGTGTCTGCGTAAGATAATTATTTCTAATGACGGGACAAATACATTTAAGATGGCTTTAAGATCATCGGGCCAGCGACCCCTGGAGGGCAACAGCGCCCCGGAGAAGGTTTGGAGGTCATGAGGTGCTCCAGAGAGTGGTATTTGGTATACAGCAAAGAGGAGGGAGGGGGACAACTGCTGGAACTGAGAAGGTTAATTGTTATCCAGAGTGGTTTCCCTTGGAAACCCAGGGGTAAGCAGACCCAGAATGTAAGATTTGTTGACATGTCGAGCCCTCCTCTTGAAAGAAGCTCCACATTCATTATCCTGGTCTCATTTATCCTGGATCATCGCCATTATCTTTTTTTCCCTCCCTCTTTCTAACAAGAAATAACGATACAAGAAAGGAATATCTGGCAAGATCCTTGACATTTTTATAAGTTCTCTCCCTTTTGTTGATCTTGCCAACAATTGTCTGCCCTTGTTATTATCCCTCATTTTCTTCCTTCTTCTTCGTCATCACGTGACCTTTTGTCGTTTATGTCTACGAGGCAGAGAGACTGGCGTTAAATGTGTCCCAGGTAGCAGGTGAGAAAGATCAAGTGAGATACGATCCTTGATGGTGTCCCAGGTGAGTTGAGAAAGATGGGACAAGAAGTTGTTAGAGAAGATGTCCGTGCGATCAAACACCCGTCTCTTTTGCACTTGGTGGCTCTATCCGAGCTAGCACTGGGTGAGCGCTTCTCAAACTGGGGAAGGCCCGACATCAAACAAACAGGCTAGGCACTGACACTGTCTTCCTTTGATGTGGAAAACAGGTTTCAAAGCAAGAGGAGCTCATTTATCTGTGGCAGTTGCCAAGCATCAGTTGTATTAAGCCACCGCTTCCTTCTCGGCCTGACTCTGGTAATCTTTCATTGGCGTTATCTCCGGCAGTGGTAGCAAGCAATGTTCGTGTTGTATGGGTCAGAGTGTGCTTGCGTTTCATGTTCTAAGTTAATACAGTGGAATAGTCTGTTAGTTATATTATGATTGATCAGTGTATCATTTATATCTTGAGAGTTTAGTATATCAGCTATACGCAGATGTACTTAGTGTATCATTTATATCGAGATAGTTTAGTGTATCAGTCGTTTGGAGATAGTTTATTGCATTAGTTATTTCTGGTATCAGTTATTTGGAGATTGCTTAGTGTATCAATTATATCGAGATAGTTTAGTCTATTAATTATATAAAGAGAGTTTAGTATTAGTTATATCAAGATAGTTTAGTGCATGAGTTATATCAAGATAGTTTAGTGTATCGATTATGTTGAGACAGTTTAGTGTATCAGTTATTTCCAGACAGTTCAGTGAATCAGTTTTATCAAGATAGCTTAGTGTATCAGTTACATTGTGATAGCTTAGTATATCAATTATATCGTGATATTTTAGTGTACTGATTATACAAGACAGCTCAGTGCATTAGCTGTATCAAGGTAATTTGGTGTATATATTATATCAAAATATCTCAGCACATTAAAGGTATGAGGATAGCCAGGGATATAAATTATATCAAAATGGCGTAAACAGTAGCTACCAGACTGGAATTGTGATTGTTGGCGACTATTCATGAGAGGTGGTCGAGTTGGTAGGGCCTTGTCCACCAGGCAACTAGGACTTGTCGTTACCTGACAGTCAATGGTTCGAATCACGGTGGTCCATAATTTTTTTTTTTCTGTCACGTTTAAAATATTTTGTTTGCTATTTCTAGAGACTAGTCTTATAACTTTCCGCTTTATCATTTTAAATAAAGATCATGCCAACTAACGTTCAGAACAGAGAGTAGACGAGTTTGAAAACGGAAGTACTGCACGTCCATTTTCGGCACATAAATGTGTCCGGATCAATGACTTGAGACCCCCCTGCAAGTTTTAATATCATCTAGTTTGAATGTATGATGTAATTTACGCGGTGGAACTATTAAAATATTCCCAGAGTTCAACTGTATTGTATTTCTTCAGTCAATTTATTGGATATATTTGTAAAATAAATGTAAAATAAACCAGACAGTATACCATAGAAACAAGTCAAATGGTTTGTCCACCATTACCCGACTACCATCAGACAGTATACCACAGAAATAACAAGTCAAATGGTTTGTCCATCTTTACACAACTACCACCAGACAGTATACCACAGAAAACATTCACGCTAAACATTACAGGAAAGAAAGGGAAAAGCTCAGCACACAAGAGGTTAATGGTGGAAATTACAGGGAACTTAAATACCCCTATTATATGACCCAAATTGACGATTACTATCAAGAATTCTTTGTCCTCTCAAAGCCTAAATGTATATGAGGAAGGAGACAAGACAAGATAAAATAAGACATTTGGTAAAACTTGTACTTGTACGAACTCCCTGTAACTGCGAGCTGTTGTTCTTTGCAGCCGATGCTGTAGAGATGTTGAGGCATAGCGTCGTATCAGCGTGGAGGAGGGTTATGACGGTTATTTTTTCAGTCACGGAGTACACTTAAAAAACAGGAGGTGTGCAGTGCTTCTTTAGCAGACTCCACCACCATGGGGACTATGGCGATCCTTGCCTCGTTAGCCAGGCTAGGCCTGTTACTGGGTGTACCACGGAGAGGTAGGGCAGGGTCTTGGTCAGCTATGGTTTGCTAACCCTGACGGTAGTATTTCAGCTGTGGGTCGCTGAGTGCCTCATTGGACCAGCGTATTCACCTCCTTTGGTAAAACAAAGAAAAGATAAGATAAGACATTTGGTAAAACAAAGCTAAAATAAGACATTTGGTTAAACAAAGATAAAATAAGATAATGCATTTGGTAAAACAAAGATAAAATAAGACATTTGGTAAAACAAAGCTAAAATAAGATAGGACATTTGGTAAAACAAAGATAAGATAAGATAAGACATTTGGTTAAACAAAGATAAAGACAATAAGACATTTGGTAAAAGAAAGATAAGATAAGACATTTGGTAAAACAGATAAGATAACATAAGATAAAACATTTGGTTAAATAAAGCTAAGACAAAATAAGACATGTGGTAAAATAAAGATAAAAAAGATAAGATAAGACATTTGATTAAACAAAGATAAGATAAAATACGACATTTGGTAAAACAAAGAAAAATAAGACATTTGGTAAAACAAAGATAAGATAAGACATTTTGTAAAACAAAGATAAGATAAGACATTTTATAAAACAAAGATACAATAAGATAAGACATTTGGTAAAACAGAGATAAAATAAGATAAGACATGGTAAAACAAAGATAAAATAAGATAAAAGATTTGGTAAAACAAATATAAAATAAGATAAGACATTTGGTAAAATAAGATAAAATAAGACATTTGGTAAAATAGAGACAAAATAAGATATGACATTTGGTAAAACAAAGATAAAATAAGATAAGACATTTGGTAAAACAAAGATAAAATAAAATAAGACATTTAGTGAGACAAAGATAAAATATGATAATACATTTGGTTAAAGAAAGATAAAATAAAATAAGACATTTGGTAAAACAGAGATAAAATAAGATAAGACACTTGGTAAAACGAAGATAAAATAAGTAAGACATTTGGTAAAACAGATATAAAATAAGATAAGACATTTGGTAAAACAGAAATAAAATAAGATAAGACATTCGGTAAAACAAAGCCCTATAACTTAATGTATAATAGAGAAGCAGTAGAAAATGGACACTGTACACAAAACTAGAAATTCGGAGTTCATGATGGGAAAACTTGAAAGAATAAAGACGGTTTAGAGCTGAGGGGTTTTTTGTGGGTTTTTTTTTAGAACGGGGGGGAGGGGGGGGGTTGTTTTTGTTTTCAAACAAATTCACATTCTACCCATCACAATTTTTTCCATCACCACAAAACGATCACTTCCCATTTCTGACTTGATTTTCCCACAGAGCGAAGCTGATGCAGGCAAAATATGACCGCCAACATGGTGGAATGTCTCCGTCATTTTGTGGCCAACGTGGGACGAACGAAGACGGCAGGGGAAAAGTTAATTACTGAGAAATGTTTCAATATGATTGTCCTGACTTAGAGAGAAATCTGCTGGGCTACTTTTCATTAGCAAAAACACATCATCAACTGGAGCAACAGGTTCCCACGGGAGCCGCAGTTATTCTGCATATTTCCAGTCTTTCAAATGTTTTCTTTCTGTGAGCGAGTTGGTTTCTGTAGACAGCAGCGGCCAAGGGTAGTTAATTACTTGCCGGCAATATGCGGGCCCTCTGAGAGCTTACAGCTTTAGTTTAAACCAGAAAACGGTCGGACACGCTTCCCAAAGTTTTAGCAATTCCCACGAGAACTTATGTCAGAAAACGGCAAATTTCAGAAGTTAAACGGATCTGCACGCGCTATTTAATAGTAAAATCTCTCTCCGGGGGGGGAAGACACCGTTCCCATTGGTCGGTCCGCGGGCATGCGCGTTTCGGGTCACAGGAAGATTGGGGCAGTAGAGCGCCTCTGCTGAGCATGGGAAACTTAGGATGAGTTAGCGGGGGGGAGGGGGGTGGGGTACGTCACTTTGTTGATGTTCTGGGGGGCGGATGAAAACCTCCACGTGGTCACGTGGTTCCCTGTACTGAACCTGGGTTGTCAACGGGACCCTTAAGTTCCACTCATTGCCAGGTTTGTACTCCAGCAAAATTAGACCAAAAAAAAAAAAAGAAAAAAACGAAGACATTTCTTTTAACAGGAGTCCTTTACTTATAATAGTTTCAAGTACTTGACATTCTTGTAAAAAGAGAAGGATAAGTGCTTTCCAGTATCACCGTTGTCAGAAGTGACAAGTGCTTTCCAGTATCACCGTTGTCAGAAGTGACAAGTGCTTCCTAGTATCGTCGTCGTCAAAAGTAACAAATGCTTTCTGGTATCATCGTTGTCAGAAGTGACAAGTGCCTTTTAGTATCACTGTTGTCATAAATGACAGGTGCTTTCCAGTATCACCGTTCTCAGAAATGACAAATGCTTTCTAGTATCACCGTTCTGAGAAATGACAAGTGTTTTCCAGTATCACCGTCATCATAAATGACAAGTGCTTTCCAATATCACCGTTGTCAAAGTAGCAAATGCTTTCCTGTATAACCGTTGTAAAAAGTGACAAGTGCTTTCCAATATTACCGTTGTCAGAAGTGACAATTGTTTTTCAATACCACCCTTGTCAGAAGTGACAAGCGCTTTCCAGTATCACCGTTGTCATAAATGACAAGTGCTTTCCAATATCACCGTTGTCAAAGTAGCAAATGCTTTCCTGTATAACCGTTGTAAAAAGTGACAAGTGCTTTCCAATATTACCGTTGTCAGAAGTGACAATTGTTTTTCAATACCACCCTTGTCAGAAGTGACAAGCGCTTTCCAGTATCACCGTTGTCATAAATGACAAGTGCTTTCGATACACGAATAAAAAAAAGAAAGAAAGAAGCAATGTACCCCCTCTGTGACACGAAGCAGATGTATGAGTGGCGAAGTGGTTAGTGCACTAGTCTCTTATGACGAAGGTTGGGGAGGTGGAGGGGGAGGGTGTTCGAATCGGGTCGGATGCGCCCTAAGTCACCCAGCTGTAGAAATGGGTACCAGACTTATTCTGGAGTTGGGGAAGGAAAGGGCAGCCAGGCGTGATACTGACCATATCACCCTCTAGTGTGCTGACAGGTCAAGGAAAATATGGACACTAACGCCATATCCCTTATGTGCCTCTAAGGCATGACAGGGTTACCTTTACCTTGTAACACGAAGAGTAACGTACTCCTTATGTTGGGCAGCATTTCTGCGTCTGGGACCAGCCTCCAAGTGCTGTGTTGGACAGTGTTGGCTATCATTCTTCCCATTTTTATGTCATCCTTAGTCTTTTGCATCCATTTCAAACACTCTTCTGTTCTTGTTTTTTTCTCCCGTGCCACTTAGTAAGTCCGCTGATATATTTTTTTTTCTCCTCTTGGTCTTCCTCCTCCTTCTTCTTTTTCCCATGAATTTTCTAGTCAGTATCAAGTTCTGTAACTTCTGTCTCTAAACTCTTCGGCTAATCGACCCTAAGACTTTGTTATGTGTACTCTGATAGTCGACCCCCAGACTTTGTTATATGTACTCTAATAGTCGACCCCCAGACTTTGTTATATGTACTCTAATAGTCGACCCCCAGACTTTGTTATATGTACTCTAATAGTCGACCCCCAGACTTTGTTATATGTACTCTAATAGTCGACCCCCAGACTTTGTTATATGTACTCTAATAGTCGACCCCCAGACTTTGTTATATGTACTCTAATAGTCCGATATAAGTCACCTCCTCCGTCCCCGGGCTTTAGTCTACCTTCTGGATGGCCTGGGGTCCAGCATCTGAAAACTTGAAGGAATCTCGCACCAAACTACGCATTGGTCACAAGGTGATGGGTATTTAAAATGTGCTTAACTACACAAAAACATGTTTTACCAACCATGTAATATTTCGGATTGTGCCTTCATCTGACAATAATAAACAAAAGGAAAAAAACTGAGATCAATTGCTTCTTCTTCTTCTTATTATTCTTCGATGTCGATGTCGGTCGTTTCATGGACGTGATGTACTATGCCTGGAGATGTTGAGTACCATTTCTCTCCAAAGTTTCCCATCTTTCATGCTATCCATCAGTTCTGTTGCTCTGCTTCTACTATGCCATTTTGTCAGGCCATCTAAGAATTTTTTTTTGGGGGGGGGTCTCTTGGTCTACCTGTCCTTCTTCTGCCTCCAATTTTCCCTGTTGTCAAGATGTTCTATCCCTCCTCTTCTCGTTTATGGCCGATAAACCCTTGATTGTCTCCTCCGTAGTGTGTTTATAAAGGTTCGTTTCTCTCTGAGTTTCCCTACACATTCTTCATGTGTTATTTTGGCTGTCCATGATATTCTTAACATTCTTCGTAGAAACCACATTTCAGTTGCCTCTAGTGCTCTTGTTGTTGGTTTTGTTGGTATATAGTTCACAGACTTTTCTTTTATTGACTACACCAAAGTTTTAGACGAGGTAAAACATGGGCTAGTGAAGAAGAAGATGTAAGAACAATTTTTAAAATATTTACTGGAACCAAAAACCTGCCTTCAAGATAAAACAACAAAGTAGGAAAATTTCAGAGCATAAAGAAGGGAGTAAGACAAGGATGTGTGCTGTCTCCAGATCTGTTTTCTCTCTACAGTGAGAATATTATGAGAGAGTAAGACAAGGATGTGTACTGTCCACAGATCTCTTTTCTCTCTACAGTGAGAATATTATGAGAGAGTAAGACAAGGATGTGTACTGTCCACAGATCTGTTTTCTCTCTACAGTGAGAATATTATGAGAGAGTAAGACAAGGATGTGTACTGTCCACAGATCTCTTTTCTCTCTACAGTGAGAATATTATGAGAGAGTAAGACAAGGATGTGTACTGTCCACAGATCTGTTTTCTCTCTACAGTGAGAATATTATGGGAGAGTAAGACAAGGATGTGTACTGTCCACAGATCTGTTTTCTCTCTACAGTGAGAATATTATGGGAGAGTAAGACAAGGATGTGTACTGTCCACAGATCTGTTTTCTCTCTACAGTGAGAATATTATGAGAGAGTAAGACAAGGATGTGTACTGTCCCCAGTTCTTTTTTCTCTCTACAGTGAGAATACTATGAGAACCGCTACTGACAAGCCTGGGATAAAAGCTGGAGGACACAGCATCAATAGCCTGAGATACGCTGACTGCATAGTCCTGGTAAGCAGACAATGGCAAAGATCTACAAGAGCTGCTAGATATAGTGGTAGCAGAAAAGATCTACATGGTCTGCTAGACATAATGGTAGCAGAAAAGATCTACAAGAGCTGCTAGATATAATGGTAGCAGAAAATATCTACAAGATCTACTAAATATAACAGAAGAAAAAAGATCTACAAGAGCTGCTAGATATAATGGTAGCAGAAAAGATCTACATGGTCTGCTAGATATAATAGTAGGGGAAAAAATCTACAAGATCTGCTAGATATAGTAGTAGGAGAAAAGATCTACAAGCTTTGCTAGATATAGCAGTAGAAGAAAAGATCTACAAGAGCTGCCAGATATAGTAGTAGCAGAAAGCGAATATAAAGATCTACAAGACATACTAGATATAGTAGTAGCAGAAAGTGAATATAATGATGTACAAGAGCTGCTAGATATAGTAGTAGCAGAAAGCGAATATAGAGGTCTACAAGACCTACTAGATGTAGCAGAAAGTGGGTATAAAGATCTACAAGAGCTTCTAGATATAGTAGTAGCAGAAAGTGAATATAAAGATCTACAAGAGCTTCTAGATATAGTAGTATATAAAGCACTATCACTGATCAGTAAGAAAACAATAACAATGGTTGTGTCTAGAAAGAAATCTATACCAGAATGCAACGAAACAATAAAAAAGAATAACATTAAAACAAGTGTACAGATTCAAGTATCTTGATACAATGAAAACATCAGACGGTAGGTCAGAGGTCAAACACAGAATATCACAGGCAAAGGTTCATTCATTCATTCATTTGCGGAACTTTGCCTCCCTAACAGCACTCCTGTAGGCCTCTCGGTTGTGGGCAAGACGGCCGACTGCTGATGCATCCATTTGCAGATCGTCAACGATGTCTTGCAGCCATCTTCGGCTTGGTCTAAGGTAACAAAGGTAGCATTTCAAAAAATGAAATCTATTTTGTGCAGTCCATCTTTGTCAATAGATACTAGGAAAAGAGTCTTGAACAGCTATATTAAAGACAATCCATCATTAACATGTTGCAGATAGGGCAGCTCGTCTCTGGTCTCTAGTATAAGCTTCTAGTATAAGCCTCTCTCCTGCAGATACTGCAAGTGAAGAAATGGCAATTTAAGATGTCAGATACTGGACTGGTAATAAAACAAAGGAAGTGCGTCATCATCAACAAGAACACACACACACACACACACACAAAGATATTCTAAAGTATTTGAGCTTTATTCTAATGTACTCTTCTGTTGTATTTTCCGTTTCTATAACCAACCAAAGCCTCAAGAGTTTGCTTCGTATAATTATCTATTTAAAGCTTCAGTAATTCCATCTCTTATTTCATCTTATTTCGAACCAACAAGAGAAGTTGTATTGACTGTGGTTAATTTCATGAGGTTCTGTGACCTCCCTGAATTTACCTCCGTGAACTTCTTTCTCTCTTTTAGAAATAAAGAGCAAAGAGATGAACTTCCTGTACAGGGCACTGAAGGATGAACTTCCTGTACAGGGCACTGAAGGATGAACTTCCTGTACAGGGCACTGAAGGATGAACTTCCTGTACAGGGCACTGAAGGATGAACTTCCTGTACAGGGCACTGAAGGATGAACTTCCTGTACAGGGCACTGAAGGATGAACTTCCTGTACAGGGCACTGAAGGACTTCACGTCATCCTTCTGTGTACACTATTACTGAATGACGCATTCTGAAAGATTCATTCATTCATTCATTCAGCTTTCTAGGCCATTGAGGCTCATTGCTGCAAACAAGGCTTGTCTCCATTCCTCTCTGTTCTTAGTCTTCTCCTGCCAGTTGTCTCCCTTCCTCTCTGTTCTTAGTCTTCTCCTGCCAGTTGTCTCCCTTCCTCTCAGTACTTAGTCTTCTCCTGCTAGTTGTCTCCCTTCCTCTCTGTTCTTAGTCTTCTCCTGCCAGTTGTCTCCCTTCCTCTCTGTTCTTAGTCTTCTCCTGTCAGTTGTCTCCCTTCCTCTCTGTTCTTAGTCTTCTCCTGTCAGTTGTCTCCCTTCCTCTCTGTTCTTAGTCTTCTCCTGCCAGTTGTCTCCCTTCCTCTCTGTTCTTAGTCTTCTCCTGTCAGTTGTCTCCCTTCCTCTCTGTTCTTAGTCTTCTCCTGTCAGTTGTCCACTCCCAGGGCTCATAGGTCTTCTTCCAGGTTGTCATGGCAACGTTGTCTTGGTCTGCCTCTTGATCTGTTTCCGTTTATCACTTTTGTATAACCCTTTTTTGTCTGTCTATTCTCGTCCATCCTCTCCAAATGTCCAAGCCATCTCAATCTGTTGCTTTTCATAGTGATAGTTAGAAGCGGAGTCTGGAACAGCGTGTGGGTTGTTCTGGAAGACTTTGGTAAGAAATGGATGCAACACTTGGTCAGTGATATGAAATGTTTTATCTTCTGTTAAATACTTAGTTAAGCAAGAAGATGTTATCAGTTTGAGAAGTTCAGTGGCAAGGGTTGAAAGTTCAAATGTCAAGGTTGTTCCCTAGGGTTGCTTCGTGCAAGCAGAAAGATCGAGAGGAAAAAAAAAGTAAGATTTTAAGTGTCAGAAACAAAAGAGAGAATTTTCTTTCTTTCTTTCTTTCTCTCTTTCTTTTCCTTCCTGGGAGGCCCAGATGGCGAGAATGTTTTCCTTTCTGTTTCTTTCTTTGTTTTCGCTCCCTCCCCCCCCCCCTTTCTTTTCGATTCTTTATTTCCATCTTTCTTCTTCGGGTTTCTTTCTTTCCTTCCTTTCTAATTCAAGGCGTCCAGAGCTACGGAGTAACTACTGTACGTACTTTCCATTTCTTGCACAATGCGAGACCTTCATATACTGTCAATGAAATGTCCACCACACTTCCTATCCATCACCCTCCTGAATGTCCCGCACCGTTTCTTGCTCTCACAGTCACTGTACGTTCCCTTGGTCCGGTCTTTGAGATTGTGCGCTAAAACAAGATCGTTTTTTTTTTCTTCCCTGTGTTTTGATTTGCTGATGAAGTTGAAAGAAACGGGGAAGACTTCTTTCAATCAAATGGCCACGCCTACTTTCCCCTTCACAACGGCGGAATAATCTGAGACTGCTTTAAGTGTTTTGTTTTGTTTTATTTTTGTTTTTTTTTTGTTTGTTTTCCCTGGTGTTTCCTTTGTTGTTATTTTAAATACGGTTTTCATTATCCGCAGATGTTTTAGTGGAGATTTCTTTTGTGTGTTAGCAATTCGAAATTATTTTCTGTTGCTCTTGTTCTTTCACGCAAAAAAAAAAAAATATATATATATATATATGTCAAGAATTTACAGGCGGGTCATAAAATAAGTAAATGTGAGATGAGAGCCGGGCTGCTCCAGGGAAAGTTTTCACATCGCCTTCTTACCCCCTCCCCGAAAAAAGAAACTTTACTCCCCTACCCCCAAACCCCCCCCCCGGGTTGATTTTTTTGGGTCCACCCTCTCCCACCCCGTACGGGACTACAGTTAAAACAGCTACCCCCAAGGGCACGGAACAATCACAGGCTGGACCCCTCTTTCCCCCCCCCTCCCCCCACCACCTCACCCCACCCCACTCATAGAACATGATGAGATTGATCATTTAAATGGAGTTTCTGAGTTTCAGTGACGAGACGGGCAAGGTGGCCTTGTGGAATTACCAAATATGGACTGATACTTCTGATGACATATTCTGTTGACCAGATACTTCTGATGATATATTCTGTTGACTAGATACTTCTGATGACATATTCTGTTGACCAGATACTTCTGATGATATATTCTGTTGACTAGATACTCTGATGGCATATTCTGTTGACTAGATACTTCTGATGACATATTCTGTTGACTAGATACTCTGATGGCATATTCTGTTGACTAGATACTTCTGATGATATATTCTGTTGATTAGATACTTCTGATGGCATATTCTGTTGACTAGATACTCTGATGACATATTCTGTTGACCAGATACTTCTGATGACATATTCTGTTGACCAGATACTTCTGATGATATATTCTGTTGACTAGATACTTCTGATGGCATATTCTGTTGACTAGATACTCTGATGACATATTCTGTTGACTAGATACTTCTGATGACATATTCTGTTGACTAGATACTTCTGATGATATATTCTGTTGACAAAATACTTCTGATGGCATATTCTGTTGACCAGCCACGCTGAAGACATGTTGCAGATCAATTACTCTGATAAGATGTTCTATAGGTCAGATACTCTGTTTTCATGTTCTAGGGGCTAGATTCCTGATGGCATGTTCTTGATCAAATATTCTAATGACATGTTCTAGGAGTCTGATACTCTCGTGACATTCTGAAGAAGACAATGTCCAACTCCAATTTGCTCTTTATGAGTGCTTCATCAACCCATTCATATTTTATAGCGAGACCAAGATCCATTATCAAGATGTCTGTCTTTAACATATAACCATAACATAATCCCCAGAACATTGTTATCCAAACATATTCCTAGAAAAAGTGTTATCAGAACATATTCCCCAGAACATTATTATCAGAACATATTCCCCAAAACATGTTCCACAGAATATTATTATCAGAACATATTCCCCAAAACATATTCCACAGAACATTGCTATCGGAACATATTCCCCAGAACACTGTTATCAGAACATATTCTATAGAACATTGTTGTCAGAAAATACTCCATAGAACATTGTTATCAGAACATATTCCCCAGAACATATCATGAGAATATCTTCCCTTGAACATATTAATAGAAAATCTGTCCCAAACATCATCAGAATATCTGACCAAAGAACATGTCATCAGATTATATAACCACAAAATGTCTTGAAAAGACCTGACCCCAACATATCATCAGATTATATAACCACAAAATGTCTTGAAAAGACCTAACCCCAACGTGTCATCAGATTATATACCACAAAATGTCTTGAAAAGACCTGCCCCCAACATATCATCAGATTATATAACCACAAAATGTCTTGAAAAGACCTAACCCCAACGTGTCATCAGATTATATAACCACAAAATGTCTTGAAAAGACCTAACCCCAACGTGTCATCAGATTATATACCACAAAATGTCTTGAAAAGACCTGCCCCCAACATGTCGTCATTACATGAACCTGCGCACGTGATAAACGGATCTGATAAGTGCAGAAAGATTAGATAAGTGCGCTCTGTCATCAAATGTCATGAGTGATTCCGCCCCTGAAAGTGTCATCAGATGGACTAACTCATCATGTGTGAACTCACTCCCCCGCCCCCCGCCAACTTTCCCGATCATTCAACTACTCACACACACAAACATTTCAGCCAAACAAGAAGTTATCATCACAGTGTCTACCACCTTCACCTTAGCCGTAAAACCAGAAGCCACCACGACATTGCTGTTGCAGATGTCCAGTCGCAGAACCACATTTGTCATGCGAGCACTTTAACCAGCAGGTGGTTCGCCTACTCTGCCCCCAGCTGAGAGAGCTCCGAGCACTGAACCGCTATCTCTTCCAGGCGTGTGTGAGAACTGCAGCTTGTTTACTCTCGGCTTACAGGCAACCTAAAAGACAACATGTCGGCTGGTTGGCATGATACTGCTTACAAGAATGAGTGCTTGGGTTGCGTTGGAGAGATAAGATACATCACTTGGGGGAAACCCTTTTTTTTTTTTTTTGGCCATAGAACGAGCGATTTGGGCGAGAGAGAAAATGGGAAAATAGTGAAACATTCGGCCTGGAGATGTAACTAGTTATCACTTGATTATGATCTTTTACTCACTATTTTGTTGGTTGTCATATTTCGTATATCAAAAGGCAACATAGGACTGGATATAAGGGAAATTCGTGTCACCAGCTGGAAAGAAAAGATTAGGAATAGAAAGAAATGGATGCGAACTTTATCTGCAGGAATGAGCCTTAATGGTTCGGAAAGCTGAAGAAGAAGAAGAAGAAGAAGAATTACTGTGCGCTGAATGAGATATTGAAGAGAAGATTGGAGCGCCCAGATTGTCCGGGAGTGCGTAGATGATAATCCTTCCACACTATTTCAAATATGAGATAAATATTTACCAAGTGTTGTTTTTTTTTTCACCATTTGAAGCAAAGAGATTTGATGAGGGAATACCTTGTTCAGACCAAGGGGGCTAGTTCGTAGAGAACTGGAGAATTATGTCTGTGCTGGGCTGCAGACTGTGCGAAGAAGGAAGGAAGGACAAAGTGGCGCCATTCAAAACGGCGCTAAAACCTCGTCAAGCACTCGAAGATCACAGATGGAAAGATCGATGAAGGCATACAGAACTGGAGAACGTACACAGCCAGGGAAGGAAAGATAGACGCAGGAATATAAGACGCGAACAGGTCATTATTTTCCCGTCTCAGAACAAGACACAACCGTCACCGAAGACACACATACACACACATACACAACGTATATAGCTGGACATTCTCCTCTCTGTGTACGTGTCCGGGCACCTCATAGTGTGGAACACATCTTTCCAAAACTTCACCAACTGTGAAACATTGAGACACATCTACTGGTACAAGGACACCACGTACGAAGCTGAACTTAATAGTTCTCTATGAGAACTACAGAAAAGAGTCAAAAGACTGAACCATAGGTATATACTAACAGAAGAAGAAGAAGAAGAAGAAGAAATATAGTGGATGATTATGGAACATGCTGATATTTGAGAGCTTCTACCAGGCATGACCTAAAAAATTCGAACTGAATATAATCAAAGCTAAACTAGCAGCGAAATCGGTGCATAGTGATTGTGTGTGAGAGAGGGAGAGAGAGAGAGAGAGAGAGAGAGAGAGAGAAGAGAGATAAAGAGAAACCGAGAGAGTAGAGAGTGAAAGAGAGAGACAAAATGAGAGGAGAAAGAGAGAGAGAGAGGAGATAAAGAAAGAGAAAGAGAGCAGAAAGAGCAGAGAGAGAAAGAGAAAAGAAAAAAGAGAGAAAGAAGGAGAGAGGGAGAGAGAGCAGAGGGAAAGAGAGAGAGGAGAGAGGAACAAAGAAATAGAAAGGAAAAAGAGGTAAGAAAGAGAGAGAAAAGTGAGAAAGACGGAAAGAGTTCCGCTCATATTTTATTAGTTCTGCTCATATTTTGTTTTGTCAGTTCTCATATTTTATTAGTTCTGCTCATATTTTGTTTTGTCAGTTCTACTCCTATTTATAGGGAGTATCATATCTATAGAGTATTCCATAGAAGAATGCTCTGAATATCATGGACAACAAAGAAATCAAAGAAGGAGGTTATGAGAGAGGCTAGAGAGAGAAGTCAAACAATAACAAAAGTCAGAAAAAAGACAACTAATCCAGTTTCATAGGACACATTCTACTGCGAGGCAAGCTGGATACATTGCGACAACAGGAAAGATAGGATGCAAAAGAGACCGAGGTAGACAGAGAAAATACTGGATGGACTAACAAGATGGCACGATCAAAGAACACCAGCACAGCTTATAATCAGCAGTCGGAGCAGGGGGTTGTGGGAAAGCATGATAGCCATCGATAGTCAGCAGGGCAGTAGACAGATAGATAGATAGATAGATAGATAGATAGATAGATGAATGGATAGATAGATAGATAGATAGATAGATAGATAGATAGATAGATAGATAGATAGATAGATAGATAGATAGATAGATAGATAGATAGATAGATAGATAATTTCTAAAATATTATATTATATTATATTATATTACAGTATATTATATTAATATAGCTAACAAAGGTGGAACGAATTCAAGAACAACACAGAGATAAGACAGATGAGCAAACAACAACCTGTCTCGTGGGTGATCAGAACGAAGAGATGGACATATATCGGTCACGTGATGAGAAGAAACAATCAGAAAATCCCAAAACAACCTATCAAGTGGGACACAGCAGACCGAAGAAAAATAGATCGACCACGTGAAGCTCTAAAGAGGACATTGTTAAGAGAGGCCACATTAGTAGAAATAAAATCCCTTGATGAGGTTGAAAAGCTCGCCGAAGACAGGAAAACTTGGCCAACTATCATGTGAGCCCTATGTGACGTTTAACGGCAAGGGAAGCATCTAAGATTGAGTGTTTCCAATGGGACATCTGGAACCTACCATTACCCAGTAGCGCTGTTTCTTAATCCTTGTCATTTTTCTAGATTGATTGACTGATTGATTTAGCTTTATTTGCAAAGGGTAAAGAATTGGGCAGGCAGGCCCGTCTGACATTTTGCACTCTGTCTCACAATCCTTCATTTTTTTTTTCTATTTCTCGACTTCTTTCTCGTTTTCCCACGAGTTTTTCCAGTGATTTTCACCTTCCCGAACTTCTGTGCTTCATGCCTGTCCAAACAGTTTTGATTATCGTCCTTGTCTGGTTGTGGTTTTTCCCTGTTTCCAGTTTAGTTTTCAAGACGACAAGAGGGGAAAAAAACAGAAGCTCTGTCTTATATCATACCCATACACTAACAGACACATGCGAAGACTGACAGCGACACAGTTAAGATAAGTACGCGCGCATGAGCGCGTCAAATTATGGGATACACGAAGCAACACTCGCTTGTCATCACATTTTGAGAAATTTGGAAGTAAAATAAATATATCGCATTCTTCAGTTCAAAAGCTGCCGTCGGTTCTCACAAAATGTTCGGAGATGAAGCGAATTCAAGGAAAGATATCAGGTTACGGGTCAAATATATAATACATGGAGATTCTTTCTTTCTTTCTTTCTTTCTTTCTTTACACTGCTAGCAGGTGCTCTTTGCAGCCAACGCAGTGAAGATGTTGAGGTACAGAATCATGTCAGATTGGGAGCGGGTTATAGCGACTATTTTTGTTTTCAACCTGACCCCTCAACCTGAAGCCTCAAACCAGGTTGCCGGGCAATACTTCTTTAGCAGATTCCACCACCACGAGTACTATCCCTGTTGCGTTACCCTGGTTAAGTCTTTTTACAGGGTTGAGGGCTACCAAAAGAGAAAGTTTAGCAGGGTCTTGGTCAGCTATGGGTCTGTGGCTGGCAAACCAGCCAGAGTCTTCGCTGTGGTCTGCTGTCATCTTATTGGTGCCGTGTGCACATTCGTCAGTTGGTCTTATCTTCAGTTTGTTGTACAGATGGTGTCTTAGCCTGCTGTGCCAGGTACGTAGTCTTAGAATGATGACATTTTAACTGGTGGTAGGTATAGTTTTTTTTTTTTGTGGTCTGGTTTGTTCTTTGTTCTTTGTTCTTGCAGTCAAACCCTCTGTATCCCCTCCATGTCCGACTTCACGTTTTTGATTTTCAAGATAACCAGCATAGAGGTGGCGGAGAATGTTTTAAAATATAGTGGAAACAAAATCGTTTTGTTTTTGGTTTTTTTTCCCTTGTCTTAATGTGAAGATCGGTAATATCTTCAAATCTCTCTGTCTATCTATCTCTGTCTGTCTGTCTCTCTGTGTCTCTGTCTCTTTCTCTATATCTCTCTGTCTCTCCCTTTCTCAGTCTGCTTGTCCCTCTCTCTCTCTCTGCCTCTCTCTTTCTCTCTCTCTCTCTCTGTCTGTCTCACTTTCAGTCTCTTTGTCTAGCTCTCTCTCTCTCTCTCTCTCTCTCTCTCTCTCAGTCTACATCTATAATCATCTCTGACCTTAGCTGTCTTCCACCTGTTGTTTGCATCAAGAATTCTTAGGACTTCTCGAGTTTTATCCGGGTTCTGCTCCCTTGGTCACGTCCCGTCTACCTGCAAACTTATTTTCAGATTTGCCAAACGCTACTTTTAGGAATAAGAACGTACGTTTTTGCAACTGTTGATGATGTTGTTATTGTCGTCTAGTCGTTGTTGATGATGATAATGATTATAATGATGATGAAGTTGTTGATGTCTAACCCTCAGGAGCGTGGCTCTGAAATATCTTAACCAGGGGAGCTAATTCGTGTTCCCGGAAGAAGAATGGAGATCACCGAAACGGGAAGCGGAAGCAGAAGATAGATGGCGCTGGTGTACGGGACGGGAGATACCTGCCATTATCGTGCACGTGACGATGCGCAGAAGCAAACCTGGACCCGCTTAAACCAGTGTCTATGTGACGTTAATTGTACGCACGTGTCCCAGGGGCCGGATAGTGAGAGGAACTACACGCAAGACAAAGAACTAAAACATGAGAAGTTCCAGACACCAGTATGTACATGATCGGCAAAAGTAATAGCCAAATTACTACTTCGTAATTCCTGTATTACTGCTGCTACATTAATGTTTTTGTTAGCGTTTCGGGAACGAAAAGGAACTGTCATAGAGGGATATACAATGACAATGAGTTGAGAAACGCTGGTGATAAAACCGCCAGTTTTTATTTTATCTCTTTATGTTTTCTTGCCTGCCTGAGTGTTAAAGACAGGGGACTGAGCGAAAGGAAGGATTCTAGAGTGACGGCGAAGTTATTAGAACCAGAGGATTAGAACTGGTCAAGACCCTTGTTCCACTTATATGGTGCTAGTGCCTAGTTAGAGTCTCGGCCTGGTTAATCCGAAGTGGATTTTTATTAATTCTCGCGGTGGGTGGATCTGTTAAGAAGCTAGTTTTTTGGTGTTGTTTTTTTTTGGGGGGGGGGCAAGGGGGGGGGGGGGGAAGGGTGGATTCAATGCGGGTCTTCGAGAAAAACTACCACAACCCACTAACAATCCGACGCCATACAATGTGTTTTCCACCATCTTCACGCCGTCGACAGCTAGGAGCATGGTACTGGCGGTGATGAAGTGGCAACAGCCACAACAAGGGATTCGGCTGTCGTTTGCTTGATTGATTGATTGATTGATTGATTGATTGATTGATGATGATGATGATGATGATGAAAGTGATATTGATGCTGATCACTGTGGTAGTAAAATAGCTCTAGAATCATAAATCTAGGACATCTCTAGGGTAATATCTTCTTATATCTTATATCTTACATCTTATATCCTTCCCGTGCCGTTAAACGTCACATAGGGCTCACAAAGTAGTTCGCCAATTTTTCCTGTCTTCGGCGAGTCTTTCAACTTCATCAAAGGATTTTATGCCTGTTAATTTGGCCTCTCTTAATAATGTCCTCTTCAGAGTTTTATGCGATCTGCCTCTTTTTCTTCGGCCTGTTGTGTTCCACTTGATAGTTTGTTTTGGGATTATCTGATAATTTCTTCTCATCAAGTGACAACATATGTCCATCTCCTTTTCCTGATCACCCATGAGACTGGATAATAGCTCTATGATTATATAGCTAGGACAATATCTCTAGGATAAAAGCTATAGGATCATAGATCTAGGATAAAAGCTCTAGGATAATAAATCTAGGTTAACTGCTCTAGGATAATAGATCTAGGATAACGGCTCTAGGATCATAGATCTAGGATAACGGCTCTAGAATCATAGATCAAAAACAATAGTTCATGATAATAGATCTAGGATAACATCTCTAGGATAATAGCTGTAAGATAATATTTCTAGGATAATAGCTCTAGAATCATAGATCTAGGATAAAAGCTCTAGGAAGATAGATCTTAGAATAAAAGCTCTAGGAAGACAGATCTATGATAATAGCTCTATGATAATAGCCCTAGAATCATAGATGTATTATAACAGCTCAAGGATCATAGATCTAGGATTATAACTCTAGGATCATAGATCTAAGATAAAAGCTCGAGGATCATAGATCTAAGATCTATGATCATAAATCTGGGATTATAACTCTGAGATCACGGCTCTAGGATTATAAGTCTGGGATCTTAGCTCTAAGATCACCGCTCTAGGATTAAAAGTCTGGGATCATAGTTTTAATATCAAGATCTTCAGTTCTAGCTATATAACTGGCTCTTTTCACACTCGGGCACAAAAGAACGTGACCAGCTGGTTCATTTCTGCGAAACAGGCTGGTGTGTTACAACTCTGTCTTTTTTTTTCCTCTCTCGTCCCTGATGCAGACTGCCACCAAAATATTGATTGTTTTTGTGCTTTAAAAAAAAATTACGTTTGATTTTTATCATCTGCTTTCTCTGCTTTTTTATGTGATTTGATAAAGATGCTATACCTTCGGTTCGTTATACCAATTATTACTGGATATATTGTTTCATTTTGTGCCGGCCAGGCCAGGAATAAAACACTCCCTTACTTTAATACTCGTAAATATCAACATGACCTCTCACCCTCAGTGGATGCCCGGATGTGCGACGCCCCAATTTATCTCTACCTTCAGGTCCTCCCACTCAAATCTGGCCTGGCACTCCTTCCTGGTCTGTCAGCATACACTCCGTCTGTCCCTGCTGTCAAGTGCATTTATTTAACAGTCAAGAGAACAAAAACAAAAACCAAAAAAACAGCCCCTGGAAGCTAGAATCAGGTCATCGTTAAGGCACGCTTTATCAAGCTCGTTAAACAAAATTTCTCTCCCCTTATACAAGGCCCGCTACTCCTGTCACGCGGATTCTACCAGCTATTAAAACGTAATTTCTTCCCTCATCTTTATCTCCTTCTCCCAATCTCTCTTTATTTCCATCCCCATCTTGGCTAATTCGGATGTCGTTAATGACCCTTCACCCCAGCCTCCCCCTCCTCGCTCTAAGATTTCACAAGCTGTTGTTTTACTTACGAATCACTCTCACAGATTAACTCCCTTTCCCTCCCAAACTGTTCGGCCAAAAGCGTTTCTGCTGGATGATGTCAGACACTACCCCCTCAAACATAAGTTTCTCCTGTTCCAAGTTGACTTTCTTAATCTGGGATTCAAGATTCTCACCTGTTCGAGCATGTTAGACTGGTTTGCTTCCTCACCTGATCCCTACAGCCCCCTGCTTTCTGAAAACGGAGAGAAACGTGAAAAGACTTGTCGGGGGATGTATTGAAGATGTTTGTTCCATCCTTCGGTACAGTTCAGGAGGAAAGTTTGTTTTTTTTTTTTTTGTTCCCATAAAACTTTGCCGAGTTGGCCGATCATCATCATCATCATCATCCAACACTGCCATCATCATCATCACCACCATCATCATCATCATCATCGTTACCACCACCACCACCACCATCATCATCCTCATCATCACCACCACCATCATTATCATCATCATCATCACCATCACCATCATCATCATCACTATCACCACCACCACCACCATCAACATCATCATCACCATCATCATTATCATCATCATCATCCTCGGCCCTAAAAACCTTCTATAGTCGATGCTTTTCATTCACTAAATTATTTTGTTTTCAGTTAATATTTTGCCCTCAATGTATCTTCTCTCTCTGTCTTCGTCCACCTCTCTGGGCTGTATGTACTAATATCTTGCAATTATGTGTCTCCAGTTTTAAAAACCCCCCACCCCTCCCTCATTTCTCCTCCGACTGTTTACTTGTAAACCAGTTTTGTTTAAATGTCTGTGATTCTTTTTACCTTGTTACCTGATATTCTCAACTGTAGAGATTTACCAGCCAGTTCTGTCTCTGGCGAACATTGCCCAAATTTTGTTATTATACCTTGTGTTATTTACTTTATTTTGTTATTATTTTTTTTCTGAAACAGGGATAAGTCGTGGAGTGATGTTGGGAAGTCAAGACTTCCAGGTCTTGCCTTGACAGAGGACGGACTGTGCGCAGAATGTATAGACTGCTAATAGTAATAATAATAATAATAATCATAACAGCAGTAGTAGTAGTAGCAGCAGCAGCAGCATCAGTAGTAGTAGTAGTAGTAGTAGTAGTAGTAGTAGTAGTAGTAGTAATACTATTAACAATAATAATAATCATACTAATAATAATAATTTCCAGAGCAGTTGTTATCGACGTCCCAAGTCCCAGTCCTATATTTCCAACCCAGGCTCCCTCTCCTTCCCCTACCTCCCCCCACCCACCACCGCCCACAGTCCTCCTGTATATATTAAATCACCATCCAGAAAGGACTTTGACCATTATACACTCTTGCACGGTGATAACATTCCTCCCATTACACTTGAAATTCCTCCCCAGCTTGGTCATCTGCCTCTTGTCTGAGACTCCCTGCCCCCCAGAGATACCACTCATTACTTATCTGTATATCCCTGCCTTCATAGCTACGCTAGGACAGCTCTTTATATAACTGTCAACTTTAACCTTTGAACTGTGCGGGTACTTCGATGTGTCTGAGGAAAGAAGTAAATTCTGTTTAAAAAAGAAGCAAGTTCTGTCCGAGTGTAGATAATTTTTCTTTTTGTTTTCATTTTTTTTTTCAATATTGCACCTGATTTGTTTGTCTTTTAATTAAGAAGAAAAAGAAGGGGATGAAGAAGAAGAAGAAGAAGAAGAAGAAGAAGAAGGAGGAGGAGGAAGAGAAGAAGAAGGAGGAGGAGAAGAAGAAGAAGAAGGAGGAGGAGGAGGAGGAAGAGAAGAAGAAGAAAGAGGATGAGGAAGAGGACGAGGAGGACGAGGACAAGGAGAAGAAGAGGAAGAAGAGCAGAAGAAGAAGGAGGAGGCAGGAGGAGGATAAGAAGAGGAGGAAGAAGAGGAGGAGAAGAAGAAGGAGGAGGAGGTGGAGAAGAAGAAGAGGAGGAGAAGAAGAAGAAGAGAAGAAGAAGAAGAAGAAGAAGAAGAGAGCGCGACAAAAACGAACAAACACGGGCACGAATGTTCTAACATTCTCCGCCATTACCGGAAACGCTGCACCCGGAAGTGCATAGAAATAAATAATACTAAAAAAAAAAAAACCCCGCCTCGTTATCCTCCAGCTAAAGTTCTCCTCCTTATCCGACACCCAGGGACTCCATCCCACTTCCAAGACATGGAACTCGCGTGGCAGCTCGCTGCGGATTAATGAAAAGTAGTCCTCGCTTTCCTTATCTTAATCCGGCTGATTCCCCGGCGTGATTAAAGCTATCGCGGAATCTAGGCCAGCTGGGAGCATCTACGCTGGAGGCCTATTAAGACATCTGCTGGAAAGACGCAGCCTACGTCTGAATACAATTTTTTAACCAGGGGATCCTGGTGGAAGAGCGTGATTCTGGATTTTCTTTTGTGAAAAGATCCTGGAAGGATGAAACTGTAAAAGGAGGTACCACTTCGCCTGTTTTAGGGAGCCGCAAGTTTAGAACGGAGGACGTGTGGGTGCAAGTCCGCCTTCATATTTTGAGAACACTTGATGTTTGATAAAGGGATATATTTTTTTTTGTGGTCAGAATTGAGTAGTGAGTAGTGGTTATCTGTGACAGTGACAGAGACAATGTGACAGTGGCAGTGACAGTGCGTCAAAGAAGTGATTGTTAGACATTTTTATTGCAAGAAAAAAAATATTTCGAAGTGAAACTTCACACAAAGTTATCCTTCGTCTTGATGCATGCTGTGGTAATTTCTTCTTACTTTTACATTTACACACACACACACACACACACACTCACACACACACACACACACAAAGACTGAATTCCTTTATCACTGACACCCCAAACCAGGACTCTGGCTCTAAACCTTAAACTAAACGAAAACCATAAACCCTAACTCGAAAACAGTGACCATAAACCCTAACCCCAAACAGTAACCACAAGCACTGACCCTAACGATAACCCTAACCATAAAGCCTAACCTTAAACGATGACCATAACCATAACGATAAAGCCTAACCTTAAACGATAATCATAACCATAACCATAAAATCTAACCTTAAACGATAACCATAAACCTAACCATAAAACCTAACCTTAAACGATAACTCTAAAGCCTAACCTTAAACGATAACTCTAGAGCCTAACCTTAAACGATAACTCTAAAGCCTAACCTTAAACGATGACCATAACCCTAACCATAAAGCCTAACCTTAAACGATAAACATAACCCTAACCATAAAGCCTAACCCTAAACAATAACCATAAAGCCTTGTAAGGAGAGGAATTGTATATGTAAATTAAGAGAAGGCTGCTGGGAGGGAGTGATAAGAAGCTGGCCCGGCTGTTGTGTGTGATGGTTGTCCATGGCCCGGCTGTTGTGTGTAATGGTTGTCCCTGGCCAGGCTGTTATGTGTGATAGTTGTCCCTGGCCCAGCTGCTGTGTGTGGTGGCTGTCCTGGCCCAACTGTTGTATGTGATGGCTGTCCCTGGTCCGGCTGTTGTGTGTGATGGTTATTCCTGGCCCGGCTGTTGTGTGTGTGATGGTTGTCCCTGGCCCGGCTGTTGTGTGTGATAGTTGTCCCTGGCCCGGCTGTTGTATGTGATGGTTATTCGTGTCCCGGCTGTTGTGTCTGATGGCTGTCCCTGGCATGGAACCTGCACCATCAACGATGCTTCCAAATGTTGAACCTGTCCAAGTGCTTTCGAGGATGTATCGCCCATGCCTGCACTTCTTCCATCCTCGGTGAGTGGCTGCGCCAAGAGAATTGTGGGATGGAATAAACTCCTTAGGGGCAGTCTTCGTCTTCTTCTTTATCTTTCTGGTTGGGCCTTTAGGCGTCGCGGGAAGCTTCTGACTTCGGTCCAGGGAAAGGTGAGAGGCTTGGGTAGCTGTCATGTTGCATTTCATCAGCGTGTCCTTCATCCCGTCTATCCAACTTTTTCCTTGGTTAACCTCGCGTCCCATATCCAGATGTTTGAGAGTTGTGTGCCCTTGCGGCTGTTTGTTCTGGATTCATGCGAACCAAATGCCCCGAACCACTTAACTCTCTGACTTTTCAATGTGACAGTTAAGACAGTGACAAATGTAGGTCACTGCGCTGTCATAACAACTGCCTTGTGGTAAATGCATATTTTTTTTTAAAAAGTGATTAAATACTGTGATGTTTGCAAGTGATTGTTGTTAGTAAGTAAAAAAATAACTGGGATGTGTTGTTAGTAAGTAACAAATAACTCGGATATGTTATTACTAAGTAACAAATAATTAAGGTGTGTTGTTATTAAGTAACACATAACTGAGGTGTGTTGTTAGTAAGTAACAGATAAATGGGATGTGCTGTTAGTAAGTAACAAATAATATAATATTGTGAATTATCATATTATTGTTGAATAGTTCCATATTATAGAACTGAAGCTTAAAGACGCTCTTTGATTAACACATCGCAGGTTTCACAAAACTTTAGCACTTCACTAAATCTACAGCAACTGAACAACAACCAGTCTCATGGGTGATCAGGAAAAGGAGATGGACATATGTTGGTCACTTGATAAGAAGAAATGATCAGATAATCCCAAAACAAGCTATCAAGTGGAACACAACAGGCCGAAAAAAAAGAGGCAGACCGCGTGAAATTCTGAAGAGGACATTGTTAAGAGAGGCCAAATTAACAGGCATAAAATCCTTTGATGAAGTTGAAAGACTCGCCGAAGACAGGAAAAATTGGCGAACTACTTTGTGAGCCCTATGTGACGTTTAACGGCACGGGAAGGATATAAGATATATATAAGATAAATCTAGAGCAAGTCAGATGAAAATGTTCTCTACATTATTTATTGAATTCTGACAAATAAGTTCAAGATGTATCGTCGACTACGTCACTTGGTTTGAAACACTTAATCATTTGTTCACAATATCAAACTATCATATTCTGCATGCAGCATTTCTCAATGTTCTCAACTTCACAATATTCTACACTTGATCCGAGAACATTTCCTATCTCAGACTTATATCACATCTGCAACACGTGGTCAACTAGTTTCTCGTTTAAAATCACTGTACTCAAAGTTTCAAAAGTGTCCATTCTTCTTAATCACTTGAATCACTTGAAAACCATTTTCCATCTAACACTACTTCTGATTTTATACCGTCTCGTCCTCTTTCTTCTCTTGTCTGTCTTCTGATTTCTTCTGACGGTCTTCCTCGGCCGTCTCTCAATCGCAGTGTACCAACGAACAAAGTCTACTTGCCTCTTCTCTGGACTTCTGTTCTTATCTCTCATCTGATGGCTACTCGGTTGTTCTGGTCGGACCTTCTTTCTTCACTCTTGACTGTCCACGTGCACTGACCATCCTTCTTGCAGTTCTGGTCAGTCGCTACTTGCCGGACCGACGGTGTTCTGACTATTTCCCTCCTCTGCCTCCTCTCTTTTCTACTTCCGTACTTCTTAGTTCCTCCTATCTCTCCACTCCCCTTTTTATCTTCAATTCCAGCTTGACGGATTAACCAATAAATAATTTGGCTCCACCCATCAGATGTCCACTAGTTCCCATGAGCGTTCTATTGTCCGTCATTCAAACTGCCCCGTGACTTATCTCTCGAAAGTCAATTGTCTAATAGCCCACGCCTCTAAATATTTAATTGGTCAGCCGGTCGAGTCGTCTACTCCTTTATTTAAAAACCTTGTGCAATAACGTCCTAACGCTAATAATTGTCATAGTGTCCACTCCGCCTATACAATTGTCATTTACCAAAGACGTTATCTTGCTCTTTCATGTCGGAGGTTATATTGTGTCCTCGCTTCTCATTGTGTCTGTCTTTTCTATTCGTCTTTTCTATTTTGTTTACTCGTATCAACGTCCAGTCACCGCTTTGTTATCACTGGACCATCCTACTTTCTGGCGTCCTTCCTTTGTGTTCCCTATATCTCAGTGCCACCGAGTTTCGTCTTTTTCTATTCACTGTTTCCACTGTTTACTTTTGTCCGCGTCTTGTTCTAGTGTCATGGAAGTTCTATACCTTTCTCTTCCTTTCCTACCCACTTTTCTCTGTCGCTATTCGATGTTACTATTTTCTTTACAGTATATTTTCATAATCATATTCATTAATAATAAAACAACACTATAATCATTACTTACAAGGCCATGCTACAGTAACTGGGATGAGTTGTTAATAAGTAACAAATAACTGAAATGTGTTGTTAGTAATTAACAAATAATTGAGATGTGTTGTTAGTAAGTAACACATAACTTGGGTGTGTTGTTGCCTCAATTACTGATTCTTGAATTTCACTGTCGTCACAAGTTCACGTAAGTGCCTATGTTATACGGGACAAGAAAGGGTCAGCAAAAGAATTGCAGAATGTTGGCCGCTGCGTGTCCATCGACTATGTCGTTGTGATGAGTACTTTCGGTAAATTTGTCATTGTCTTGAATGTCTATCACGTCTCACTAAAGTGCTTCATCTACGATTATTTTTCGAGGTCTAATCTTACAAAACTGTGTTCTCTTACTTGGCTTGAATTTAGTACGATTTGTCATTTTCTGGTGACGTGTTGTCCCGCATTTTCTATCATCAAACGATCATAATCAGTTAAGTTGCCGATTGACACAAAATCTGTCACTTGATCGACCTGCACACTGCTACTCCAGAGAGAAAATCTTAGGTGGCTAGACGAAGTGGCTTAGGAAAGGCGCAGAGACTGAACTGAGGAAGAACATGAAAGATAGGAAACTGTGGAGAGACATGGTCGCCAACGCCTACGGACAGACATGGCACATGATGATGACGATGACACTCCTATTGTTGGTCTTTGCTTCCGGTGCATATTCTTAATAATTCTCTTGTCTTTACCATCTACGTGAATTTTTTCTAGTATTTGTATCATATCTTCATATCCAACTCTGTAAAAAGCTTTCGTGTAATTAATAAAGCACATGTACAAATATATTTCCTACGGTATAAACTTTGTTTACCTCTAGAGATCATTCTGTTATAAATCTTTGTTTACCTCTAGAGATCATTCTGTTATAAATCTTTCTTTATCTCTGGAGATCATTCTGTTATTAATCTTTGTTTACCTCCAGAGATCATTCTGTTATAAATCTTTCTTTATCTCTAGAGATCATTCTGTTATAAATCTTTGTTTACCTCTAGATATCACTCTGTTATAAACCTTTGTTTATCTATAGAAATCATTCTGTTATAAACCTTTGTTTAACTCTAGAGATCATTCTGTTATAAACCTTTGTTTAACTCTAGAGATCATTCTGTTATAAACCTTTGTTTACCTCTGGAGATCATTCTGTTGTAAATATTTTTTTTACCGCTAGAGATCATTCTGTTATAATCTTTTGTTAACTGTTAGAGATCATTATGTTATAAACCTTTGTTTACCTCTAGAGATCATTCTGTTATAAACCTTTGTTTACCTCTATAGATAATTCTGTTATAAACCTTTGTCTACCTCTAGACATCATTCTGTTATAAACTTTTGTTTACCTCTAGAGATTATTCTGTTTTAGTTATTATAAAAAATGCGTTACTTGTGCTTACATTCCTTCAAATAAACCACATTGCTCTTCTGCCAGTTCAGTTTTTCTTATTCTGTATAAGCCTTTGTTTACTGCTAGAGATCATTATGTATAAATTTTTGTTTACTGCTAGAGATCATTATGTATAAACTTTTGTTTACTGCTAGAGATCATTATGTATAAACTTTTGTTTACCGCTAGAGATCATTATGTATAAACTTTTGTTTACCGCTAGAGATCATTATGTATAAACTTTTGTTTAATGCTAGAGACTGTAACATTTCTGTAAACACGGAAGAGTTTGTTTCATTTTCTTGCACACATGTAGGATGTTAAAAAATGTCAGACAACAGCTCCAAGTTGACGGAGATGAAATTAGGGTCAGGGTACAAGGGGAAACAACACTTATTTTGTCTTTAGACACTTGTTGCAATTAAAAAAAAAATCCTGTCCCACAGCACCAAACTAAATATGTACAAGGCACAGATTAGACCAGTTGTCTTGTGACGATCAGATGCATGGAGCAATGGACCACTATAAAACAAAATGCTTTTCTCACTTTTAAGCCAAACAAATTCTAACTAAACTTTATCTAAACTAGCCTTGGCTATATGTCTGAAGTTAGGTAAATCCTTTTTTTTTCAAGCTGTATGTGCTCTCATATATATATATATATACTTTCTGTAATGCGAAATTCAAATGTTTTTGACTTAAACAGAATAACTGTTTGATGCTTTGAAACACATGTAGGATATAGATCAGACAAAACTATTTGTAGTAACAGTAGGACCATTTCACCCTACCAAGCATGATTGTAAGAGGCGAGTAAGGAGGGTGTGGCATAGAGGCAGGAGCCCTATTCATTAAAAAAAAAAACATCAGACTGCTACATACACAGAAGCTTGGGAAAAAAAACACATGCAGGTGGAAGAAGAGATTTTTGCAATGCTGCAGACTAAATGGAAATGTTAAAAAAAAAAAAACTAAGCATGAAGACGAAAATCAGTATATTTAAGAGTAATCTCCTAATTGTACTACTCTATGGAAGTGAATACTGGAAAAAGCACCAAAACTATAAACAAACAAACAAAAAAAAAAAAGAAAAAAGCTGAATCCTTTCGAGACTAAATGTTTAAGAAGAATTAGAAGAATATTTTGTCCCCAAACACCATAAGAAATAACATCTTGTTGGCAGAAATGCAGATGAAGCCACTGACAGCAATTATTGAGGAAAGACTCTGGCGATGGTTGGGACATGTACTCCGGATGACTGACAACCCACTACTAAAAATAGCACTAAGATGGACACCACAGGGGAACAGAAGTAAGGGTAGACCAAAGGAAACAAGGAGAACAGCAATAGAGAGGATGTTGAGCAATAGAGGGCTCATCTGGACAAGAGCAGAAAAAAGGCAAAGGACAGGCATTTGTGGAAAACCCCTGCAGAAGCCCCATGTGACCTGGAAGAGAGAGGGAGAGAGAGAGAGAGAGAGTGAGAGAGAGAGAGAGATTAACAGTCGAAGTAATATAAAAATAATCCATATGCTTGGTGACGCGCTGGATGAATGTGGCAAGAGTACAGTGCATTATTTTGTGCTGATGTCTTTGTTTTGATTATAGATGACCACCTCACGATTCAAGTGATAGAAAGTCTTATTTGATTTTTCATGTTGAAACAGAGTGAGAGTCAAAAAGTAGCTGCACTTAAAAAAAAAAGTACGCGGCAGCCATAACATATAGAAGTTGACGCGGTACACCACGCGCGCAGTGCCTGATGGGTATTTCGAACACACACAGTGCAGCGCTCTGCCGTTAGTCTCCTAAACATGGACGTTGTTGAACAACACGCCGTAGTGAGATTTCTTATTCTAGAGGGTGTGAAATCTGGTGAAATGTACTGAAGAGGAACAAAAAGAAATAGAAGAACAATAAGAAATAGAAGAACAAGAAAAAATAAAAGAACAAAAAGAAATAGAAGAAACAGAAAACGAAGAAAAAGAAATAGAACAAGAACTAGAAAGAGAAGAAATGAAAAAAAGAACTGGAAGAAACAGAAGGAAAACAAGATGAAGACCAAAAAAGATGAACAAGAACAAACAGAAATAGAAGGAGAACAAGAGGAACATGAAGAATAAGAATAAAAATAAACAAGAACAAAATGAAATAGAAGAAGAGCAAGAAGAAAATTACAAGAAGAAGAAGAAGAAGACATAGAAAGAAAGGGAGAAAGAACAACGAGGCTGGTTACAGGAAGAAATTAGACAAATTTTATTCAAAAGAAAAGAATCTCCCAAGTGATAATTGACCATGGCGGACTAAGCGATATTCTTTTCAAGAAGGCAGGCCCGGTTTGGCAAAGATGTATGATGTGTTTATGTTGTACCATCAGTCTCGGATGTATGATGTGTTTGTGTTGTAATATCAGGTTTTGTTCACACAACTTTCAGTTTGACAAGTCAAACAGAAATTATGGCCCTTGAAATCATCATGGCAAATTAACTCCCTTGACGAGGCGAACACGTGCTCGGGACAGAAGGGGAAGTAATGTACTGGCAGGGGAGTGAGGGATGAGAGGAGTGATCGTTGGAGAGGAGGAAGAGGAGGGAGTAACTTGCGAATTAAAACTTTCTTTGAGACTGAAACCACCTCCTTCCATCAAAATATCATCTATTGTTGAAAGTTAAGGTCAGCTGAGGTCAACTGTTATCGGGGGAAGAGGGGGGGGGGGCCGTCTCTGATATTATTACTATTGGAAAAAGAGGGCAAAAATAGGACCCCCTGAGTTGCCTTTAATGGTCCGAGGGCCCCCGCCCCTTTACACAGAGTTACTCTGCTGACATCTCATGAGACCAGATCGTGATTTCCTTTCTTACACCGGGGGGGGGGGGGGGGGTTGTGTGTTATATTTGCTGTTAATGTTACATATGACTCTCGATTGGGAGTTTCCACGAAATCGTCGAAAGTCGACCTGGTCGCAAGTCGAAAATCCTGCGGTACTGAGACATGTACAGTGCACTTGCGGTACTGAGATATGTGCGCTTTAGCACTCTGTACTATAATACAGCGATAGAGTCCAGTGTTGTTAACCCAGGAAAATATAAAGTAATTTAGACATTGAAGGAGTCACAGAGCAGGGCTAAGACGCAGTCAGATTTGTCAGTAAATGACTCGTAACTGAAATGTTAGCGTCAGGTTTAACGAATATTAGCTCACTTTGTCTCTTGTTATTGGAGAACTTGGACATGTCATGAGAAGACAGAAGTCAGAGAACTTGATCATGTCATGACAAGATAGAAGTCAGAGAATTTGGACACGTCATGAGAAGACAGAAGTTAGAGAACTTGAACAGGTCATGAGAAGATAGAAATTAGAGAACTTGGGCATGTCATGAAAAGATAGAAGTTAGAGAACTTGGCATTGTCATGAGAAGATAGAAGTTAGAGAACTTGGCATTGTCATGAGAAGATAGAAGTTAGAGAACTTGGCATTGTCATGAGAAGATAGAAGTTAGAGAACGTAGAAATGTCATGAGAAGACAGAAGTTAGAGAACTTTGATATGCCATGAGAAGACAGAAGTTAGAGAACTTGGACATGCCATGAGAAGACAGAAGTTAGAGAACTTGGACATGCCATGAGAAGACAGAAGTTAGAGAACCTGGACATGCCATGAGAAGACAGAAGTTAGATAACGTGGACATGCCATGAGAAGACAGAAGTTAGATAACGTGGACATATCATGAGAAGACAGAAGTTAGATAACGTGGACATATCATGAGAAGACAGAAGTTAGAGAACCTGGACATGCCATGAGAAGACAGAAGTTAGATAACGTGGACATATCATGAGAAGACAGAAGTTAGATAACGTGGACATATCATGAGAAGACAGAAGTTAGAGAACCTGGACATGACATGAGAAGACAGAAGTTAAGGAACTTCCTAATCACTTTAAAAAGTTAAAGGAAAAGGAAGGAGAGGAAACCCAATATAAAACATCTCTGCTAACTGGACAAGTGGCATGGAAGAAGAAAATCATATGATCAGGGACAATCTTAGACAATGACAATCTTAGACACTGACAATCTTAGTCACTGACAATCTTAAACAGAGACAAATCCAAACATTTATATACCAGACGCAGTCCCCTTTGCGAGCTGGGTCCAACCGGTGCAGCTATCCGGCACCTGTTCCTCCCTGTTTTCCGGGTGGCCCCGGAGAACTTCGGGGCCCCCTGTTGCATGAAAACACATAACCGGGATGGGGACAGAAGTAGTAGTTCTACATTAGCTTACAAAATTTCCCTCGGATGCTCTGACTACATGTACGCATAATGTGTACACAAAGTAGCACTGTACTTCTATTATTTTGCCTCCCCCTTGTACACACGTACACCACCCCATTTGTAATCTTGTCAGAATGTACATTTCTTTCCTGAAGTTAATTAATCCCAGATAGCTTTGACTTGCTCACATCAAGGGTACCGGCATCAAAAACCTTATCCATCTTTCTTAACCTCCTTGTTTATCCGTTTTTTTTTTTTTTAAACCCAGAAACAACAGAGGTTTGAGAAAGTTTTTCTGATCTTCGTGTGTTAGCCTGACACCGGTGTGTTTGATTTTGTTCCTTGTCTTTTCTTTCTTTATTCTTTCTTTTTTTTTCTTTCTTTCTTTCTTTCTTACTTTCTTTCTTTCGTTCTTTCTTTTGTTCTTTCTTTCTTTTCTTTCTTTCTTTCTTTCTTTCGTTCTTTCTTTCTTTTCTTTCTTTCTTTCTTTTCTTTCTTTCTTTCTTTCATCATCATCTATTGTTGTTTTTCTTTCTTTATTTCATCATCATTATTGCTTTTTTTCTTTCTTTCGTCGTCGTCATCATCATCATCATCATCATCATCAAGAACAACAACAACAGCAGCAGCAGCAGCATCGTCAGCATCATTATCATTATTATTAGTAGTATCATTATCATCATCATCATCTTCTTCTTCTTCTTCTTCTAAATCTGCAAAATTTCTCTGCTCCACAATCCATATATTTTTCTTACTGTCTTTATAAATCGCTTATTTCTTCTATTACTCCGTATCCGACACCAAAGCTCCAAACTGTCTTTTCATCATATCACTCTTCTTTAATTGCACATCTGTCTTCTTCATGCTGTCAAATCTTCTAAATCCTGCACAAAAGTTTTCTTCTTGCCTTTGCAAATCATGTTCTTTTGATCATGTCCAACATAGATCTTTCGCGGAAGTTCTAGGATTAAATCATTAGTTCAACACGCCCGCGCCATCTGCTGGATCTGGAAGTGTTGAAAAGTTCCTGATTTCGCTAATTTTCTGCGTCTTGTATTGTTCTGCTTTCCGCTTTTGATCATCAGAAGGATGATATTTTTTTTTTATCCCAGGAAAGATGTGTGGTCCTGACCTGATGGTTTGTTTTCCCAGGAATCCCTCAAATCCTGGCCTAGCCTACTTCCTCTGGGGGTGTTTTTTTGGAGCTGTTTTTGTGCCAGTGCTGATGAAGAAATTATAGCAGTATCAATGTCAGCGCTTTGCATGGTCAACGCCATCGTCGTCATCATCATCATCATCATCATCACATCTTCAAGAGAAGTTTTGCTGGTTGGTGTAAAATTGTTTTTCCACTCCCCTATTCCACTCACACGACTCCCACAACACTACTCCCACAACACTACTCCCCCGAAGCTCACCTACACTACTCTTGAACCCACCCACCCCCCCCATACACTACTCCTCCACAACTCCCCCACTCTAATACCCCAGTCCCTCCGAACCCCATACCCTACTACCCACAAACCTTCACCCACTCAACTCAACCGACCCCCCCCCCATACACTACTATTCCTCCCCCCCCCAACCTATACTCATATGATCTCCCCGACCTCCATACACACGACTCCCTCACACCCCCCCCCCCAATTATACTACCCCATCCCTCCGAGTCCCATACACTTCCCCTCCCCCCACTAGCCTCCACCCACACGACTCCCTCAAACCCCCCCCACCCCACCACACCAATCTACTACCCCGTCCTTCGTTTCCCCATACATTCCCCACCCACCCTCACGACTCAACCGACCCCCCACGCCCTCCCCCAAACCTCCACCCATACAATCCACCCATTCGAACCCCCCCCCCCACCCACACACACACACACACATCCACCCACCTACCATCGGTGTTGATTTGAATTCAAAGGCGTATCGTGTTGTGTCTGTAGTGAAATGTTCAGTTTGTTTCTTGATGTTATAATGTTGGTGGTACCATGTGCTTGACCGTAGCCTGTTGTGTCTGTAGTGAAATGTGTGATTTGTTTTGTGCCAAGTTACTACTACACCACGCCACAGTTTCAGTTCATTACTGAACAGCGGTTCTCCAACCTGTAATCCGCCGGTTCTACACCTGATCCCTGACAGCTAGTCTGCAGCTGCCGGAAACAACTATTATTAGTTCCCATCTATTTTATGGAAAATCAGTGAAGATGTAGGATATAATAGTGTAATATATGACTTGCTGGTCCTCACCGTAGGCGAAGCTAAAGATTTGTTCCTTTTGGTATTAAACGATTGAGAGTCACTGGTTAGAAAATTCACTGTGGAGTTTCTACGTAATGTGTTCAGAGTAATAGACTGCGTTTCTCTTATAAAACAGCAAATCTTTTATTTGCTAACACAGGAGCTGGTGTGTAGTTTTATTTTCTTGGCAGAAACCCACATAATGGAGGAACTCTGGATAAAGAAATATATTTTTGTGTCATCATGAGAGAAACGATTGACTTTAACGTTTCTTCTTCGTCTAACTTCCTTTTTCTGCTTCTTCTTCTGCTGCAGCTTTTGAATTTGATTCTTCTTTCTTTTCATTTTCTTGATGTTTATCTCCCTTGCTGAGGCAGAGCTTCGTTCCGGTTCTCTCCCTTGCTAAAACAACTTTGTTTCTTTTCCTTTTTTGCATAGTTTGTTAAGTCCTTTCTTTGTTGCTCTCTGTTTTCAGTTTTCTCTCATGGGAAACCAATCCTAGTCCTTTTTGTCTGTGGGAATAAAAAATCGTTAGCAAAAAGAAGCATTTTCATCACGGAGGTTTTTGTTAGTTTAAAAGAAAAAAAAATGCTGGAAATGCGATGTGTACATGGCAGTAGTTAAGACAGGATCATGTTTTGATATATTCAGCGGTGGGGGTTTCAGAAGGAGTTAGGGAAATTTTAGGAGAGAGTAAAGGAGAAAAATTGCTGCAAGTTTGAGTTCTGGGAAAAATAGATATAGACAGATAGACAGACCGACCGACAGACAGACAGACAGACAGACAGACAGACAGACAGACAGACAGACAGACAGACAGACAGTCAGACAGACAGACAGACAGACAGATAGATAGATAGATAGATAGATAGATAGATAGATAGATAGATAGATAGATAGATAGACAGATAGATAGATAGATAGATAGAAAAGTGGCGAATATTTCTTGACCTGAAAATATTCGCCAACTTTCTGTCTTGTTTTGTCCTGTCTTGTCTTGTCTTGTCTTGTCCTTCCTCATTTACTGCTAGGTGTAGAGGTGAAGTACAATTGTCTCCCAATGGCTCGCCTGTTGGCTTCGCACATTGAGATATTCAGGGACTCTGCTTTACCATCGGTCCTCTGACTTTGTGTGGTCTGTAAAACATTGCTCTCTGTGGTACACATTCTGATGGTAGTCATAATACATGACCGAACCATTTTCTTTGATGTTTGTGGATATATATATATATATATATATATATATATATATATATATATATATATATATATATATGCATACACATTCCATAACGGTGGAGCCTATTATGAGTCTGGAATTGTAGATGAGGATGTGTAGTGCTGTCCTCTTTTATACCCTACCAGATATAAGTAGAGACAAGTTATCATCGTTATGAAAATCATTAATGTACCTAATCTTTCCGTCCATAATTTTCATATAAAAAACTATTCCTGGACAAAAAATGCCATAAAATGATAATAAACTCAGTAAACAGCAAAAATGACGAAAGTTCTAACATGAGTGTTCCTGATGGGTTAACAGAAACGATTTTACACTGGATATTTCATAGATCTTTCCCACTGAAGAAATGTTCCATTACATTCTACACTTGTTCGTAAGTTTTCTCTTTGTTTTTTTTTTTGGTTTTTTTTTATCCTAAAATTGCCTCGCACATTATTCATAAATTTATCCGCTGTCTGATAGTTGTCTTTTGCTAAGACCTTGTGACTTGCGCATTTAATTGATGTGCGCACGTGACGTCTCCGCGCATGCGCAACAGACCTTAACGACTTGTATGGGCCAGCGAAAATACGTCAAATTAGCAGAGCCCACGTGCTTGCCCCAGCCCAGCGGCCGACGGGAAAGCGCGCTTTACTGCTTCTGTCAAATATGGCGACGGGGCGAGCGAGATCGATGCCGTCATGTGTTGTTGATGTTTGTCTTGAAACGTTTGAGTGAATTCTGCACTGTTTACTCTGTTTGTTGATTGTTGTTTGTTCAGGTTGAGACATAGAATGTCTGGTTGATGATAACTGGCTTTCTTTCATGTGATACTTGGGTTGGTGCGGTCTTTCCTGCTTTGCCTTTTTTTTTTTTTTTGGTGTTAGTTTGCACTGGCTCTGTGTGTGTGCGCGCGCGCATGCGCGTGTGTGTGCTTGTGTGTAATGATGGCTCCAAGGATTTTGGCTGACATTTATCTGGCAGATGTGAAGAGAAGAGAATGGTGTAATCATCATCATCATCGTTGTCGTCGTATTCATCATCATATGCTTCCTTCAGCTCCTCATGCCTTTGTTTTCACGCTGCACACGGCCAAGCCAAATCCAGTCTACATTTCTTATCTTGTCCAACAATTTGTAGCATATTTGTAATATATTTGTAATATACTGTTTTCAAAGTATGGTTTGTTCGTATGATTATTTATGAAAATACAGCTGCGCGTTATGGTCAGTTTATATATAAACTGCATGAAAAGTGCGATCTTTTCCTAAAATTGTTACAAATTTGTAGCTCGAAGTAACGTTAGTGTTACCTTTGATGTTAAGTATAACTTTTACTATTGGTGAAAATGTTATTGGTAATTTGTGATAAACTTATATCGTTACTTATATCATGTTGCCAGGTCATGCTTCTTCGTAGATCCCGGTGCTTGATATTTTTTTGCATTAGCTCAAAGTTGATGACTTTATACTGTGCTTTACGCGTAGGATTATTCATGATTTCTTTCCCTGGCTTCCCCTGCCTCTTTTCCCATTTATTTTTTCTTGTTGTTATGATGATTTCCAGCTATCCTCTTCCCATTATATGTCAGTGAATGATGAATGTCGCCTCTTTATAATGGGTTTAATTATATTCCTCTTTTGCTTTTGTTTGACATTCCTTGTTTGCCATCTTAGATGTCCATGTTACTCTTAACATTCTCCTAAGAAACCAAATTTTTCTTTTCTTCCAGTGATCTTTGCATCGATCTATTGATCTTCCATGACTCATTTCCATGGAGTAGTATAGGCTCAATGTAGCATTCTAGAGTTCTTTTTCTGATGTTCAGTGACAAAGATGCACTACACAAGATGTTTCTCATTTGTTGGAAAAGCTGTTTCTGGATTGCCATATTTTGTTGTTGTTTTTTTTTCTTTAATTTTCAGAGGCGAATTTGCCATCTGATGTTACTCGAGTAGCCAGATATTTCAATGTCTGCACTTATCTCGGGTTTGTTCTGTGTACTTTAACATTTCATTTATGTGGGTTTTTCTTTCCTTCATTCCATCATTTTTATTTCTGTTTTCTTGCTGTTTACGGTTAATCCTTTCTGCTCTCTTCCATTTTATTACTATATCTAACATTTTTTTTGTTTTGTGGGCTATCTTCGTTTTTCGGTATCCGTACTGTATCACCTGCATATCGCAGGTTGTTCACTTTATAGTCTCCAGCAGGAATTCCTGGTTTGTTTGTTTCTTATTTCTCCGAAATGATTTTCGCTGGACGTATAACTGTAATGAAAATCACTTTTGCAATATTACTCACTTTTTCTTGTTCGAAAATATACACTTACAATATGGCTGCACTTAGGTCGTCAGGGCGGTTTCGCGTGATGAATTTATTTTGTTATCTCCCTTAGATCATAGCTGCCCGTTGGTCACTGTCCAGGGGCTATAACCAGTTCTGCCTGTCTTTTATTTTCTTTCAGTCCTTCAACAAATTGCCTCCCCTTAACTGCTTGACTGAGTCGAGAATTCTTTCGACAGTCTGACTTGAAAACTCAGTTCCCAGATTACAGTTTTTAGACTTTGTTGGAGACCATTACATATTTTAAAGAATACATTACATTTTAATAAGACAAACACTAGTTTAGGGGACGTGAATGTTCTAGTCACACCTTCAGCTTCGTGGAACGGTTATACACCAACAAGTTCCAGACTTCTGGAAGCCATGACCCTTAAACCATCAGGTGACCCAGAGGGTCCGATCTCTTAGAGCATCACGTGACCCAGAAGGTCCCACTCCTTAGAGCATCACGTGACCAAGAGTGGCCCACCCCTTAGAACATCACGTGACCCCGAGGGTCATCCCCTTAGAGCATCACATGGCCCAGAGGGGGCCACCCCTTAAAGCATAAAATCACCCAGAAGATCCCACTCCTTAGAGATTCACTTGACCCGGAGGGTTCCACTCCTTGTAGCATCACGTGACCCAGAGGGTCTCAACTCTTAGAGCATCACATGATCCAGAGTGGCCCACCCCTTATAACATCAGAAGTTTAAAGGACCCGTGTATCTGGAGGAGGACGGACGGGGGGAATACTTCTCTGATCATGTGAGGAGTTGTATTTCTGTTTCGCTATCTGCAACGCAAGACTTTCCTACCAATCACAGCGTGAGTGACGTGACCTAGAGACCACCCATTCATTCATTTATTCATTTGCATGTCCCTTGTGGAACTTTGCCTCCTTAACAGCACTCCTGTAGACCTCTCGGTTGTGAGCAAGATGGCCTGCTGCTGATGCGTCCATTTGCAGATCGTCAACGATTTCTTGCAGCCATCTTCGTTTTGGTCTTCCTCTTTTTCTTTTTCCCATTATGTATCCTTCCAATATGGTCTTATCTAAATTATCATGACGTTTAATGTGTCAAAAATATTTAAGTTTTCTCTCTTTAATCCTCTTTACTAACCAGCCTTCTTCAATATTAAGCTCTTGTAGTATAGATATATTTGTTCTTTTTTGTGTCCATGATATTTGGAGAACTCTTCTGTAGCATTTACACCCAAAGACCACTGGCTTTCCTAAAATCCACAATTCATGAGTGACTTTCCTTAATTTTAACAGTAGTACAAATATTCCGAATAGTTTATTTAAATTCGTATTCGGCCAATAATGCTGAAAATCGAATGCCTGGATTCGAAAGAAATTCGAATAGCAGAAGTTTTCAAAGCTATTGAACAATTTCCCCCCCCCCCCCCCCCCCCCAATTCTCCCAAGGTGACCCAGTTCTGCCACCACATGAACTTGTCAGTCAAACTATATTTAGGTCCTGAAAGATGTCTTGAAACAGTAATTTGTAATTAGTGCATGTTGTCTTTGCAAACGTCTATATCAGTGTATGATTTCGTGCATATATATATATTATAATTTTGGGTATCATCTTTCAAACCACAACCTTCAAACTAAGAACCGGACACTGCGGACTAAACGCCCATCTCCAAGAGATAAAAGCTGCCCCAACAGCCCAGTGCTAGGCCCAAGACAGCCCCCCAGACTCCTGAACACATACTACAGACCTGCACTACATGCAGCTCTATCGGCTTATCTTTTGTGTGGCCCCGTGTGGTCTCTATGCCTCGTCTAGTGGACACGCATTTCTCTGTGTTTCCTACTTCTAGAGGATGCCAAAATAAGATATCTTTTTCGTTTAAGTATATGTTTTTGTCTCGTTTGTGTATGTAATCCTCGAAAACGGCTCACGCCGAAATATCGGATGTTGCATGTTTTTCATTTATACATTCTCATCTCACTCTCATACTTTCTATTCGTTTTTTTGTTTCCCTCACTTTTCTCACTCCCTCTGCCGCCTTGTAAAACTGCACCATACACCTCTATCTACCTGTATTAACTGAACCAGTTTTACAGCAGTCGCCTCCCTTTTTATCTGTCACACAACATACGGAGACCTCGGAGCCCAAGCATGGCCTCGACAGAGATGCGCGGAGCAGAACACTCTGGGGCTTCTACAAGACCTCCTGCTGACAGCAGGATTCATGGAGGCAACCCGACTCCCAGTTTAGAAAGATGAGCATGCGAAACTAGACGAAGAAGAAGAAGTCATCATCTTTCTACTTAAAATAATTGTTGCATGAAATTCATTCTCACACAGCGAGTGTTAGCTAGTAGAAACCTAACCTTGAAAATCTAATTTCCGTTGTCGTGATTTCAGAAGCTATATAATTTTCGCGTTTTTATAAAATGTAGACCGCTCCGTATTCCGTACATCTATAATTTGCCAAGATCAAGGGCTTTTATGCTTCATTATGTTACAGACCCCTTTAGAGAGTCAGGTTTAAGTAATGGACCCCTTATCAATATAAAGATAAAAGTTCATAGGTTCAAAGGTTCAAAATCAGACTTTGGAGTCATTGCATTCAGGACAACCCCGTTATACTCCCCCGCATGCCACCGCAGCATCCACCCAAGAGTAAGTTTGCTGATAGTTACCATCAAGGGAATCGTCCCACCAGAGTCCGTGGTTCGAATCCCAGGTAATTTTACTGTGATTTTTCTTTCTCTCCCGTGCTTTGTCTACGATTTTTTCGATGTCTAATCCTACAAAACTGGGTTCTCTTACTCTACCGTACGAAAGTCTCGTTGTTTCATATTTACAAAAAAATGAGTCTTTTAAACAGGACAGATCTGCACGCCGCATTTCAGGAAATCGGAGGTCGCACACAGCCCGGGGGCCACGTATTTGCTGCTACGGATGTTTAAAAAAAAATTACTTCATCTCTAAATTAATAGATAATAAATCTTTAGTTACAATTTTTATTGCCTAATTCTGCTGAAGTATGGAGAAGTATGACCCTCAACGCCATCCGGCGCGATATATAATAATAATTATCCGCTAAAGAAAAAAAAAACATGTGATTGCTGCACAATTATTTGTTTTTATTTCTAACGTGAAATGTTTGTATACAGCAATCACATTCCAGCAGCCGGCACGCGGCATTCCAAGCAAAGTATAGAACATTCGCGAGGAGTATATGAAAACAGAACTTTCTAATTTATTCTATTTTTTAATTATTTTTTTTTCTGAAGAAGGCAATAAGACGTGAGTGCTTTGAGCTCGTGTGCGCCTCACGTTGTGTTTTCTTGTGGCAATCAAACGAGATGTATAAATTTACTTTTGCTTGTGGGTTTGGTTTTTTTTTTTTATCTTTATATTTTCAAAGTCATGGTGAAGCGAGAAGGTGCATTTAACTCCCAAAGTTCCTGTGTTTCACTGCGAAGGAAGTGACGCATATTAACTTTGTTCACGAGCGGAAAGCTGGTTCTAGGAGTTGGAGCAAGGATCGCGGCGTCTTCCAGACGCCAAAGTGGGACAGGTGTTGTTACCCTAGAGTTTTTTGGGGGCTTTTTTTTGCTTTTTTCCTTTAAAGAAAATGTTCCGCAGAGACGCGTTTCTTATTTTGTGTGTGATTTTGTGTTCCCTGGCCATTTTTTTTTTGTTCTCCTCTTAATTTAAGATAAGTGTAAGAGAAGACTCTACCACAGTTCACTTCTAATGAAGAGTTAGAAATGATTTAGAATTTGTTTAATAAATTGCTGGGGTTTTTTTTAAAGTTTTTTTTTAATTATTTTGTCGGCTGACAGGGCTTGGGGTAAATATTTGTCTATGAAGGAAAGGACTTAACTTTTACAGGGCTGTCACGGGAGTCGCTGGAGTAATGAATTAAGACAAGAGTTAACGAGGTCTGCTGCTCCATGTCCGGGGAGTTTGTGCGTAACGAGGGACAGAGTAGAGGGAAGGGGGGGGGGGAGTGAGAAAGGAGAAAGGGAAATGAGGGAATATGATACGGGAACCCGGGGGTGGATTTTCCCCTAATTTTGTTTCGCTCAGATTTTAGAGCTGGGTATAATTTTATCAGGGATCAACAAACTGATTTTCTTATTTATAATATAATTTATAGAAGCTAATTGCCTGTTATTATGATAATTTACGATAATTTAGAGGAGCCCGTCTTGGAAGGGTACATAATGGGAAAAAGAAAGAGGGGAAGACCAAGGCGAAGATGGCTGCAAGACATCGTTGATGATCTGCAAATGGATGCATCAGCACCAGGCTATCTTGCTCACAACCGCGAGGCCTACAGGAGTGCTGTTAGGGAGGCAAAGTTCGGCAAGGGACAAGCAAATGTCTGACTGACTGAATTGCCTGTTTATTGAAAACACTTGATTAGCGAAAACTGCTTTCCTGATATCACAATTTACAGGGAAACTATATGCAAGGGCATCATCTCTGTACTCCCAAGAGAGCATAGGGCATCATCTCTGTACTCTCAAGAGAGCATACGGCATCATCTCTGTACTCTCAAGAGAGCATACGGCATCATCTCTGTACTCTCAAGAGAGCATACGGCATCATCTCTGTACTCCCAAGAGAGCATAAAGCATCACCTCTGTACTCCCAAGAGAGCATAAGGCATCATCTCTGTACTCCCAAGAGAGCATAAGGCATCATCTCTGTACTCCCAAGAGAGCATAAGGCATCATCTCTGTACTCCCAAGAGAGCATACGGCATCACCTCTGTACTCCCAAGAGAGCATAAGGCATCACCTCTGTACTCCCAAGAGAGCATACGGCATCATCTCTGTACTCCCAAGAGAGCATACGGCATCACCAAAGGTTCCAGAGCCAATCCTGTCGTGAGCAATTTGGGATACCTCAAACCATGTCTTTCTTATTTCCTTTACAGGAAAAAAAATAACTGTTTATAAAACAGAATATTGTAATCAAAATGTCACACATTACAAGAGAAGAAAGTTTCTTTTTTTTTTTTTTTACTAAAATCATACTTTAAAGAAGTAAAAGTGCCAAGAGAAGCACTGAAACGTCTGGGTACCACAGAAGATGGGGTTAACTTCTCTGAAAGAGTTTCAAGTATCACTTCTGTTCTTCTTATACCCTTCCCGTGCCGTTAAACGTCACTTAGGGCTCTCAAGGTAGTTTGCCAATTTTTCATGTTTTCGGCGAGTCTTTCAACCTCATCAAGGGATTTTATGCCTACTAAATTGGCCTCACTTTTGTTCTTACCATACCTCAAATATGTTTCGTAATTTTTATGTGACTTTTTTTTTTTTTACAATCATCCATCAGTTCAGAAGAAATATGAGGGTGAAACTGAAAGTTTGATATTTTCTGTAATCAATTTTTTGTTTGAAAGATTGAAGTGTGTTGGTGATTAAATTGTCGCTAAATTAATAGTAGATAACGCAGTACATAGAGGAGGTAATTTTGAATGGAGAATGACAGAAAGTGCTGCAGAGAAAAAAACCCACGACTGTAAAGGAGAGAGTGAGGGGAGGGACCGACTTATGTAAGGAAGAGAATGAGGGGAGTAAGGGAATTATTTAAGAGAGAGGGTGAGGGGAGTGAGGGACTTATATAAGAAAGAAATTGAGGGGAGTGAGGGACATATATATGAGAGACAGAGTGAGGGACATATGTAAGGAAGAGAGTGAGGGGAGTGAGAGACTTATGAAAGTAAGAGAGTGAGGGGAGTGAGAGACTTATGAAAGTAAGAGAGTGAGGGGAGTGAGAGACTTATGAAAGTAAGAGAGTGAGGGGAGTGAGGGACGTATGTAAGTAAGAGAGTGAGGGGAGTGAGAGACGTACGTAAGGAAGAGAGTGAGGGGAGTGAGGGACTTATGTAAGTAAGAGAGTGAGGGGAGTGAGAGACGTACGTAAGGAAGAGAGTAAGGGAAGTGAGAGACTTATGAGGGTGATAATTAAGTGGTCAAATTCTTCCAACGGCACAAACGTAATGTGACCCCCCACCCCATTTTTTAAGACTATCTGACCCCAACCATCCCTATTCCCGGATCCTTGCTAGCCAACAGTTCAACCTCTAGACAGTTCAACCTCTAGACAGCTCAATCTAGACAGTTCAACCTCTAGACAGTTCAACCTCTAGACAGTTCAACCTCTAGATAGTTCAACCTCTAGATATTTCAACCTCTAGACAGTTCAACCTCTAGATATTTCAAACTCTAGATAGTTCAACCTCTAGACAGTTCAACCTCTAGATAGTTCAATCTCTAGATAGTTCAACCCCTAAACAGTTCAACCTCTAGACAGAATCATCACAGAATATGGACGAGACTTACCATAAGACACTCATGATCCGCATCAAATACATTATTGAGACAACATCAATGTTGACATCTTTCTTCTGTATTATCATTCTCTCATCGATGACTGCTACAGAAACTCATCATCATCATCGTCATCAATCATCGATCAGGGTCCAGGAGCAGACAATGTTACCCCCTCCCTCCCTCCCTCATAGCAAACACGCTCTTATGTCCACGCTGGTGACCTTCAATTCCTTAATTAAACTGATGAGGTCACGTCGGTAACCGCCCACCTTTAAGCCTCGCCCAATCCTCATGGCGTGCCTGGAGACCCCTAACTCGTCACCCCCTCGAGTACGACACAGCATCAGACCAAGTCTAGCTAAATCTCTCAACCAACACCCTTATGGAAGACGCCGCTTCCAGTAAAACAGGGATCAACACTGGGCTCGAGATATTTCCATAATTATCTTAATGTACTGACATGGGGCACTGGAGTTTGGGAGTTGGGGGTCACGATTTAAAGAGAAAAAAAAATCTAGGAAGACGGGTTGGTGGGGGGGGGGGGGGGGGGGGGAGATGCAGGCGATGGAAAGCGGAATTCATGAACACTTCGAGAAAGAAAGACACTTCTCTTTTCCCCTTATTTCTTATTCATGACTCATGGTTTCTTTTAGTTCCTCATAGTGTGTGTGTGTTTTTTTTTTGTTTGTTTTTAAAACAGGAAGTTCTCTAGTCTAGATAGCGTAGTAATTATACAACTCCCCATATTATCTCTGCTAATACCATATGACTTTGTATTACGCGGGCATACAAAGAAAGAAGAAGAAGAAGAAGAAGAAAAAATAGATATTGTACTTTACTAGTGAGAGAAAGAAAACCTGTAGACAAAGTAATTCAGATGTGAAAAAAAGCAGACAAAGTGCTTCAGATGTGAAAAAAGTAGACAAAGTGCTTCAGATGTGAAAAAATAGACAAAGTACTTCTGCCGTGAGAGAAAAAAGACAGTAGACAAAGTATTTAAGAACTGGGGGAAAAGTAGACAGAGTACTTCTGACGTGAGAGAAAATAAAAGTAGATAAAGTATTTCAGATGTGAGGGGAAAAAGTAGACGCAGCACTTTAGAAGCGAGAAAAAAAAAAAATTAGTAGACAAGTACTTTAGATACGAGAGAAGAAACAAAATTAGTACGTAAAATTCTATAGAGCTGACAGAAAGAAAAATGGGTAGTAGACAAAATATTTTAGACATAAAGAGAAAGAAAATATAGTGATGGAAGTACTTTAGACGTAATAGAGAGAAAAAAGTAGTAGACAAAGTACTTTAGAGTGTGAGAAAGGGAACAAATAGTAGGCAAAGTACGTTGAACCTAATATTAAAAAAAAAATACTACACAGAGTATTTTAGACGTGACAGGAAGGAAAAAAGTAGACAAAGTACTTCAGACGTGAGAGGAAGGAAAAAAGTAGACAAAGTACTTCAGACGTGAGAGGAAGGAAACAAGTAGACAAAGTACTTCAGACGTGAGAGGAAAGGAAAAATTAGACAAAGTACTTCAGACGTGAGAGGAAAGGAAAAATTAGACAAAGTACTTCAGACGTGAGAGGAAGGGAAAAAGTAGACAAAGTACTTCAGACGTGAGAGGAAGGGAAAAAGTAGACAAAGTACTTCAGACGTGAGAAAAAGAGGAAAAAACATAATAAGAGATGACCATAACTCGAATCACGGACTCTGGTGGGACAAACAACCGCCTCTCTGTGAGAGGGCATCCAGTAGGATAAACAACCGCCTCTCTGTGAGAGGACATCCAGTAGGACAAACAACCACCTATGTTTTGTTTTTGGTTTTTTTTCTTGTATCAACCCGTTGTTTCTATATCAGCCCGCTGTTTATACTCAGTCGGAGATTTAACAAACTGTTGAAATTGCTTACCTTGCAGCCCACACAAGAATTTCATAATAAACCCAGCTGCCTTGCCATTTTCTAGAAAATGACAGGGAATCTAATCTTATAAACTTTCATGGAAATTTAAACAACTAAACTCACAACCACGGTACCTGTCATTGGCGCTTTTCTTAGCATGAAAAGATAGAAGTTGTCAGTTACTTTTAATATGGGGTTAAAGGAAGGAAGGAAGGAAGGAAATTTACGTCCCTAAAGGTCTGTAGTACGAACTCTTCAGGTCTGCGTTATCCGTCTGTCTATGTTGACCTGATGCTAGTGCCTTTTCTCTATCTAAATCTATGTCCTGTAGCATTCATCATCATCATGTGCCGTGCTGAATAGCGTTGGCTGTTATGCTTCTCCAGAGTACACGATCCTTCATGCAGGCCATCAGCTCAGTTGGTGATCTCCTATCATATCATCCCGTCAGACTGTCCAGTATCATTTCTCTTGGTCTTCCTCTTGATCTTCTTCCTTCTATTTTTCCTGTTGTTATAATATTTTCAATGCCCCCTCTTCTCATTGCATGTCCTATGAAAGTACATTGTCTCTCTCTTATCTTTCTGACAAGGTTTTTTGTTTCTCCAGCTCTTCTCATACACTCTTCATTAGTTATTTTTGCTGTCCAGGGAATTCGCAACATTCTTCTAATAAACCACATTTCTGCTGCTTCCAATGATTTTTGTGCAGACTTGCCTATTGTCCATGATTCACTTCCATATAACAAGATAGGTTCAATATAGCATTTTAGGGCTCGTTTTCTAACATTCACTGATAAAGATGTGTTAGCTAATATGTTTCTCATTCTCTGAAATGCAGTCTTTGCTTGGCCTATTCTGTTCCTAATTTCTGTTTTGCATTTCCCATCTGAAGTTATTACTGCTCCAAGGTATTTGAATTTCTGCACCTGCTTCAGAATGGTTCCGTTTAATTGAATACTGCATGCTGGTGGATTCTGTTTCTTAGATATAACCATAGTCTCTGTCTTTTTGATGTTCAAAGTAAGGCCTTTCTGTTCACTTTCTTTGGCGACTTTATCCAAGAGATTTTGCAGGTCTTGTTGGTTCTCCGCTATCAGTACAGTGTCGTCAGCATACCGAAGGTTGTTAATGTTGTATCCTCCAATTTTTATGCCTGGTTCTGTGATGATTTTTTCTCGCTGTACAGAGAAAAAAGGTCTGGAGATAGTACACATCCTTGTCGCACCCCTTGTTTTATAGGTTGATATTTTCCAATTCTATTTTCAACTCGAACTGCTGCTTCTTGCTGCCAGTATAGATGTTTTACAATCCTCAAGTCTTTGTCGTCTATATTGATGTCTTCAGGCATTTTAATAATTTCACTATGTGCATTACTGTATTTTCCTCAACTTTACATCAGAGAATGTAAACTTTTACGGTAAACCTTGTGGTCATGGACACACATTACCCTAAAACACGTCCCAACGTCTGAATTTGAATATCTGAAATGTTTTCAATTCGGCCAGGACTTTGAAGTTGGTGAAATGAAAGTTCTGTTTAGCTTCCAGGATCTCACACGCGATATTCGTCCGGTCACTCGTCTTAGTTTGCTTTTGCAACTGATGTGACCTTGAAAACATGTCAATCCTGACCCTTCACGTTTGCTGAAAACTTGAGAAGACAATGTTCGGTCACGTGTCACTTCACTGATAACATGTGCGCGATGCTTCGCCAGTGCTTCCCGATTCTGTAACAGTGGCCTTTTCTCTTCACTAGCGTGTGCTCGAGTGCACTGATACTTGTAAATCCTACATTACTCCAGGAAAGGATAGCATCCATGATTCGCGGCCTGAAGTGGCCATTGAGTAATGGACACGGCCGGAACCGGAAGTTTCGCCATCTTGATCTGCATAACAATGGACGTCAGTGCACGGCAGAGAATGTCCAGATGTGTAGGTGATGGCTGAGAATTATCTTTTCACTTTCATCCTGGCCTGCGTCGCTCTTGCAAGCAAACGATGACTTGTAGTTTCAGAAAATCTGTGTTTTATTGCAGTATCAACAAGAGGCGGGCAGTGACAAATCCTCGCTGCAGGCCGCATATTATATTTTGACGGTAGTTTAGCCCAAACCACACAGCCATGATCTTTGTGGACTGCGAAAACTAGAACCCCCAGGCAAACACCATGAATCAAGTTGGGGCTTTGCCGGGGAACAAAGAACAGCCAAAGCTTTAGAAACGCCGTACAGCTCGCGCAAGAATACATGCCCGGCCATTAATCTGAAAGTGGCAGAAATGGCTAATGTGACAGCGTACGGGATGTCACTGTTTGTCTATCATATTAAAAGGCACTACTTCCTGCTCGGCACTTCAACTGGCTGTTGTGTCCATCACAAGTCTCTCTAAGCTTTCCTTTGTCCTGAATATGGTTGACCAGCATCTGGAATGTGATCAAACAAGTCATGCGTCAATTTTCTCTTAAGTTAACGTCGTATTCAGAACCGGTATTCAGTGTATCCGCATCCCGGGTTGAGGAGTTGTACCCATGCAGGTAAGCTGTCACACCCGAGTAAGAATTGTCATAGTTTTCCGGAGCATTCTTTTTATGACACGGGTAAATCATAGGTAGGAGATTTATCATCATCATGTGTGTGTGTGTGTGTGTGGATAGGAGTGGAAAGAAAAACGCGTGTTACTGTCAGTTTCCCCAAATTGGACAGGCAAGTGGCAGTATGACTAAGGGACAGGGGAGTCTATTGACAAAGGGAGATACAGAGTAATGCACAGAACATTATTCGGGGAAGCGGGAGTTATATACATCGAATATTAGTCGAGGAAACGGGAGTTATATACATCGAACATTAGTCGGGGAAGCGGGAGTTATATACATCGAACATTAGTCGAGGAAGCGGGAGTTATATACATCCCGCACCAATTAAGGGAGACAGGAAAGAGAACATGGCAAGTGAGGACAGTGAGCAAGGCTCAGATCTGGAGACACTTAGAGACAAAAACTTGAGGGTGACCGGGGGGGGGGGGGGTGGGCATGACCCCGAGATAAGGAGTTCGAGACTAAGTACAAACTGAAAGAAGAATAACGAGACCAAAAAAAAGGACAGAGATAACGCACGATAAAGAACATAACGAGACGGGGAGGAATCGACGATTTATTTCGTTTAATGAAAAGAGATGAAAGGTCGGGTAGGGTGGCCAGTTCTTTTCCTCGCTTGCCTTTCCGTCCCAGACTTTCTCTGGTACCCATTTTACGAAGCTGGGTCGACCTCGGGGCCGCATTGGTCGGGAAAAAAAAAATCCCCCCCCCCCATCTGGGGATTCGAACTCCTTGATCATTCGGGTACTACACGAGTGCTCTAACCACTACGCTAGCCGGTCCCCTATAATTATATAAAAGTATAGAACATTATGGAAAAGATACAATTGTTCGAAAAATTGAAAATAACTTAAAAAGGGAAAGGGGACAATAACGACGAGGATGGCTGGACAATATCAAGAGAAAGAGATCAGCCTGCTAAGCTGCTAGAGAAAACATCAGATAAAGCTGGAGATCTACTACGGCTGTGGACATTGCTGAAAGTGATAGGAGATAAGAGAAATGGCGACTGCGGTAAAACTGGTTCTGGTAATGAAAGGAGTTTGGTTCAGTTTTACAAACAAAAAACAAACAAACAAACAAAAAAGATAGAAAAAGCGAGGAAAGTAGGTAAGAACGACAGTGTGTCAAGGTCACTCCCTGTCATTGCTTTTGATGCACTTTAATGGATTTTTGTTTGAGTGTGTGACAGCTCCCAAGAGAGAGTTTGTAACTGAACGAAAATTCTTCACAAATAAAAGGCCAAACTTTAGGCAACTGGCAACAATTTCTTTGTCTCTCAACTCCATTTCTTATTCTGGTTTTCGAAGATTTTCTTTATTTGGCGAAGGATTCTTTCTCTTCTAAACATCTTCGATCTCAGTACATCTCCAACGCAGAACAACAACAAGAGAAATAACAAAAAAATGAATATTCTTTCTTTACGTCTGTGTTTTATCAGTTGTTGTCCATATTTTCCCTCTTTCGCGGTCCAAGTCCGCAGGTGTACTCAACATCCGTCTCCTTCTCAGGTCTACGTCTAAGTGTCCCAAAAATCCCCTCTGTCTCTTGCTGTATCTAAGAGTGTACTTTCCAACCCTTTTTTCCCTCATTATTTCCCTCTTCATTCTCTGTTTATTTCTCTCTGGTTCTCGTTTTGTACTTCCCACCTAGTGCGTTTTCTTGTGCGCCTTCTTTAGTCATGCTGTCACAAGTGACAGAAAGTAATCTGAGCACGTATAAATGAAGAGCATACAGCAAACCAATATTTCGGCAAATGCCTTGGTCAAGGACCTCGTGCAGACGCAATAAACCACATAGAAACACTAAAAATAGATGAAAAATTAAACACTTAGTTTTTTTAGGTATCTTTCTTACTGAAAAGACACTAAGTGTTTTAAAAGTAGACTTCTGCAGTGAAGAAAAGAACTGTAGAAAGCAAGTCTCGTCTCGTGTTGTCTTGCCTTGTCATATCTTGTCTTGTCTCCTTCCTCATATATCTTTCGGTGTTGAAGGAACAAATAGACGTCTTGATAGGGCTCGAAGATTTGCTTCATAAAATGGGATATTTAATGCTTCTGTAATTTCCTCTCTCCATCTCCGCGTGGGCGGCCTCTTCCCTTGTTACCTACAAATCTCAGTGTGAATGTTATCTGTGATATACTGTCTGGTGTAATATGGCCGAACTATCTGACTTGCTGTTTCTAGTTACAGTGTAATACTGGTGTTACTCCAACCTTTGCCCTGATGGTGTCATTTCTTATTTGGTGTCTTCTTGTCACATTTAGTATTCTCCTTAAACATCTCATTTCTGTCGTGATGATGTTTCTTTTGTTCTTGGCTGTTAGTGTCCATGTTTGACATTGATAGCGTAGAGTTGAGAGGAAAATTGTGTTGTACGGTGCCCTTGGTGTTTCAGTTGTGATGTATTTGTTTTTCAGTAAAGAAATGTTCAATGATCTGATTTGCTTTATTGCATCTGTTATCAATCTCAGCGTTAGTTGTCCCTGAAGATGATATTATGCTACCTAGGTATTTGAAATGTTTTCATCTGTTTCAAGGGCTGGTTGTCTAGGTAGATCTTTGCTTGGATTTCTTCTCTCACTATGGTCATGACTTCTGGTTTTTTTTTTCAGCGCTGATCTTCATGTTGTGGCTTTTACGTGCCATTGCTAAAAACAAAATAAAACACTCGGTAAATATTTCTCTTTATAAGAAATAGCATCTTGTTGGCAGAATGCAGATGAAGCCACTGACAGCAATTATTGAGGAAAGACGCTGGCGATGGTTGGGACATGTGCTCCGAATGACTGACAACTCACTACCAAAAATAGCACTAAGATGGACACCACAGGGGAAAAGAAGTAAGGGTAGACCAAAAGAGACATGGAGAAGAACAACAGAGAGGATGTTGAGCAATAGAGGGCTCACCTGGGCAAGAGCAGAAAAAGAGGCAAAGGACAGGCGTTTGTGGAAAACCCGTGCGGAAGCCCCGTGTGCACTCGGCACTTAAGGTTCAGAGAGAGAGAAAGAGAGAGAGAGAGAGAGAGAGAAACATTTCTCTTAAACGGGAGATGCCAAATAACATCTTTAATTCTTCATTTATCTTTCCTGTCTTTATCTGTTCTATTGTTGTTTTTTCATGTGGACCGTGACAAAGGCATTAGCCGAAATATTGGAGTGTTTTTCGTTCTTCATTTACACTTGCTTATTCTAAAGGTTCAAAATCAGACTCTGGCTTCACTGCATTCAGGACAGCCACCATACATGCTCCGTCTCATGCCGCAGCTTCCATCCAAGACTAAACTTGCTGATAGTTCCCATCAAGTGCTGGTTCTTTACGGCGCGTTTTCTGCCACACAGTTCAGATTTCCTACCAGCTCCTTTCATTTGTCCTAGCTCCAGCAATCTTTTCACGTTCTGCCACTCTCGTATATATGTATGTATGTATGTATGTATGTATGTATCTGTCTGTCTGTCTGTCTATCTATCTATCTATCTATCTATCTATCTATCTATCTATCTATCTATCTATCTATCTATCTATCTATCTATCTATCTATCTATCTGTCTGTCTGTCTGTCTGTCTGTCTGTCTATCTATCTATCTGTCTGTCTATCTGTCTGTCTGTCTGTCTGTCTATCTATCTATCTATCTATCTATCTATCTATCTATCTGAATTCTGCTTTTTTAATTAACACTGACTAGCTCATTATGCTCAACACGGTAAAGTTTACAACTTTTGTATCTGAGATTCATGGCACGAGTCGACAGATTTACTAGTCCTCCTAGTCTATGTCCCATTATCCGTGTCTTTCAACTCCCTCTCTCTCCCACTCTCTCCTTCTCTCTCTCTCCCTCCCTCTCTCTCTCTCTCTCCCTCTGTCTCTCATTGTGGCGCTTCAAAAGACCTTGTTGTCTGCAGCACCTGTCTCACCCAGACCCGTGTCTCCTTCACAAAGCCTCAAAATCTGGCTCGTGAGGCTTATATGTTTAAAATCCCCCTCTCCCCTTTCCTGACATAATTGAAAATTATGATAAATCTCTGGCCATGTGACTCAGCCAACTTGAAAGATTTAACAGCAACTATAAACTGCGCCCTCTAGATAAACGAGGGGCGTCATCCATGCATATTATTACCTTTACAGACAAATTTCAATAATTTATCACTCGCGACGTATGAACGCCTCAAATGCACTAAAGTCCACGTGGGTTTGCCTTGAAACAAATTTATGCCCAAACTTCCACACACACAAAAAAAGTCCACTTAGAAAATATTCCTGTGTGTTTCACTCTCACTGTTTAAGGTTCTAACTCCGCAATTGGGCCCCAGCTCTGGGAAATGTTGGGCCACCAGCATGCATGGCAGATAAAGTACCTCGTTTGTCATTTTTTTTCCCTCTCCCCTTGCATTATATAAACGCCATAACCTCCATCATAATTTGTCTGCATCTCCGATACATGCATACACTTGCGGCCATTTCAACGTTCACACATCACGGGCGGACAACTCTCCTGCAAACAATTTAGATTTAGTCCTCAAAAAAAAAGAAGCAGATTATCGGCCCTGACCGGAAGTAGCCACCACGCGAATTCTCAAATTTCCGCCATGCACAAAAACCAAACGGGACAGATTTGATGGACGGGTATTCTGAAATCGTGCGACATCCAATCTCCAAACACAGGCTAGCTACTCACGGGGCCACGTTTAGCATTCAGTTTGAAGATTTGATCCGAACAGGAATAACATCTTGAACGTGGATAACGAACAATAAGCTACACTGAAAGGAAAACATGTTTAATTTCTCTTAATCTCTGGCCGCTTGAAAGCGTTAATTCATATACCGCAGGCCCTTTTGATTGCTTTCCCCCCCCCCTTAACTGTACAAAGCGGGCTAGACCGTCCAAGATGGCCGCTGAGCAAGCTGTCAAGTCGCCTTTCAGTCACAGTCAACTCAAACGCTTAATAGCAGTCTTCTTGTGGAGGTCAGTGGCAGCTTATAGCGTGACCCAGCGTTCTTGTGACGACGACTGCTAGCCACGGAGAGACAGATAATTGGAGGTTATCTTCTATGCAGGCAAACATTTGGACAATACCCTAATTAGATGATCGAATTCGCCATCTTTCCGGTCGCCTGTCCACCAAGCCAGCAGGAGACTGTCTCCTGGGCTTAGACTGACTCCAATACCTCGTACTCGATTACCGGCGTGTATTCGGTCTTGCTATAAGTTCTCCTTACATTATGTGCTTTCTCCAAAGTAACTATTACTTTCGTTGCTAATTTTACTTGTTACTTACCTCTGCATGAAAGGTGAGCACGACGGCAACTGCGTTAAAGCCGACATTTGTAAATTAGAGGTAGCTAAACGGCGTATGATTCAATACAGTTGCAAAGATAGACAGAGGAAGAAGAAAAAGACAAGAAAAAGTACGAAGAGCACAGAGAAATAGTAAAGTAGTAATAATAGTAGTAATATTTGTAGCAGTAGTTAGTAGCAGTAGTAGTAGTAGTAGTAGTAGTAGAAGTAGTATTAGTAGTAATAGTTAGTGGCAGTAGTAGTCGTTGTAATGATAGAAGTAATAATAGTAGGAGTAATATTAGTAGTAGTATTGATAGTAGCAGTATTAGTAGTTAGTAACAGTAGTAGTAGTAATAGTAGTACTAATGGTAGTAGTAGTAGTAATAGCAGTAGTAGTAAGCAGCAGCAGCAGCAGCAGTAGTAGTAGTAGTAGTAGTAATAGTAATAGTTCATTCATTCATTTGCATGTCCCTTGCGGAACTTTGCCTCCCAAACAGCACTCCTGTAGGCCTCTCGGTTGTGAGCAAGATGGCCTGCTGCTGATGCGTCTATTTGCAGCCATCCTCGTTTTGGTCTTCCTCTTTTTCTTTTTCCCATTAGTATCCTTCCAATATGGTCTTCTCTAAATTGTCATGACGTTTAATGTGTCAAAAATATTTAAGTTTTCTCTCTTTAATCCTCTTTACTAGCCAGCCTTCTTCAATATTAAGCTCTTGTAGTATGGATATATTTGTTCTTTTCTGTGTCCACGATATTTGAAGAACTCTTCTGTAGCATTTACATTCAAAGGCATTTATGTGTTTCTCAGCTGTTTTGTTAAGTGTCCAGGTCTCACAAGCATATGTTGCGATGGGAAAGATGCATGACCTTAAAAATCTTATTTTTGTAGTTCTGTCTGTTCCTCTCCACAGATTCTTTATTTACTTTCTAAAGAGCAACAGATGTCCTCCTTTTAATTTCCCTCATTGTATCTCCATTATTAGTTATCAGTGATCCAAGATATTCAAAACTCTCCACTTCTTCCAGTTTTTCCTCATTGATACATATTTCGGCTGCCTTGTTTGTTTTGTCAGATGTCATCAATTTAGTTTTCTTCGCATTAAGATAGAGGTTCTGCTCTTCGCTGTTCTTACGGACTGACATAATTAGTTTTTCCATTCCTTTTTGCGTTGTGGATAGTAACACTGTGTCATCAGCATATTTAATCTCTGGTATTTCATAACCTCCAATTGTTATGGCATCGTAATATTCTTTGTCTACATCTTCTCTAACATTCCTCATTATATTTTCAGTATACAAGTTAAATAAGTAGGGTGACAATATGCACCCCTGACGGACCCCTTCTTTTATGTCAAACCAAGTTGTTGTTTCACCATTTATTTTTACTGCTGCTTGTTGGTCTAGATACAGCAGTGATGTTAATTGTATCAAATGTGTTGGAAATCCCATAATAATAGTAATAGTAGTAGTTGTAATATTAGTAATAGTATTGATAGTAGCAGTAGTAGTAGTTAGTAGCAGTAGTAATAGAAGTATTAATAGTAGTAGCAGTAGTAGTAGTAGTAGCAATAGTAGTAGTAGTAGTAGTAGTAGTAGTAGTAGTAGTAGCAATAGTAGTAGTAGTAGTAGTAGTAGCAATAGTAGTAGTAGTAGTAATAGTAGTAGTAGTAATATTAGTAGTAGTATTGATAGTAGCAGTAGTAATTAGTAGTAGTAGTATTAGTAGTAATATTATAGATAGATAGATAGATAGATAGATAGATAGATAGATAGATAGATAGATAGATAGATAGATAGATAGATAGATAGATAGATAGATAGATAGATAGATGACTTGACGGAAGCACAAAATCTTAAGTTCAAATCTTGTAATAGCCATCTTGAGACAGATGACCCAGCAGATATTATACAAGCTATGAAGTCAGCCATGTCACTGTGAGATTGTAAAAATAACATTTTGGCACAATAAAAGGATCAAGGATATCTCTCTCTCTCTCTCTCTCTCTCTCACACACACACACACACAATATCTCTGCCGTCAGGCGCAGGATATCATGTCCTTCCATAACCCTCGATTCCTTTTGCATCTGAACAGGCAAGTCACTGATGCCAAGCCATCGAACATCTTTTCTCTCTGCCTACCTCTGCTTCTTCTACTTTCCACCTTCCTCGTTGCCATTGGGTGCTCTAGCTGCCCTCCTTGGTATGTTCATTTGCTCCACAGATTTGTATTGTCGTTTTCCGATTTTTGTTATAACTGTCCTTGCTTCTTGTGTCAGTTTTCTCTCTGTCTATGGTACCTTCAGCATTCTTCTTAATAACCACATTTCTGCTGGTTCCAGCCATCTTTATAAACGCTGGTGTAATATTAATACAAAGCAACAGTAAAGCTGTGTAGGTGCTTGGCTGTATCGTTATCAAAGGTTATCTTTCTGGTCCCATCTCCCTGGATGTGTCACAACAATCGAGATGAACAAAGTGAGGATTTGATGTGGATTCCATATGTGGAGCTTACACAGAAGCTGTGCATTGCGGCGGCCAAGAAGACATAGTTCTGTCTTTCAGTGGGTGCAGGGGTTAGAGATAAGTCCCAAAATGTAGCCATCCTCGTCAGCATCATCATTATCATTATCATGGAGTATTTTAACAGTTTTCCACATTTTCGGCCTTTTCTTTTCTCTTTACTGCTTGTTCTTGTCCTCGCTGTATACTCCGTCTTCACACTCGGTGGATCGGTCCTAGTTACCGCTTGTTTTATGTTTTATGCTGTCCTTGATAAAGGGACACTGCAGAAATATTGGGTGTTTTTATTCTTTTTTTTTTTCGTTTGTGAGTGATTCTAATGCTGTCTTCTTTTTTTTTTTTTTTTTTGTTTGTTACTCTGTCTTCCTTCATCTGTTACTTGCCGTGCTGGACAGCGTTGGCGATCACGTTTCTCCATTTTGTGTGAGCTTTTGTGCTTCCGTTCTGCTCAGACGCTTTCTTTCCTTGCCACTTGGGCAGATGTTTTTTTTTTCTATGCCTTTCTCGCTTCCTTTTTTCCATTGATTTTTCAGTTGTTAATATGTTCTCTAACTTCTGTCTCCTCATGGCATGTCCAAGTTCTCTAAATTCTGTCTTCTTATGACATGTTCAAGTTCTCTAAATTCTGTCTTCTTATGACATGTTCAAGTTCTCTAAATTCCTCCTTATTATCACATGTCCAAGTTCTCTAAATTCTGTCTTCTTATGACATGTTCAAGTTCTCTAAATTCTGTCTTTTTATGACATGTCCAAGTTCTCTAAATTCTGTCTTCTTATGAAATGTCCAAGTTCTGTAAACTCTACTTTCTTATGACATGTTCAAGGTCTCTAAATTCCTCCTTCTCATGACATGTCCAAGTTCTCTAAATTCTGTCTTCTTAAGACATATCGAAAATCTCTAAATTCTGTCTTCTTATGGCATGTTCAAGAAATTATGCCTTTTTGTTATCACTTTAACTAGTTTTTGCTCTTCTGAAACTTCTCAAACGATCTCGTCGCTTGTTTTTCTGTCTGTCCATGGTCTGTGTTGCATCTCTCTCCAAATCCACATTTCTGTTGCTTCCAATTTCTTGTCATCTTTTTGTTGACCGTTCAAGTTTCACAAGCATATAACAATAATGTGTGAATCATCATCATCATCAGGTGCCATGCCGACTGGCGTTGGCTATTATGCTTCTCCAGGGTACACGATCCTTCATGCAGGCCATCAGCTCAGTTAATGATCTCCTCTCACACCATCCCGTCAGACTGTCCAGTATCATTTCTCTTGATCTTCCTCTTGATCTTCTTCCTTCTATTTTTCCTGTTGTTATAATATTTTCAATCACCCGTGTGGTACCAGGGATCTGCAAAGAATAGGACCACTGTACCTTACCACGCATGATCGTAAAAGGCGACTAAGGAGGGTTCAGCATAGGGCCAACAACCCTATCTGGTAAAAAAAACTATCAGACTGCTACAGAAACGGAAGCAAGGGAAAAAACAAATGCAGGTGGAAGGAGAAATGCGTATCAGGAAACTGAGCCCATGAAGGTTGTGGATGAAAGCCAGCCACTGGAAGTCCCCAGCCCGACTGCAGACCTCCTGGAACCTAAACACAAGATGCAAATAGGCAGCTGGAATGTAAGAACACTTAACCAGACTGGAAAACTAGCACAAACCATCAAGGAAATGCACAGATACAAACTAGACATACTAGGAATACAAGAAGCAAGATGGACAGGACAAGGCAGAAGGAAATTAACAACACAGCACACAGAAGATACAATAATATGGTCAGGTAAAGAAGATCTTCATGAAGGAGGAGTAGCATTGATTATAACAAAAGAAGCATCAAGAGCATTGCTGAAATGGACCCCAATAAATGAGAGATTATTATATGCACGGTTCAACTCAAGATTCACGAAGCTGTCTATTATAGTTTGTTATGCACCAACAGAAGCAGCTGAAGAGGAATTAAAAGAAGATTTTTACAACAGCCTCCAAGCCACAGTAGAAACAATACTCAAGCATGATATGCTACTCATCTTGGGCGACTTCAATGCAAAAGTAGATGAAGGAAATGAAGATAGAAGAAGAATCATGGGAAGAGAAGGAATCGGAGAAATAAATGAAAATGGAGAAAAACTGTGCAGTTTCTGCGAAGAAAACATGATGATCATCGGAGGGACAATTTTCCAACATAAAAACATCCATAAAGTGACTTGGAGGTCCCCAGATAAAACCACAGAAAACCAAATCGATCATATACTAATAAATAACAAGTGGAAACGGTCACTACAAGATGTGCGAGCAAGGAAAAGAGCAGATGTAGGAAGTGATCACAACCTTCTGGTAGCAAAAATAAAACTTAAATTAAGGAAAGCCAAAATCGGAGAACACAGAAAAAATACATTTTGATACAGGAAAACTGAAAGACCAGCAAACAAGGAACGAATTCTCAATAGTACTTAAGAACCGCTTCAGTGTCTTACAAGATGAAGCAGAAATGTCCATACTAGAGTTCAATAAAACGCTACAGGAAACAGCAAAAGAGGTGCTGGGATATCGGAAACGGAGAAAAGAGGAATGGATAAGCAAGACTACATGGGAAAAGATAGAGCAAAGAAAAGAAATCAAGAAAAAATTACTGAACACCAAATCACAAAGGCTAAAAGAACAAGTGTTAAGTAATTATGCACAGAAAGACAAAGAAGTGAAGGAATCATGCCGTCAAGACAAACGTCAATATTATGACAACTTAGCAGAAGCAGCAGAGAAAGCAGCATATGCAAATGACATGAAAACCATATACAAAATCACAAAGCAGATGACAGGTAACTTCAGCACAAGATGTGAAAGTGCAGTAAGAACACAAAATGGACAACTGGTCAGTGGAGAAAGAGAAAAAATTGAAAGATAGAGGGAACACTTTAACACCCTACTAAACAGAACACAAGCAGCACAAACAATAGACATACCTGAAGCAAAAACGGAACTAAACATCAATACAGGACCAATAACAATAAATGAAGTAAAGGAGGCAATAAAGAAGCTCAAATCAGACAGGGCACCAGGTGAAGATGAAGTGACTGCTGAGATGTTGAAAGCAGAAGAAACAGAAAAACCAAAACAACTCTGCCGGATACTACAACAAATTTGGAATTTAGAAAAAGCTCCAGAGGAATGGAAAACTGGTCTTATAGTAAAACTACCAAAGAAGGGTGACCTCAGAGATTGCGGGAACTGGAGAGGCATTACCCCTACTGCCACTCACCAGTAACGTATTTTGCAGAATAATCATCAACAGAATTGTACCAGCACTTGAAGGAAAACTTCGAAAAGAGCAGGCAGGATTTAGGAAAGGAAGATCATGCATAGACCACATATTTGTACTTAGACAAATATTAGAACAGGCAAATGAGTGGCATAGCACAACATATGCATTGTTTATAGATTTTGAGAAAGCCTTTGACAGTGTCAACAGAGATGCACTGTGGAAAATCCTAAGATGGCATGGCCTCCCCCATAAGATAGTGAATGTAATCAAAGCTCTATACGATGGTTTTCAGTGCAAAGTGATCTGTGGAGAACATAACTCCAGCAGCTTTAGGGTACAAACAGGAGTGAAGCAGGGATGTGTACTATCACCAATATTATTTATCTTGGCAATAGACTGGTTAATGAAGGAGGCAACATCAGACAAACGCAGAGGATTACAATGGACCCTCAACACAGTGCTGGAGGACCTTGACTTTGCGGACGACATTTGTCTACTGTCAAGCAGCCACAAAGAAATGCAAGATAAAATAAACAAGCTAACTCAGAATGCAAACAACATAGGACTAAAGATCAATGTAGGAAAGACAAAGTTAATGAAGCACAATGTGAACAACAAAAATGTACTCAGAGTAGATAGCAAGTTAGTGGAGGAGGTCAATGAATTTGTATACCTTGGCAGTAGAGTAGTAGAAAATGGAGACAGCACAGAGGACATCAACCTCAAACTTACTAAAGCAAACCAGGCTTTTGCTATGCTACAGACTATATGGAAATTTAAAAAAAGCTAAGCGTAAAGGCGAAAATCAGGATATTTAAGAGTAATGCTCTAAATGTACTACTCTATGGAAGTGAATGCTGGAAAATCACCAAAACCATAGAAAACAAGTTGAATTCTTTTCAGACTAAATGTTTACGAAGAATTAGACAAATATTTTGGCCAAACACCATAAGAAATAACATCTTGTTGGCAGAGATGCAGATGAAGCCACTGACAGTAATTATTAGGAAAGACGCTGGCGATAGTTTGGACATGTGCTCCGAATGACTGATAACTCACTACCAAAAACAGCACTAAGATGGACACCACAAGGGAACAGAAGTAAGGGTAGACCAAAAGAGACATGGAGGAGAACAACAGAAAGGATGTTGAGCAATAGAGGGTTCACCTGGGCAAGAGCAGAAAAAAAGGCAAAGGACAGGCTTTTGTGGAAAACCCTTGCGGAAGCCCCATGTGCCCTGGGCACTTAAGGTTCAGAGAGAGAGAGAGAGGAGAGAGAGAGAGAGATAATATTTTCAATGCCCCCTCTTCTCATTGCATATCCTATGAAAGTACATTGTCTCTCTCTTATCTTTTTAACAAGATTTTTTGTCTGTCCAGCTCTTCTCATACATTCTTCATTAGTTATTTTTGCTGTCCAGGGGATTCGCAACATTCTTCTAATAAACCACATTTCTGCTGCTTCCAATAATTTTTGTGCAGACTTGTCTATTGTCCATGATTCACTTCCATATGGCAAGATAGATTCAATATAGCATTTTAGGACTCGTTTTCTAACATTCACTGATAAGGATGTGTTGGTTAATATGTTTCTCATTCTCTGAAATGCAGTCTTTGCTTGGCCTATTCTGTTCCTAATTTATGTTCTGCATTTCCCATCTGATGTTATTACTGCTGTGTCAATATACCATTGTAAAACTCTTTTCCTCCCTTTTATGGACTTTTTTATGTGTTAGTATCTTCTTCATGTCATAAAAAGATGCCTTTGTCTTATCTGTTCGTGATTTTATTTAATTTGTGCACTTGTCATATTTTTTAAGAGCATGCATCTTTCCCATCGCAACATATGTCTATGAGACCTCGACAATTAACAAAACAGCTGAGAAACACATAAATGCCTTTGAATGTAAATGCTACAGAAGAATTCTTCAAATATCATGTACGCGAAAAAGAACAAATATATCCATACTACAAGAACTTAATATTAGTGAAGGCTGGCTAGTAAGGAAAATTAAAGAGAGACAACTTAAATATTTTGGACACATTAAACGTCACGATAATCTAGAGAAAACAGTCATGGAAGGATACATAATGGGAAAAAGAAAGAGAGGAAGACCATGGCGAAGATGGCTGCAAGACATCGTTGATGATCTGCAAATGGATGCATCAGCAGCAGGCCATCTTGCTCACAACCGAGAGGCCTACAGGAGCGCTGTTAGTGAGGCAAAGTTCCGCAAGGGACATAGAATTGAATGACTGACTGACTTATCGTCAGCTGTTATTGTTGCTGCAATGTAAATTAATTTAGTTACTTGTGTCAGTGTCTTCCCTTTACCTTGGTACTTTTTTCCCTTTATTACCATTGTTTGTGTCCTGTAACATCTCTAGACCTTTTTTATTGTTATCTTCGGTAATCTTGTGATAAGTTTCTGCAAAGTGTTTTCGCTTTCTGCTATTAGAAGGGTGTCATCCGCAGATCTCAGGTTTTTTATGTTGTGAAGTATTTTTTATTCCTTTCACATTTTCAATGCCTCTTATGATGTCTTCTCTCTATCTCTTCTGTGTGTGTGTGTGTGCGCGCGCGCGGGTGTGTGTAAAACTGAACCTTACACCTCTTTCTACTTATCGACCTTTTACGAAAACAGTAAACAAACATCCTCTAGCTCTCATTCAGAAAAGAGGGCTCGACCTCGTCTTCAAATAATGTCCAACAGCTCCACTACCGCTGTCAAAGCTCTGTCAGCCCTGAAACAGCCCCGACTCCAGAGAGAGAACGGTCACGTGTCTGCGCCAGAACGGAGGCGCAGATGAATGGCGATTACAAATTAACTAGATTGGAAAAGGAAAACATTTTCTCTGACAGACAAAAGCGACGTCGCAGACTTGTGTGGAGACAGTTTCTGGGTGCTAGATTACCTCTCTCGCCAAGTCTCGGCGGACTACTGTGGTATTCACCTCCGGTCTCAGACAACGAGGCTTCCATTCAATATGGCTGAACACTGGTTCAGATTGCTACTTGTCCACGCTGCAGAGATCGAAACTTGGAAAACGCATCAACCGATCATTGCACTGGCTTGATGACTGCAAGCTTGGGCTTTGAATAAATGGTTATATTCAGAAATAATGAATATAAATGGGCGTTTTCCTTAAAGATTAAATTGTCTATAAAGTAATTCAGAAGGCTAGCCAAAGAAAAAAAAAGATAGTCTTTGCATGTCTTTGAACACTGAGAGATCATGCAGTGATCAGTCAGAACGATTAGCTGCGTTCATAAAGGCAGTAAGGAAATATGTGTATATCTCACAGCCCACAATCCTCATTTGTGTGATGCTTTGTGGGTTGCCCCTGGCTTGTCGCTATGTGAAATGCTATAGCAATATTTTGTGTGTGGTACCCCAGGTGGTGGATGGAATGGGAGAGCAGCCGACAGATAATGTTGGTTATGGTCACCATTCTATGATGGTAGGCAGATGATCTCAATGTAGGGACAATGGCTACGATCACTGACTAGTACAGTCACTGCCCGGAAGGAAAGCAATGGTGAACTACCTTCTGGAAATATGCCAAGAAACCCAACAGCAACAACATGAAAGTGGATGCAATAACAACAGGGCATCTTGCTTACAATCGAGAGGCCTACAGGAGAGCTGTTAGTGAGGCAAAGTTGAGCAAGGGACATACAAATGACTGACTGGCCCCTGGTGTGATTTGTGTGGTGCCCCAAGTGTGATGTGTATGGTGCTCCGGGTGTGATTTGTATGGTGCCTCAGGTGTGGTTTGTGTGGTGCACCAGGTGTGGTTTGTGTGGTGCACCAGTTGTGATTTGTGTGATGCCCCAGGTGTGATTTGTGTGATGCCCCAGGTGTGATTTGTGTGGTGCCCCAGGTGTGATTTGTGTGATGCCCCAGGTGTTATTTGTGTGATGCACCAGGTGTTATTTGTGTGATGCACCAGGTGTTATTTGTGTGATGCCCCAGGTGTTATTTGTGTGATGCCCCAGGTGTTATTTGTGTGATGCCCCAGGTGTTATTTGTGTGATGCCCCAGGTGTTATTTGTGTGATGCCCCAGGTGTTATTTGTGTGATGCCCCAGGTGTTATTTGTGTGGTCCCCAGGTGTTATTTGTGTGATGTCCCAGGTGTTATTTGTGTGATGCCCCAGATATTATTTGTGTGGTGCTCTAGGTGTGATTTGTGTGGTGCTCCATGTGTGATTTGTGTGGTGCTCCAGGTGTGATTTGTGTGGTGCTCCAGGTGTGATTTGTGTGGTGCTCCGGGTGTCATTTGTGTGATGCCCCAGGTGTGATTTGTGTGGTGCTCTATGTGAGCTGCTTTGGTAATGCTTTAGTTGTGAAGCACTGCTAAGTGCCCGAGCTGTGTTGCTTTATTTGATGACTCAAATGTACTACTTTACATAATGTTCCATGTGTGCTACTTTGTTTAGTGACTTAGCTATGGTACAATAAAATTGAAAATATAAAAAATGAATAAGAAACAGTGAAATAAATAAAATAAAATAAAATTCACACCTTAGCAATAAATGAAAACAGACGACTGAAAATTTAAAATGGAAATAATCTGAGAAATTGGAAAGTTAAATACACTTTCAACAGGACGTAGATAGACCCTAGCCATTGTAAAACTAAGACAGTGGTCAAGTGATGTGTATACTCCACATTCAGTGCTGGATTACCAGTTAGGCTGAACAAATTTTAGGGGCCCGATAGTGAATGGGCCCCGAGCTAAGGAAAAGAAAGTCTGCCACAACGAATAAATCTTACATCATGAGGTGAAATGTATAGGTCGAAGAGGGTGGGAATGAGTTGGGGGGGGGGGGGTACTAAGTTGGGCCACGGGCCCGGATGGTATTTAATCCACCACCGTCCACATTCCTCCACTATGTGGACATCTGGGCAAGAAAACGTGAAAGAAAAAAGAAGGGCCTTACAGCCTGGATTCATACAAAGGTATAAAGCAATTTATTGACAGAAAAGAAGACAGGAATATGTTTTATAGATCATCTGAATTTTTTCCTGACTACTTTGGAGGAAAACAATGTAGAATCTTGAACAAATGTTGTTCTATAGATCTCATATCCAACAATTTCAGTCGCTGAATTGTGTGCAGCGGTGAAGTCTTCCAATCTCCGGTGTGGAATGTTTGTCATTACATAGAGTTGTAGGTTATGTCCCCTCTACAAACTATTATATAGGTATGGCCACGTGGTAGTATGTGTTCTATTCTGACACAAATAAATCATGATTTTTCTCCTTTAAATCCAGAGGTAGGCAATCATCGTGTAGTGATGTATGTGTGTGTGACAATTTGTTCTTCTTATCATTGTTTGGTGATCATACGCACTTTCTGAGACACTAGAGTATTCCTTCTGATAATTTGTTTGAAAAACGTCATGTATGCACACAATCAGACCCAAAGCTGGCAGAACTTTTGTGCCTGCGGTACCTTGGGTCGCCACTCAAGGCAGAGACGCGGCTAAATTAAATATGGCGGAACACTGGTCGAGATTGCCGGAGAACAGGAAAATCCTGGGTCTTCTCTTTCGTTGTTTAATTCAATCAACTCAATATCCCAGGGGCGACCGAGCCCTGGGGGGTGAGGGCAGATCAACCAGGCTTTCCTTTCCCGGATATTTGAGGCAGACACGTCAAGTCTTTCTCTCTCTCTCTCTCTCTCTCTCTCTCTCTATTTCTCTCTCTCTTTTTCATTCACTCCCTCCTCCTCATTCTCTCTCTCTCTCTCTTTCGTTCACGCTCTCCCTCCCTACCTCCCTCCCTCCCCCTTTATGTCTCTTTTTTTGTTAACTCTCCTCTTCCCACCCTCCCTCACTCCTTTCTCTCTTTTTCCCCTCTTTCGTTCACTTTCTCTCTCCTCCCCTCCCTCCCACTTCTCTCTCTCTCTCATACGCAATCTCTCTTTTATTCACAGTCTCCCTCCGTCCCTCATTTTTCTCTCTATCTTTCTCTCTCACACACATTCTCTCTCTCTCTCTCTCTCTTACTTTCACATTCTCTTTCCGTCCCTCAGCTTTCTCCCTCACACACAGACACACATACACACACATTCTCTCTCTCTCATTCTCTTTCGTTCATTCTCTCCTTCCCTCCCTGCGTCCCCCCCCCCCCTCTCGCCTTTTCTCCTCTACCTACAGCGTGAATTGATGAGAGTTCTGTTAACACTGACGCAAATGTCACCTTGTAAATGGATTGACAGCAAAGCTCTGCCATGTAATGGTTTTGCTTAGGAAAGTTTGTGAAATATTCACTTCTCTTGTCATTACCTAAGACTTCGTGTCTGATGAACCACTACCTTCACATTAAGGGCTCATCATCATCATCATGTGCCGTGCCGACTGGCGTTGGCTATTATGCTTCTCCAGAGTATCCGATCCTTCATGCAGGCCATCAGCTCAGTTGGCGATCTCCTCTCACACCATCCCGTCAGACTGTCCAGTATCATTTCTCTTGGTCTTCCTCTTGATCTTCTTCCTTCTATTTTTCCTGTTGTTATAATATTTTCAATGCCCCCTCTTCTCATTGCATGTCCTATGAAAGTACATTGTCTCTCTCTTATCTTTTTGACAAGGTTTTTTTGTCTCTCCAGCTCTTCTCATACATTCTTCATTAGTTATTTTTACTGTCCAGGGGATTCGCAACATTCTTCTAATAAACCACATTTCTGTTGCTTTTAAGGGCTCACTTTCCTTTATAATGAATATAAATAAATATAAATGGGCGTTTTCCTCAAAGATTGAATTGTCTATGAAGTAATTTAGAAGGCTTGCCAAAGAAATACGTATATAGATTATAGATTCATTCATTTGCATGTCCCTTGTGGAACAGCATTCTGTAGGCCTCTTTTTTGTGAGCAAGATGGCCTGCTGCTGACGCATCCATTTGCAGATCATCAACGATGTCTTGCAGCCATCTTCGCTTTGGTCTTCCTCTCTTTTTTTTTCCCATTATGTACCCTTCCAAGACGGTCTTCTCTAGATTATCATGACGTTTAATGTGTCCAAAATATTTAAGTTTTCTCTCTTTAATCCTCTTTACTAGCCAGTCTTCTTCAATATTAAATTCTTGTAGTATAGATATATTTGTTCTTTTTTGTGTCCATGATATTTGAAGAACTCTTCTGTAGGATTTACATTCAAAGGCGTTTATGTGTTTCTCAGCTATTGAGATTATAGATTACATATTCTATATTCACCTCCAGTTTTTATTTTAACTCGTGGCTTACAGATTTCTACCTTCACAGTGAATTCTTATTTTCATAAACTTACAGAAAGTCTTACAGATTTGTAATGATTTATTGCATCTAGGGTTTATACAATTGGCTGATTCACCATTTTGAAGATGTTAGACGTTTTATGAAGACGTTAGTTGTTTTGTTGAAGACGTTATCATTTTTGTGTGTAGAAGTTAGTACTTTGTTGAAGCTGCGAGCTGTTATGGGATATATTAACAGCTACTTGAAGATGCTAGGATTTTTTTAGATGTTGAAGTTAGCAGATTCTGATATTTAAGATATTTCTTGATGATGTTAACAATTTTTGAGACGTTAAGAATTTAATAAAGTTCAATAGTTTATCACATGTGCCTTTATGATGTCGGTTTATGTTTTTGGTACATAATCTCAAGGGTGTGCAATTGTATGGAAGTGAATGCTGGAAAAGCACCAAAACTATAGAAAACAAGCTGAATTCTTTCTAGACTAAATGTTTATGAAGAATTAGAAGACTATTTTGGCCAACCACGATAAGAAATAACATCTTGTTGGCAGAAATGCAGATGAAACCACTGACGGCAATTATTGAGGAAAGACACTGGCGATGGTTGGGACATGTGCTCCGAATGACTGACAACTCACTACCAAAAATAGCACTAAGACTGATACCACAGAAGTAAGGGTAGACCAAAAGAGACATGGAGAAGAACAACAGAAAGGATGTTGAGCAAGAGGGCTTACCTGGGCAAAAGCAGAAAAAAAGGCAAATGTAAGGTGTTTGTGGAAAACCCTTGCGGAAGCCTCACGTACCTTCGGCGCTTAAGGTTCAGATGGAGACAGTGATGATGACGATGATGATGATGTGATGATGATGATGATGGTGGTGGTGATGATGGTGGTGATGATGGTGGTGATGACGATGATGATGATGATGATGATGATGATGATGGTGGTGATGATGATGATGATGATGATGATGGTGGTGATGATGATGGTGATGATGATGATGATGACGATGACGATGACGATGACGATGATGATGATGATATCGACGACGACGAGACGACGATAGAAAATATTACCTAAAAAGGTCTACAAGGGGTTACGGGCACAAAATCAGACACGCCACTGTCTTAGGGTCAGCTGAGCTAAATGTGGACAAAGAGTGATACACAACTCCCACAAGTGGCGCCTGACCAGCAGGCTGTAGTGGCATTGCTTCAGTATTTGTTTCAAGATTTATAGCAATTCTCTGTCATTTTCACAAAGCTATGAACAGCAGAAAAGTAAACCAGACAAAAAATGTATGCGTATAGATTTAAATAAACACTACTTTACTGATGTCCCGGACATAATTATTATATGCACTTCGTACTTGTTACAAGTGAACTATACGTCACATGGTTTATTACTTTGTACTTGTGACAAGTGAAGTATAAGCCACATTATTTACTACTTTATACTCGTGACAGGTGAGCTATACGTCACGTGGTTTATTACTTTATACTCGTGACAAGTGAAGTATGCGACACCTTAATCACGTAGTAATATGTATTCATTCTCAGCACCGACTCGTAAGATTGCTGAATTGTTCCCCCTGTACTGTACATATTTCTGATTCTAAGTTTCTTGAATCATTGATTCACACCCAGCAATAAGGTTAGCATTAAATTCTTCAACATATACATCCACTATGAACATTAAAATCATCTTTTTGTGTACAGCAAATTAATCCTTGAGAAATTTTTTTTTCATTGCCAATTTTTATACTGTTACGTTTAGGTCTAAAGAGGATTAAAGAGAGAAAACTTAAATATTTTGGACACATTAAACGTCATGAGAATCTAGAGAAGACCGTCGTGGAAGGGTACATAATGGGAAAAAGAAAGAGAGGAAGACCAAGGCGAAGACGGCTGCAAGACATCGTTGATGATCTGCAGATGAATGCATCAGCGGCAGGCCATCTTGCTCACAACCGAGAGGCCTACAGGAGTGCTGTTTGGGAGGCAAAGTTCCGCAAGGGACATGCAAATGAATGAATGAATGAATGAATGAATGAATATGGTTAGGTCAACTTATCCAATATAGTTTTGCGGGCCACATTTATATGGTAAGATTCCTCATGAGGACCATGAACAGCGGTGTGGTCATTGTTTTTCTTAGTATACCACAACGGTGCTTACTAGATAGATGTACCACTTCGCAATGGTGTATGTTTTTAGATTAAAATTGATCTTAGCCGTATATGTCTAAGTTCTAAGTTCTATGTCTTCTCTCTTAGATGTCCAAGACCTCTAACTTCTGTCTTCTCATGATATGTCGAAGTTCTCTGTCTTCTGTCTTCTCATGACATGTCCAAGTTCCCTAACTTCTGTCTTCTCGTGACATGTCCAAGTTTTCTCAATTCTATCTTCTCTTGACATGTCCAATTCTCTGTCTTCTCATGATATTGTCTAAGTTCTCTAACTTCTGTCTTCTCGTGACATGTCAAAGTTCTCTAACTTCTGTCTTCTCATGACATTGTCTAAGTTCTCTAAGTTCTCTCTTCTCATGACATATCAAAGTTCTCTAAGTTCTCTCATCTCATGACATGTTTAAGTTCTCTAAGTTATCTCATCTCATGACATGTCCAATTTCTGTAACTTCTCTCTTCTCATGACATTGCCTAAGTTCTCTGTCTTCTCATGACAAAAAATATGTTGACTGTCTCTTCTTATCATTCTAGTTTTCGTTGTTCTGAAAATTCTATGAGGACCTATTTGTCTGTCTGTCTGTCTGTCTGTCTGTCTGTCTGTTCAGGGTATTTGTTCCATTTTTCTTCACAACTAAATCTCTGTAAAGCGTTTACGTACTGTATGTTTCCGTAAACAGAGGTTAACGTGACTTTAGTGGGATGTTTATGTTGAACCCTGAAAGGAAGAGAGAGTGGGGGGGGGGGGGGGGCGTAGTTAGCCCCAAGTTTGTAGTTAGTACTTAAAAAGAAAGAGACTTTTTAGTTTCTGTAAGAGAGTATTATTCTTCTTTGGTAAGAAATAAAATGTTTTGACACAGTTTCATTCTTATCCTCACAGATGTGATGTCACCGCCACCGTAACAAAGGCACGGTCAGATAAAAGAATGAAGGTAAGAACTTGTGCTATCTCCCTGTAACTGCGAGCTGGTGTTCTTTGCAGCCGATGCTGTGGAGATGTTGAGGCACAGCGTCGTATCGGCGTGGGAGCGGGTTATGGCGGCTACTTTTTTCAGTCCCGGAGTACAGATAAAAAGCAGGGGGTGTGCAGTGCCTCTTTAGCAGACTCCACCACCATGGGGACTATGGCGATCCCTGCCCCGTTGGTCAGGCTAGGCCTGTTACTGGGGGTACAAACGGAGAGGTGGGACAGGGTCTTGGTCAGTTATGGGTCGCTGAGTGCCTCATCGGGCGTCGTCTTTACCCCCCAAAGTAAGAAAATAACCCATTATAAATCTTATCCATTAATTACTTAACCATTATAAATCTTATCCAGTAATTACTTAACCATTATGAGAAGACACCTACACATTGCTTTGAGAAAAGAAGTAAATGTAATATTTTACATCACATCTCCGTGACAAATTGGTGTTGTTTTCCAGGGCCATGGAGAGACAGGTGGGCCCCCCCCCCCCGGGGTCAGCTGCTGGGCCTCTACCTGAAAACTTGACCCTGATCCCAGATGACCAGTCCTGGCTGTTCTCTCTGTCTCTTTCTCTATTTCTCTCTCTCTCTCTCTCTCTTTCTCTCTCTCTCTCTCTCTCTCTCTGCCTCCACTTTCCGAAGGATCAGTGACAAAATAAAAGTATTTCAGAACTTATGTGTATACATTTCTAGAAGAAGTAATTAGTCATATGCATTGTCAGGGGACACAATTAATGCCAATTAATTTGTCCTTTAATTAATAATTAATAGATTAGTGGTATCGAAGTTTGTCATTCTTTTATTATACGAATATTATTACATCTTATCTACATAAAGTTACTAAATTATATAGAAAAATTACAAAATATTAATTATGACTTGAAAAAAAAATATTTAAAAGTTTTATGGGTATTGACTACAGTATTTTCTAGTTTTAATATAGAAAACATCGCTGACGGCGTATCTCCACATCGTTTGTATTTACGACACTTGTTATTTTCTAGTTTATATACCAAAATTTGAAGATAAACCAGGCAGAACTCGGATACAGAGAGCGACGCGATGATATAGGTAACGATAAACTGACGAGGCCTTTGATCACCTTTATGCGCTGTAAGAAGCAAAATCTTGACGTTAGCAAACATATGAGAGTAAGATAGAGAGACAGACAGAGAGGCATGAAATTCTTGTACATTTTCGTTATCAAAAATGTACAATTTATGTACCAATTATTACCTTTATCATACGAATCACTGTCATCTCATGGTTTGTAAAAGCCCACCGTTTCCTTACTTCATCTCACAGGTAGTCATCCCCAATTCACATCATTTCAACTCACTTTGTAATTGTTGATTGTTGAACGACAATAAAGTTATTTTAACTCTTTCTTTTTCCCAATTGTATATCCTTCCAAGACGGTCTTCTCTAAACTGAATCTAAATTCAGATATTCAATCTGGTTCTAGAATAAAAGAATGACAGAGCTGGGAATATTAGAAAATGCAGAAGATATAGATATAGTATAAGAAACTTTACAAGAGACCACTAAAGTCTTCAAGCATTTGATAGAAAAAGCGGAAAATGTTTGGCTAAAGATAAGCCAGGAGAAAACTGAATACATGAGAATAGCAAGATCAAAATATAAATATGAAGATCTTATCCAAATAGAAAGTATAAAGATTAAAAGAACAGATTCCTATAAATAGCTAGGAACAATATTCAACAGCTCCAAAATTATATAAGAGATGACATCAGAGCTAGAATACAAGCTAGGAACAAGACATGTTTTGTGCGTAAACTTTCTACTTTGAAAAATTCTATCAAACAATACTAAACTAAACATATATAAGACACAGATTAGACCAGATGTCAGCAACATGGAGTACAACTATGCAAGGTGAAAAGCAAATACATACATTTGAGAACAGAATCCTGAGAAGAATTTGTGGACCCATAACAAATCCTATAACATAACAATGGAAGAGAAGAAGTAACAGAGAAATCTACACATTGTTTTAACTCTCCGGTTTTAACAGCCATTATGAAACATAACAGACTGGGGTGGGTCAGGTATTTAGAGAGAAACAGGAAGATAGACAAACAAAGATTACCTATACAGAAGTGATGAAGGGGGAATAGACCAGGAGGTAGACCCAGACAACGACGGCGAGACAACCTAGAAGAAGATACACGCGCTCTAGGAACTGATAACTGGCAAGAAAAGATGAAGAACAGAGAGGAATGAAGACCCGTCTTGTCTGCAGCACTCAGCCTCTGTGGCTCGGAAAGATGCTGAATTCACCAGCTACTCGAAGAAGAAGAAGTAGAAGAAGAAGAAAAAGAGTAGCAGCAGCAACAACAACAACAGCAACAACAACAACAACAGCAACAAGAAACAGGAGAAATGGTTTGCCGAAAACTTGATAGTTCATTGTTTAACTCCGCATTTCGATTGTTCTTGAAATATTCTTTCATTCTCTGCCTGATCTCTGCCGTGAAACTGTGCAACTAAATTGTCTGGTTTCCGCTTTGCTAGATTGTCTGTCTGTTGATTTCAACACTTTCACCTTCACTCTCTCGAGTCCTCCCTCCCTGCTCTCCCTCCCTCTCTCTCTCTCTCTCTCTCTCTCTCTCTCGTACCCCTCTCTTTGTTTAATGTGTAATTGCTTTTATGTCTCTTCTCTCTTTCTTCCGCCCCGACGATTCTAAAACGCCTCGTGTGCCCCACTTTAATTTCGAGCACGTATATTTTGTAATCGTCCCGTTTATCTCTTTCCTCTCCGGGACCTGACTCCCGGCCTGCCATCCTCCCCTGGGTGCACGTCGTGAGCAATGCCTGGAATGAAACATCTTCATTGCGGAGCCAACGTGTGAGAATTTGTAGGTAGCAGGTGCGAGTGGGACATCCCAGAACGAACGACCCACGCTACGGAACCTGGCAGGTTGTAAGGCCTGGAAGATGCTAAAAAAGAGAGGGGGGGGCCGACGAGATGTCTGGCCCCCCCCCCGCCCCTATCCCCTTTTCCTGACCCGCCCCAACGTTATTTGATTTGATATCCCTGTGTTTAGTTCATCAAAAAACAATTAGGTCCCTCCTCCCCTTTTCATTCATTGCACGAAAATGCGTAAAGCGAGTCGCCTTGTTGTTCCCCTGTTCCAGCTACCATTTGCTTACCGGGGTTTGTTCCCAAGCTCGAAGAGGAAGGAGTTCGCGTCCTTCTTGTTAGCCTGTATGACATAAGCGGTATCTGGCAACTTCGGAGGATCGATCGATTGCTTTCAGAACCAGGCCAACTTAAGATAATGACAATTTGTCAATTACAGGGTAAATACCTGGTTTCTCTAGCTTCAGTTAGGAGTACGCGGGGGAGGGATTAATGGCCACGATGTGGGGGTTTAATTCCCCCCCCCTCCCCCTCCAGGTAATCCGAATGATTACTTCAGAAAAATACTGTAGGAAAAAAAGAAAGAAACTCGGACTCCACAATGATCCTTCTTCTTCTTCTTCTTCTTCGCTATATTCCTCTTCCTTGCTGTCTTCTTTTTCGCTATATTCTCCTTCCTTGCTGTCGTCTTCTTTTTCTTCTTCTTCATCTTCTTCTTTGCTGTCTTCTTTTTCTTGTTTGCTGTCTTCTTCTTCTTTTTCTTTGTTGTCTTCTTCTTCTTCTTTGCTGTCTTCTTCTTCTTCTTCTGTGCTGTTTTCTTCTTCTTCTTTGCTGTCTTCTTCTTCTTCTTTGCTGTCTCCTTCTTCTTCATCTTTGCTGTCTTCTTCTTCTTCTTTGCTGTCTTCTTCTTCTGCTTCTTCTTTGCTGTCTTCTTCTTCTTCTTCTTTGCTGTCTTCTTCTTCTTCTTTGTTGTCTTCTTCTTCTTCTTTGCTGTCTTCTTCTTCTTCTTTGCTGTCTTCTTCTTCTTCTTTGCCGTCTTCTTCTTCTTCTCCTTCTTCTTCTTTACTGTCTTCTTCTTCTTCTTTGTTGTCTTCTTCTTCTTCTTTGCTGTCGTCTTCTTCTTCTTCTTCTTCGCTGTCGCTGCCGTTCTCTCGCCAGGGACACCAACCTCTCTCACGAATGCGACAGTTCGTCTCAGGTTTTCAGCCCCTCTGCTTGTACGGGCCCGGGGTCTGGCTTGAACCTTTTGTCTGAGTAGGGTTGTGTGGCTGGCAACCCTGGAGGATGTGATGCAGTGTCTGTTCCTCTTTCCCGCAGGCACATAGATCTGTTAGGCCACTTCTCAGCCACATAGTAAGTCGAACCCGCAACCCCCGGGATGAGAAACCGCCGCTCTAAGCGCACGGCCACCCCGCCCTCTACAAAATGAGAGACGGAATTAGGAAGATATATTCCAGTTCCTGCTCTCAAGTTTCAACCCTTTCATGCCTCGTGTTTCTCGTTTATACATAAGGAGTCTCTCGTTTGATGTTGCTAATTAGCAAGTGTAAGGAAAATTAATGGCCGCTAGGTGTGGAAGGTGTCGGACCTTGCATCGGGCACCGAGGACAAGGAGAGAGCCTTCTTGCTGACAAAAGACTGATAGCACATGCGTCTTTACCTTCGTCTGAACTAAGAAGGTCATGTCTCCAGCATGTGGGATGCAGATGGAGTCTGAAGTAAGGATGCGCGTGCACTTCACAGTCATTGATCCAAGGAGGATGAAGGATTGCTGCTTTATTAAGAAGGTAACAACTGAATGACTTGCGTAATGAAAATAGATGGGGGTGTGATAAAGTGTTACAAAAAGATAGAAAGATTGAAGAAAATTGGCAGAAACAAAAATGGAAGAACATTATATATATATATATATATATATATATGCTCCTTGGAGCAGTAATAACTTTAGATGGGAAATGTAGAACAGAAGTTAGGAACAGAATAGGCCAAGCAAAGCCTGTAATTTCAGAGAATGAGAAACATATTAGCTAACACATCTTTATCAATGAATGTTAGAAAACGAGTCCTAAAATGCTATATTGAACCTATCTTGTTATATGGAAGTGAATCTTGGACAATAGGCAAGTCTGCACAAAAATCATTGGAAGCAGCAGAAATGTGGTTTATTAGAATGTTCAGAATTCCCTGGACAGCAAAAATAACTAATGAAGAATGTATGAGAAGAGCTGGAGAGACAAAAAAAACCTTGTCAAAAAGATAAGAGAGAGAGACAATGTATTTTCATAGGACATGCAATGAGAAGAGGGGGCATTGAAAATATTATAACAACAGGAAAAATAGAAGGAAGAAGATCAAGAGGAAGACCAAGAGAAATGATACTGGACAGTCTGACGGGATGGTGTGATAGGAGATCACCAACTGAGCTGATGGCCTGCATGAAGGATCGGATACTCTGGAGAAGCATAATAGCCAACGCCAGTCGGCACGGAACCTGATGATGATGATGATGATATATATCTTATCTTATCTTACATCTTATATCCTTCCCGTGCCGTTAAACGTCACATAGGGCTGGCAAGGTAGTTCGTCAACTTTTCCTGTCTTCGGCGAGTCTTTCAACCTCATCAAAAGATTTTATGCCTGTTAATTTGGCCTCTCTTAATAATGTCCTCTTCAGAGTTTCACGTGATCTGCCTCTTTTTCTTCGGCCTGTTGTGTTCCACTTGATAGCTTGTTTTGGGATTCTCTGATCATTTCTTCTCATCAAGTGACCAACATATGTCCATCTCCTTTTTCCTGATCACCCATGAGACTGGTTGTTGTTCAGTCATCTGTCTTATCTCTGCATTGTTCTTGAATTCGTTCCACTTGATGCCGAATATTTTCCTTATGCATTTGTTTTCAAAAGAGTCTAATTTCTTGTCTATTTCTTTCATTGTTTTCCAGCTTTCGCATGCATAAATGAGGGTGGATATTACATTTCAATTGAATAGACTTAACTTGGTTTTTGTGCTTATAACTTTATAAATATATATATATATATATATATAATATATATATATATATATCTGTCTGAACCTTAAGTGCCCAGGGCACATGGGGCTTCAGCAAGGGTTTTCCACAACCACCTGTACTTCGCCTTTCTTCTGCTCTTGCCCAGATGCTCATCATCCTCTCTGTTGTTCTTCTCCATGTCTCCTTTTAAAATGGTACAGTGTTCCCGTTAGGGTTAGTAGTAGAAGGGTATACGCTATTCTACCATACACTGTCTGCTATTCTACCATACACTGTCTGCTGTTCTACCATACACTGTCTGCTATTCTACCATACACAGTCTGCTATTCTACCGTACACTGTCTGCTATTCTACCGTACACTGTCTGCTATTCTACCATACACTGTCTGCTATTCTACCGTACACTGTCTGCTATTCTACCATACACTGTCTACTATTCTACCGTACACTGTCTGCTTATTATTAATGTCTAAGATTGTAGGTCCACTATTTTCACTACTGAGCTTCAAAACTTGAGCTTTCACTTCCACTATCTCTAGACCTCATAGCATTGTTTAGTGTTACAACAGGAGACAGTCGAGACTTCACTCTTTACAAACAGTGTAGGTCCGTCTCTTACGTCGCTGTTAGATGTTGGCTTAGTGTCTACTTGGAGACTGATGGTATCTCTTGATGTCAGCTTAGTGTCTACTTGGAGTCTGATGGTATCTCTTGATGTCCGTTTAGTGTCTGCTTGGAGTCTGATGGTATCTCCTGATGTTGGCTTAGTGTCTGCTTGGAGTCTGATGGTGTCTGTTGATGTTGGCTTAGTGTCTGCTTGGAGTCTGATGGTGTCTCTTGATGCCGAGTATTTTCCTTATGCATTTGTTTTCAAAAGAGTCTAATTTCTTGTCTATTTCTTTCATTGTTTTCCAGCTTTCGCATGCATAAATGAGGGTGGATATTACATTTCAATTGAATAGACTTAACTTGGTTTTTGTGCTTATAACTTGTGCACAGGGCACATGAGGCTTCAGCAAGGGTTTTCCACAACCACCTGTACTTCGCCTTTCTTTCCGCTCTTGCTCAGATGCTCAACATCCTCTCTGTTGTTCTTCTCCATGTCTCCTTTTAAAATGGTGCAGTGTTCCCGTTAGGATTAGTAGTAGAAGGGTATACGCTGTTCTACCATACACTGTCTGCTATTCTACCGTACACTGTCTGCTATTCTACCATACACTGTCTGCTATTCTACCGTACACTGTCTGCTATTCTACCGTACACTGTCTGCTATTCTACCGTACACTGTCTGCTATTCTACCGTACACTGTCTGCTATTCTACTATACACTGTCTACTATTCTACCGTACACTGTCTGCTATTCTACCATACACTGTCTGCTATTCTACCGTACACTGTCTGCTATTCTACCATACACTGTCTGCTATTCTACCATACACTGTCTGCTATTCTACCATACACAGTCTGATATTCTATCGTACACTGTCTGCTATTCTACCATACACTGTCTGCTATTCTACCTTACACTGTCTGCTATTCTACCGTACACAGTCTGCTATTCTACCGTACACTGTCTGCTATTCTACCATACACTGTCTGCAATTCTACCGTACACTGTCTGCTATTCTACCATACACTGTCTGCTATTCTACCTTACACTGTCTGCTATTCTACCACACACTGTCTGGTATTCTACCGTACACTGTCTGCTATTCTACCATACACTGTCTGCTTATTAATGTCTAAGATTGTAGGTCCACTATTTTCACTACTGAGCTTCAAAACTTGAGCTTTCTCTTCCACTATCTCTAGACCTCATAGCATTGTTTAGTGTTACAACAGGAGACAGTCGAGACTTCACTCTTTACAAACAGTGGAGGCCCGTCTCTTTCGTCGCTGTTAGATGTTGGCTTAGTGTCTACTTGGAGACTGATGGTATCTCTTGATGTCAGCTTAGTGTCTACTTGGAGTCTGATGGTATCTCTTGATGTCCGTTTAGTGTCTGCTTGGAGTCTGATGGTATCTCTTGATGTTGGCTTAGTGTCTACTTGGAGTCTGATGGTGTCTCTTGATGTTGGTTTAGTGTCTGCTTGGAGTCTGATGGTGTCTCTTGATGTTGGCTTAGTGTCTGCTTGGAGTCTGATGGTGTCTCTTGATGTTGGTTTCGTGTCTGCTTGGAGTCTGATGGTGTTTCTTGATGTTGGCTTAGTGTCTGCTTGGAGTCTGATGGTGTTTCTTGATGTTGGCTTAGTGTCTGCTTGGAGTCTGATGGTGTCTCTTGATGTTGGCTTAGTGTCTGCTTGGAGTCTGATGGTGTCTCTTGATGTCAACTTAGCGCCTGCTTGGAGTCTGATGGTGTCTGTTGATGTCAGCTTAGCGCCTGCTTGAAGTCTGATGGTGTCTCTTGATGTCAGCTTAGCGCCTGCTTGGAGTCAAAGATAAGAGAGAGACAATGTATTTTCATAGGACATGCAATGAGAAGAGGGGGCATTGAAAATATTATAACAACAGGAAAAATAGAAGGAAGAAGATCAAGAGGAAGACCAAGAGAAATGATACTGGACAGTCTGACGGGATGGTGTGAGAGGAGATCACCAACTGAGCTGATGGCCTGCATGAAGGATCGGATACTCTGGAGAAGCATAATAGCCAACGCCAGTCGGCACGGCACCTGATGATGATGATGATGATGATGATATATATCTTATCTTATCTTACATCTTATATCCTTCCCGTGCCGTTAAACGTCACATAGGGCTCGCAAAGTAGTTCGTCAACTTTTCCTGTCTACGGCGAGTCTTTCAACCTCATCAAAGGATTTTATGCCTGTTAATTTGGCCTCTCTTAATAATGTCCTCTTCAGAGTTTCACGTGATCTGCCTCTTTTTCTTCGGCCTGTTGTGTTCCACTTGATAGCTTGTTTTGGGATTCTCTGATCATTTCTTCTCATCAAGTGACCAACATATGTCCATCTCCTTTTTCCTGATCACCCATGAGACTGGTTGTTGTTCAGTCATCTGTCTTATCTCTGCATTGTTCTTGAATTCGTTCCACTTGATGCCGAGTATTTTCCTTATGCATTTGTTTTCAAAAGAGTCTAATTTCTTGTCTATTTCTTTCATTGTTTTCCAGCTTTCGCATGCATAAATGAGGGTGGATATTACATTTCAATTGAATAGACTTAACTTGGTTTTTGTGCTTATAACTTGTGCACAGGGCATGAGGCTTCAGCAAGGGTTTTCCACAACCACCTGTACTTCGCCTTTCTTTCCGCTCTTGCTCAGATGCTCAACATCCTCTCTGTTGTTCTTCTCCATGTCTCCTTTTAAAATGGTGCAGTGTTCCCGTTAGGATTAGTAGTAGAAGGTATACGTGTGTTCTACCATACACTGTCTGCTATTCTACCGTACACTGTCTGCTATTCTACCATACACTGTCTGCTATTCTACCGTACACTGTCTGCTATTCTACCGTACACTGTCTGCTATTCTACCGTACACTGTCTGCTATTCTACCGTACACTGTCTGCTATTCTACTATACACTGTCTACTATTCTACCGTACACTGTCTGCTATTCTACCATACACTGTCTGCTATTCTACCGTACACTGTCTGCTATTCTACCATACACTGTCTGCTATTCTACCATACACTGTCTGCTATTCTACCATACACAGTCTGATATTCTATCGTACACTGTCTGCTATTCTACCATACACTGTCTGCTATTCTACCTTACACTGTCTGCTATTCTACCGTACACAGTCTGCTATTCTACCGTACACTGTCTGCTATTCTACCATACACTGTCTGCAATTCTACCGTACACTGTCTGCTATTCTACCATACACTGTCTGCTATTCTACCTTACACTGTCTGCTATTCTACCACACACTGTCTGGTATTCTACCGTACACTGTCTGCTATTCTACCATACACTGTCTGCTTATTATTAATGTCTAAGATTGTAGGTCCACTATTTTCACTAGTACTTCTGAGCTTCAAAACTTGAGCTTTCTCTTCCACTATCTCTAGACCTCATAGCATTGTTTAGTGTTACAACAGGAGACAGTCGAGACTTCACTCTTTACAAACAGTGGAGGCCCGTCTCTTTCGTCGCTGTTAGATGTTGGCTTAGTGTCTACTTGGAGTCTGATGGTGTCTCTTGATGTCAGCTTAGCGCCTGCTTGAAGTCTGATGGTGTCTCTTGATGTCAGCTTAGCGTCTGCTTGGAGTCTGATGGTGTCTCTTGATGTCAGCTTAGCGTCTACTTGGAGTCTGATAGTGTCTCTTGATGTAAGCTTAGTGTCTGCTTGGATTCTGATGGTGTCTCTTGATATCAGCTTAGTGTCTGCTTGGAGTCTGATGGTGTCTCTTGATGTCAACTTAGCGCCTGCATGGAGTCTGATGGTGTCTGTTCATGGCAGCTTAGTGTCTGCTTGAAATCTGATGGTGTCTCTTCATGTCAGCTTAGCGCCTGCTTGAAGTCTGATGGTGTCTCTTGATGTCAGCTTAGCGCCTGCTTGGAGTCTGATGGTGTCTCTTGATGTCAGCTTAGCGCCTGCTTGAAGTCTGATGGTGTCTCTTCATGTCAGCTTAGCGCCTGCTTGGAGTCTGATGGTGTCTGCTTACTATTCGCTGGCAGACTAACTCTCCCAGAAACAGATTTCACTTAGTGGCAAACACAAGTAGCAGCTTTTACAGATCATAATGGCTTTAGTGGTGCAGGGGGTGATGCAATGGCGGTGAGACGTAACAGAGGCAGTGATCAATCCAGTACACATGACAGTACTTGCTGCAGCGGGACAACTATTATGATTCCGGCGTCTACTAACATCAAAGTCTTCGATGCCAAGGGAATCTTACCACGATCTAGACTAACTTTGTCATACTACAAACTACTTACTGATGAAGTGAAAAGAAAGGAAATTAACATCTTTGGTTTATGTGAAATGAGATGGACTGGAGCAGGAAGCAGAGATCATAAAGACTTCAAAATAATATGTTCCGGGGGAAACCAGCGTAGAAATGGAGTTGACATAATATTGGATAAGAAGACAGCAAGAACCGTGAAAGATTTCTGGTGCATATCAGACAGAGTGTTAATGGTTAAATTACAGGGCCACTCATTAGTCACAAATCTCATCCAAGTATACGCACCAACTTCAGAAAGCTCTGATGGTGAGATAAAAGAAGTTTACAACAATCTGAACATGGCAATGAAACAGTTCAAACCATGGGAAGTAAACTTTGTGCTGGGTGATTTAAAAGCGAAAGTAGGGACTGAACAAGACAATGAAGCTACTGGCAAGTATGGACTAGGTATCAGAAACAAAAGAGGAGAGATGTTGATTGACTGGGTAGAAAAGAATAAAATGATAATAGGAAATACTTTGTTTCAACAACACCCTAGGCGACTATGGACATGGAAAAGCCCAAATAATAACATACATAACCAGATAGATTACATTATGATCAACAGAAGATTCAGGAACTCACTAATATCCGTGAAAACAAGACCAAGCGCACACTGCAACAGTGACCACATCCCAGTCGTAGGAAAAGTGAGAATCAGGCTAAAGAGGTTAAAGGTAGCAGCTAAAAACAAAGAACTAGATAGAGAGCTGTTACGGAAAGATAGGGCAATACAAGAACAATATAGGACCATAGTACATAATAGATATAATGCTATAGAGAAGATTGAAACGATTGATGAACAATAGAATACGCTTAAAGACTGTACAGCAAACATCTATCGAAATCCTACCTCTAAATAAACGACACGCCTTACAAGGGTAGATAAAAGAAGTTTACAACAATCTGAACATGGCAATGAAACAGTTCAAACCATGGGAAGTAAACTTTGTGCTGGGTGATTTAAAAGCGAAAGTAGGGACTGAACAAGACAATGAAGCTACTGGCAAGTATGGACTAGGTATCAGAAACAAAAGAGGAGAGATGTTGATTGACTGGGTAGAAAAGAATAAAATGATAATAGGAAATACTTTGTTTCAACAACACCCTAGGCGACTATGGACATGGAAAAGCCCAAATAATAACATACATAACCAGATAGATTACATTATGATCAACAGAAGATTCAGGAACTCACTAATATCCGTGAAAACAAGACCAAGCGCACACTGCAACAGTGACCACATCCCAGTCGTAGGAAAAGTGAGAATCAGGCTAAAGAGGTTAAAGGTAGCAGCTAAAAACAAAGAACTAGATAGAGAGCTGTTACGGAAAGATAGGGCAATACAAGAACAATATAGGACCATAGTACATAATAGATATAATGCTATAGAGAAGATTGAAACGATTGATGAAAATAGAATACGCTTAAAGACTGTACAGCAAACATCTATCGAAATCCTACCTCTAAATAAACGACACGCCTTACAAGGGTAGATGACAGAAGAAATTTTGCAACTAATCGGAGAAGAAGTCTAAGGAAGATAAAGATGAATATGAAAAATAAATAAATAAATAGACACAAGTGCAATAAAGCTAAAGAAGAGTGGCTAAATAAGAAATGTAATGAAACAGAGACACACCATCGTGGAAACGCAAGAGATATGTACAAACAAATAAAAGAGTTAACAAACAAAAGGACATACCACAAGACTGGTTGCCTGAAGTCAAAGGAGGCGCATACAATAATGGACAGAGATGAAATAATGGCACAGTGGTGCGAATACATTAGAGAACTCTATGAGGACAATAGAAGCGAAATAGATATACGAAATAATAATGAAGGGCCTCACATATTAAAAGCAGAAGTGGAAGAAGCCATCAAACACATGAAGAACAACAAAGCACCAGGACCAGATAAAATCACTAAGGAAGAATTGGAAGCATTAAGAGAGCTTGGCATAGAAATAACTACCAGATTGTTGAATGACATCTATAACAGTAACTATGTCCCACAATCTGAACATGGCAATGAAACAGTTCAAACCATGGGAAGTAAACTTTGTGCTGGGTGATTTAAAAGCGAAAGTAGGGACTGAACAAGACAATGAAGCTACTGGCAAGTATGGACTAGGTATCAGAAACAAAAGAGGAGAGATGTTGATTGACTGGGTAGAAAAGAATAAAATGATAATAGGAAATACTTTGTTTCAACAACACCCTAGGCGACTATGGACATGGAAAAGCCCAAATAATAACATACATAACCAGATAGATTACATTATGATCAACAGAAGATTCAGGAACTCACTAATATCCGTGAAAACAAGACCAAGCGCACACTGCAACAGTGACCACATCCCAGTCGTAGGAAAAGTGAGAATCAGGCTAAAGAGGTTAAAGGTAGCAGCTAAAAACAAAGAACTAGATAGAGAGCTGTTACGGAAAGATAGGGCAATACAAGAACAATATAGGACCATAGTACATAATAGATATAATGCTATAGAGAAGATTGAAACGATTGATGAACAATAGAATACGCTTAAAGACTGTACAGCAAACATCTATCGAAATCCTACCTCTAAATAAACGACACGCCTTACAAGGGTAGATGACAGAAGAAATTTTGCAACTAATGGATCGGAGAAGAAGTCTTAAGGAAGATAAAGATGAATATGAAAAAATAAATAAATAAATAAGACACAAGTGCAATAAAGCTAAAGAAGAGTGGCTAAATAAGAAATGTAATGAAACAGAGACACACCATCGTGGAAACGCAAGAGATATGTACAAACAAATAAAAGAGTTAACAAACAAAAGGACATACCACAAGACTGGTTGCCTGAAGTCAAAGGAGGCGCATACAATAATGGACAGAGATGAAATAATGGCACAGTGGTGCGAATACATTAGAGAACTCTATGAGGACAATAGAAGCGAAATAGATATACGAAATAATAATGAAGGGCCTCACATATTAAAAGCAGAAGTGGAAGAAGCCATCAAACACATGAAGAACAACAAAGCACCAGGACCAGATAAAATCACTAAGGAAGAATTGGAAGCATTAAGAGAGCTTGGCATAGAAATAACTACCAGATTGTTGAATGACATCTATAACAGTAACTATGTCCCATCAGACCATTTGGAATCAGTTTTCATTGCCCTACCAAAGAAACAAGGTGCAGTTGAATGTGAAGACCATCGAACCATTAGTCTTATGAGCCATGTTACCAAAATCCTGCTTCATATTGTTCTGAGAAGAGTCAGGGGCAAAATAAAACCAGAAATCGCTGAAGAACAATATGGGACCATAGTACATAATAGATATAATGCTATAGAGAAGATTGAAACGATTGATGAACAATAGAATACGCTTAAAGACTGTACAGCAAACATCTATCGAAATCCTACCTCTAAATAAACGACACGCCTTACAAGGGTAGATGACAGAAGAAATTTTGCAACTAATGGATCGGAGAAGAAGTCTTAAGGAAGATAAAGATGAATATGAAAAAATAAATAAATAAATAAGACACAAGTGCAATAAAGCTAAAGAAGATGGTTAAATAAGAAATGTAATGAAACAGAGACACACCATCGTGGAAACGCAAGAGATATGTACAAACAAATAAAAGAGTTAACAAACAAAAGGACATACCACAAGACTGGTTGCCTGAAGTCAAAGGAGGCGCATACAATAATGGACAGAGATGAAATAATGGCACAGTGGTGCGAATACATTAGAGAACTCTATGAGGACAATAGAAGCGAAATAGATATACGAAATAATAATGAAGGGCCTCACATATTAAAAGCAGAAGTGGAAGAAGCCATCAAACACATGAAGAACAACAAAGCACCAGGACCAGATAAAATCACTAAGGAAGAATTGGAAGCATTAAGAGAGCTTGGCATAGAAATAACTACCAGATTGTTGAATGACATCTATAACAGTAACTATGTCCCATCAGACCATTTGGAATCAGTTTTCATTGCCCTACCAAAGAAACAAGGTGCAGTTGAATGTGAAGACCATCGAACCATTAGTCATATGAGCCATGTTACCAAAATCCTGCTTCGTATTGTCATGAGAAGAGTCAGGGGCAAAATAAAACCAGAAATCGCTGAAGAACAGTGTGGCTTCGTCGAAACAAAAGAGGAGAGATGTTGATTGACTGGGTAGAAAAGAATAAAATGATAATAGGAAATACTTTGTTTCAACAACACCCTAGGCGACTATGGACATGGAAAAGCCCAAATAATAACATACGTAACCAGATAGATTACATTATGATCAACAGAAGATTCAGGAACTCACTAATATCCGTGAAAACAAGGCCAAGCGCAGATTGCAACAGTGACCACATCCCAGTCGTAGGAAAAGTGAGAATCAGGCTAAAGAGGTTAAAGGTAGCAGCTAAAAACAAATAACTAGATAGAGAGCTGTTACGGAAAGATAGGGCAATACAAGAACAATATGGGACCATAGTACATAATAGATATAATGCTATAGAGAAGATTGAAACGGTTGATGAACAATAGAATATGCTTAAAGACTGTACAGCAAACATCTATCGAAATCCTACCTCTAAATAAACGACACGCCTTACAAGGGTAGATGACAGAAGAAATTTTGCAACTAATGGATCGGAGAAGAAGTCTAAAGGAAGATAAAGATGAATATGACAAAATAAATAAAGGAATAAGACACAAATGCAATAAAGCTAAAGAAGACTGGTTAAATAAGAAATGTAATGAAATAGAGATACACCATCGTGGAAACGCAAGAGATATGTACAAACAAATAAAAGAGTTAACAAACAAAAGGACATACCACAAGACTGGTTGCCTGAAGTCAAAGGAGGCGCATACAATAATGGACAGAGATGAAATAATGGCACAGTGGTGCGAATACATTAGAGAACTCTATGAGGACAATAGAAGCGAAATAGATATACGAAATAATAATGAAGGGCCTCACATATTAAAAGCAGAAGTGGAAGAAGCCATCAAACACATGAAGAACAACAAAGCACCAGGACCAGATAAAATCCACAGGGAAGAATTGGAAGCATTAAGAGAGCTTGGCATAGAAATAACTACCAGATTGTTGAATGACATCTATAACAGTAACTATGTCCCATCAGACCATTTGGAATCAGTTTTCATTGCCCTACCAAAGAAACAAGGTGCAGTTGAATGTGAAGACCATCGAACCATTAGTCTTATGAGCCATGTTACCAAAATCCTGCTTCGTATTGTCATGAGAAGAGTCAGGGGCAAAATAAAACCAGAAATCGCTGAAGAACAGTGTGGCTTCGTCGAAGGAAAAGGCACATGTAATGCTATATATATATATATGACATTGATGGAAAGATCAGTAGAAGTAAAGACGGACCTATACTTATGCTTCATAGACTACTGTAAATTATTTGATAAAGTGAGACACACAGAAATTATAAGAATGTTGGAAGACATCAACATCAGTGAGAAAGATCTGAAACTTATCAAAAACATATACTGGCAGCAATCAGCAGAAATGAGGATTGAGAACAAAATAGGAGAATTCCAAGACAAAAAATTGGGAGTGAGACAAGGATGTGTTCTATCTCCTGACCTCTTCTCCTTGTACAGCGAAAACATAATGAGGAATATAGAGAACATGCCAGGAATATCAGTTGGCGGCTACAACCTTAACAACTTAAGATATGCAGACGACACACTTCTGATTGCTAAAAGTGAAGGAGAGCTACAGACTCTTCTGGACGTCATGGTTCTTGAAAGTAAAAATAAAGGTCTCAGCCTGAATAAAAAGAAGACTGAAGTGATGGTCATCTCAAAGAAAAGAATACCGACAAAATGTAGCATTACCATCGATGGCACAGAACTGAAACAAGTTGATAGATTCAAGTACATAGGAACGATTATAACAACTGATGGGAAATGTCACAATGAAATAAAAAGCAGACGTGCTCAGGCCAAGTCAGCATTCCAGAAAATGAGAAATATCTTATGCAGCAGATCCATATCAATGGAAACAAGATTCTGAATACATAAATGTTACATCGAGCTAATTTTGTTTTATGAATGTAAAGCATGGTCCATGAATAAGAAAGTAAAGCAAAAATGGAGGCCATGGAAATGTGGTTCATAAGAAGGATGTTGAAGGTACCACGGACAGCTAAGAAAACCAACAAAGAAATCTTAAGAGAGGCTGGAGTTAAAAGGCAAATTACAGCAAAGATCAGAGGCAGACAAGCGAGATTTGTAGGACATTTTCTGAGAAGAGGAAAATTGGAACACAATGTGGCAAAATGGAAAAATTGAGGGAAGAAGAGACAGAGGAAGACAAAGAGAGAAGTTACTGGATGGGCTGTCAGTGTGACTAGGAAGAAAGTCACCGGCGGATCTCATAATCAAGTCTAAAGACAAAGAATTGTGGATAGAAATGATCGCCTACACCACGCGGCACAGCACTTGATTTGATTGATTGATTAGTTGATTGATTGATTGACGACTACTGACACACAGCTAAGTCCCTACACAAAGCTACAACTTCGTAACCAAAATACGTAGATCTTCAACTCTTACTAAATCCTAAGTCCTAATCGTCATTGACGTCTGCTCGTCCTAGTCGTCTGCTAGTCCTTATCGTCTGCTGGTCCTTATCGCATGTTGATCCTTGTCGTCTGCCGGTCCTTGTCGTCTGATAGTCCCTGTCGTCTGCTAGTCCTTGTTCTGTTCAAGTGCCGCACGTTGCATTTTTTTCAAGCCGAGCGAGAACCAGAAGATGGGGTTTTCCCGATCACTCTGTACTTAGTTTCTCCCTTTCAAAAATTACACTAACTGTCCGCTTCTAATCTACTGCTACACTTTGGTCTGTCCTTACTTCTGTTCCCCTGTTGTGTCCATCTTAGTGCTATTTTTGATAGTGAGTCGTCAGTCATTCGGAGCACATGTCCCAGCCATCGCCAGCGTCTTTCCTCAGTAATTGTTGTCAGTGGCTTCAACCGCATTTCTGCTAACAAGATGTTATTTCTTATGGTGTTTGGCCAAAATATTCTTCTAATTCTTCTTAAACATTTAGTACGGAAAGAATTCAGCTTGTTTTCTATGTTTGTTTGTTTTTTTGTGATTTAAAGAAAATAAGATGAGTACACATAAATGAAGTACTTAACAACAGTTCAATATTTCGGTAAAAGACCTTTTCAAGGATCACATACAAAAACACAACACTAAAAAGACGAAAAATATACGAGAAATATATAGACTTAGCCTTTTGACCTCCTCCTTATTAGAAAGAAAGGGGTGAAATCCGTCCTGAGAGACGAAGCCACTACTTTCCAGGCGGACTTTCATTTGCCGAAATATTGATTGGTCTATGTTCTTCAATAAGGCTGCTGAAATATGTATCAATGAAGAAAAATAAGAAGAGGTGAAGAATTTTGAATATCTTAGATCATTTCTAACTAGTAATGGCGATACAATGAGGGAAATTAAAAGGAGGACATCTATCGCTCTTTAAGAAGTAAAACATCTGAAGAAGCTGTGGAGAGGAACAGACAGAACTACACAAAAACAAAAAAAAAAGATTTTTAAGGGCATGCAGCTTTCTCATCGCAACATATGCCTGTGAGACCTGGACACTTAACAAAACAGCTGAGAAACACATAAATGCCTTTGGATGTAAATGCTACAGAAGAGTTCTTCAAATATCATGGACACAAAAAAAGAACAAATATATCCATACTACAAGAACTTAATATTGAAGAAGACTAGCTAGTAAAGAGGATTGAAAAGAGAAAACTTAAATATTTTAAACACATTAAACGTCATGATAATCTAGAGAAGATATTCTTGGAAGGGTACATAATCGGAAAAAAAGAGAGGAAGACCAAGACGAAGATATCGTTGATACTCTTCAGATGGATGCATCAGCAGCAGGGCATCTTGCTTACAACCGAGAGGCCTACAGTAGTGGTGTTAGTGAGGCAAAGTTCCGCAAGGGACATGCAAATGACTGACTGGCTGTATGTCGTTCATTTATATACACTCATCTTGCTTCTGCCAACTTTTCTCACTCTTTCTATCTGTACCACACACCTCCATACATTTTCGTTACTGGAACCAGTTTTACCACACTTGTCATTTCTTTTTTTTTTAATAAGTAATGTTACGTTTCGTAACGATTACTTCTTTTCCTCCTTGTGTTGAAATGATAGGTACAGCAGTATTCGTAAGATAATTTTATAAAGGTCACCGGATTTATTTCGACTAGAAATAACAACGCGAAGAAAAAAAGGATGAGTTTTGCAATCTGAAATCATCATTCTTGAATATTTAGAGAAAACCTGGGCAAGAGCTGACGAAACCTGACAGACTGAAAGTTTGTTAAAATGAATGTTTGTGCTTGTTGTGTTCTTGAGATTTAAAAAAAAATGTAAAGGGTCGCAGAAAGATCTACTTAAAACAAGTATAGCTTGCCTGGAGTTCTAGACTTATGGGCAGGATTTAGATTTTGAAGAGATTTTCAAGTATTTTTCACGAATTCTAATTTGTTTTTCTTTTAGATTTTGATGGTTACTTTGCATTATTTAACTTTCATTACTTTCTGATTTATCTATTCTGTTCTTATAGTTTCTTGATTTCTGATAGTTTTCCTGATTTCTGATAGTTTTCCTGATTTCTGGTGGTTTTCTCTGAATTGTGATAGTTGTGTTAGATTGTGACGTTGTTCCTGAAATGTGTTAGGTTCCCAGAATTCTGAGTTTCCTACACAATTGTTTCATTTATAGTTTTCATTTATGTTCGTAGTCAAATAAAACAAGAGAGAGAGAGAGAGAGAGAGAGAGTGAGTGAGAGAAAAAAGGGGAAAGAGAGAGAGTGAGAGAGAGAAAAGGAGAAAGAAAGGTGAGGAGAGAGAAAGAGGGCAGGAAATAGTCAAAATGATTAAGGCCAGGGGAGAGAGAGAGAGATTAAAAGACAGGATGAAAGAGAGAGAGAGAGAGAGAGAGATGGAGAGAGGAGCGTTTAAACGACAGTAAGTGAGAAACAATTGAGAGAGAGAGAAGGAGAGAAAGGAAGAGATTAATTGACAGTAAGTGGGAAGCAGAGGGAGAGAGAGAGATTTTTAAAAAAACAGGAATTGAGAGAGAGGGGGAGGGAGAGATTAAAAAACAGAAATTGAGAGAGAAAGAGAGAGGGAGAGATTAAACGACAGTAAGTGAGAAGCAGAGGGAGAGAGGGAAGTATTAAAAGACAGGAAGTGTGTGTGTGTGAGAGAGAGAGAGAGATGGAGGGAAAGATTAAAAGACAGGAAGTGAGAGAGAGAAAGAGGGAGGGAAAGATTAAAAGACAGGAAGTGAGAGAGAGAAAGAGGGAGAGAAAGATTAAAAGACAGGAAGTGAGAGAGAGAGATAGAGAGAGAGAGAGAAAGCACTTTAGTGAGACGTCTCACTAAAGTGCTTTGTCTACGAATTTTCCGAGGTCTAATCCTACAAAACTGTTCTCTTACTTTACGTACCAAAGCCTCGTAGTTTCCTATTTATAAAAAAAATTGTTTCTTAAGAAGTAAGAGAGAGAGAAGAAGGGAGAGATTAAGGGACAGGAAGTGAGAGAGAGAAGGAGAGAGAGATTAAAAGACAGAAAGTGAAAGAGAGAGAGAGAAGGAGGGAGAAACTAAATGACAGAAAATGAGAGACAGAAGGGAGGGGAGGGATAAAAGGACAGGAAGTGAAAGAGAGAGAGAGATTTGGACAGGAAGTGAGAGCCAGAGGGAAGGAGAGATTAAAGGACAGAAAGTGAGAGACAGAGGGTGAGAGAGAGAGCGAAATTAAAGGGCATGAAGTGAGAGACAGAGAGAGGGAGAGATTAACGGTCAGATGAGAGAGAGAGAGAGAGAGATTTGACAGGAAGTGAGAGCCAGAGGGAAGGAGAGATTAAAGGACAGAAAGTGAGAGACAGAGGGTGAGAGAGAGAGAGAGAGAGAGATTTTTGACAGGAAGTGAGAGCCAGAGGGAAGGAGAGATTAAAGGACAGAAAGTGAGAGACAGAGGGTGAGAGAGAGAGAGAGAGAGGGCGAAACTAAAGGGCATGAAGTGAGAGACAGAGAGAGGGAGAGATTAACGGTCAGATGAGAGAGAGAGAGAGAGAGAGAGGAAGGGAGGGATTAAATGACAGTAAGTAAGAACAGAGGGAGAGAGAGATTAAAGGTCAGGAAGTGAGAGACAGAGGTGAGAGAGAGAGAGAGAGAGAGAGAGATTTAAAGGACAAGAAGTGTGAGAGAGCGGGGGGGGGGAGTGAGACAGACAGACAAACAGAGAGAAACAGGGAGTGAGAGAGAAGGCGGGTGAGAGAAACAGAGAAAGACAAACAGAGGAAGAGAGAGGCCATGGGGGGAGACAGAGAGAGGGAGAGGGAAGGACAGACAAAAAGAGAAAGAGAAGGCAAAGGGAGAGAGGAAGAAATAGTTCAGGGAGTAGGGACAGAGAGAGATAGACAGACAGACAGAGTGAAATAGACAGAAGGAGAGAGAGAGAAGTGATAGAGAAGTGTGTGTGTGAGAGAGAGAGAGAGAGTTAAAGGGAAAGAGAATTAAGTATTAACTGAAGTTTAAGTAAAGATATAAGTTGCTAAGACGCACTTCTCCCCAGACCTGTTTTATGCATGTATTCTGTCTTCATTATGAACCTGCCACTACATATATACATATATATATATATGCTATCTTTGTATGTATTATGGTACGTATTCTCAGAGAGTCTGTAATAACTCTGAAGACAGCATCTAAATTCATATATTCACTAACAATTCCAGAAACAGCACTCAGAAAAACAAAGACTAACCCAGACACGCGAAAAGTTTCTGCCAACATAATCGACGTAGCATCATTAACCCTTATAACGCCGACGCTGGCCCAGCAGTAAGAAGGTGTTAACTCTTTGTATACATCCTGCCTCATGAATATAACTGGCGTCTCTCCACACCTCCACGTGCTGCTGTGTGGGTATAAACGTGTGTTTTAGTGCCCTGAATATCTCGCTGGAGATGTTAGCTAAGACGTGATCTCTGAACTTAAGAATATTTTTTATTTTCCCTAAAATTCATGAGAAGGTGTGTAAACAAGTGTCCCACAGGCAATGTCATTCCACGCTTCCCAGTATATTTTTCATGAATTTGTCATTATGAAAATTTGGTCTAAAAACTCAGGTCAATGATCATTTCTGTCAGTACAAGGGTTTTAAAAATCTATCTATCTATCTATCTATCTATCTATCTATCTATCTATCTATCTATCTATCTATCTATCTATCTATCTATCTATCTATCTATAATCTGTCTGTCTGTTGCCCTGTCGACTAGCGTTGGAGATCATGCTTTTCCACAACCCTCTGTTCCGAGTAATGAGTATAAGCAATTTTAAAAATGGAAAATAAATAAGCGCTGTACATGTTTTGGAAAAACTGGCGAACTACCTTGCGAGCCCTATGTGACGTCTAACGGCACGGGAAGGATATACATGTTTTTGGTTTAAAAAAAAAGTGAAATGAAAGTCAGAAAAGGGGGTGTTTTTATTATTACAGACAATCATATTTAGGTTTTGAAAATTACGCCGGTTAGATGACCGCCATTACATTTGATACATTCAGCCAGGCGTCTGGAAAATTCCTGCATAACACCATTTAACATGTTCAAAGGGATATTTTGAATGCAGTGTCGGATTCGATCTTTTAGGTCTGCAACTGACTGTGGTCGACTAGCATACACTGTGTTCTTGAGGTACCCCCACAAAAAGAAGTCTGCGGCTGATAAATCCGGTGACCTTTATAAAATTATCTTACGAATACTGCTGTACCTTGCTGGCCAATGAATATCCCCAAATCTGGAAATAAGATGATTGGGAAATGCTTGTCGCAGCGTGGCCATGGACTGACGGGCTGTGTGGGCAGTTGCTTCATCTTGTTGAAACCATATTAATCTCTTATTTCTATCGGCTAACTCTGGAATGAAATATTCAGTTAGCATCTGCACATAGAGATCGCTATTAACAATAAGAGGATGCCCGTCTTCGTCTTCAAATAAAATATAGGCCAATGACGCCGAATGATGCAACGCCACATCACACTGTTACTTGTTCACTATGGAGCGGTTTCTCGTGCAGTAATTGTGGATTTTCAGCTGACCAGTGTCTGAAATTCTGCTTGTTTGACAACTCCAAATCTGCTTCATCAGACATTATGAGGTTACTGAGCAAATTCGGACTTTCTTCAGTGCGTGCTAGAAAATCGGTAGCAAAGTCAAGTCTGTTAATTTTATCCAAATCATTCAGTTGCTGCACAACGTGCAACTTGTAAAGGTGGAAATGCAGATGATCATAAATGATGCGACGCAGGGAGCGACCACACATACCAAGTGCCAAAGCGTGCCTAACATCTGATCTCCGAGGGCTACTCAGCAATGCGTTGAGGACTTCCTTCAGGTGTCTGCTGAGTTCTCGGACGACCAGTAGACTTGTTATTAAGGCGATTAGCGGTTTCCTTACATTTTTGAACCCACCTCAAAATTGTTTTCTCCTCAGATCGAGAACATTATCACGGGGATGCAACTCAAAATGGTGACGAAACTTTCGTTGTACAGTAATAGACGATTCTCCACTTTTAAAATAAGTTTCAACGGTGAATGCGCGATGTTGTGTTTGCCAAGAAGCCATTGTTAAAAATGACCGTTTGTCTGCTTCATCTCTGACCTCATGAGTTTTTTTTTCCACACGTATTCAGTTTCTGCGCACTACGTCAGTTAAATCCAACCATGCTTTATGCCGGACCCTGTATATCCATGCCATTTTGTTAGTCCTTCCAGCATCTTCTCTCTGTCTACCTCAATCTCTTTTGCCCTCTATCTTTCCTGTTGTCACAGTGTATTCTGGCTTATTTCTGACTTTTGTTATGGCTTCGCTCATCTCTCTATACCTCCTCATTTGATTTCTTTGTTGTCCAAGGTATTGAGCATTCCTGTACGGAACCACATTTCAGTGGCTTCAAGATGGCGCTGTACTTCACTAGCGAATGACAATCCCTAGCATCCGTAAAATAACATTGAATCAATGTAGCTCTGGAGTACTTTTTTCCTTACTATTTTCCTACTACTTTCCTCACTATTTTCCTCTTTTCTTTACTATTTCCTTCATTATTTTCCTCACTCTTTTCCTAACTCTTTTCCTCACTCTTTTCCTACCTATTTTCATCATTATTTTCCTAACTATTTTTCTCACTATTTTCCTAACTATTTTTCTCGCTATTTTTCTCACTATTTTTCTCACTATTTTCCAACTCTTTTCCTCACTGTTTTCCTCGTTCTCTTTCTCACTCTTTTCCTCACTCTTTTCCTCACTCTTTTCCTCATTCTTTTCCTCATTCTTTTCCTCATTCTTTTCCTCACTCTTTTCCTCATTCTTTTCCTCACTCTTTTCCTCATTCTTTTCCTCACTCTTTTCCTCATTCTTTTCCTCACTCTTTTCCTCATTCTTTTCCTCATTCTCTTCCTCACTCTTTTCCTCACCTTTTTTCCACACTGATAATGAACTAATTAAAATTTACGAAATTCTCAGACACTGACTACAAACTTCCTGTACACAGATGGCGGCTTGTAGATGAGTGTGTAGCTTTTATACTGGTGTAATGTTCATTGAGAAAAGAATTTGGAAGGAAAGAGATGCAAGTCTGAAGAAGACTGAAATATACACTCTCACGGCTGACACAAGGGAGGAAGATAAACGAATAATTTCTCAGATAAGTTTCAGAACTTTGAAAACTATTTAAAAAACAGAGAATAATAAAAATCATTTCTTTCTAAACTGTGAAAAGAAGGTACAAGTTAATCAACCAGGCAGTCATCAGAGATGGATAATAATGAGAAAACTATGTATGTATCAACACATTCATTCATTCATTCAACTTTCCAAGCCATTGCGGCTCAGTGCTACAGACAAGACTTGTCTCCATTCCTCTCTGATCTTAGTCTCCTGCTGCTGCCAGCTGTCCACTCCCAGGGCTAGTAGGTCGTATTCCAGGTTGTCCCACCACCACCGTCTTGGTCTGGCTCTGTTCATCACTTCTGTGTGAGCCCTTTTTGTCTGCCTTTTCTCATCCATTCTCTCCACGAGTCCCAGACATCTCAATCTGTTGTTTTTCATAATGGTAGTTATAAGGGGAGACTGGAATAGCGTGTGTTTGTTATTACTAATTTTCCATTCTTGTGAAAAAGAATATCTACTTTTATAAACACATAGAATATATATATATATATACATATACCTGTGAGGCCTGGACATTTAACAAAACAGCTGAGAAACACATAAATGCCTTTGAATGTAAATGCTACAGAAGAGTTCTTCAAATAATCATGGACACAAAAAAGAACAAATATATCTATACTACAAGAACTTAATATTGAAGAAGGCTGGCTAGTAAAGAGGATTAAAGAGAGAAAACTGAAATATTTTTGACACATTAAACGTCATGATAATTTAGAGAAAACCGTCTTGGAAGGGTACATAGTGGGAAAAAAGAAAGAGAGGAAGACCAAAGCGAAGATGGCTGCAAGACATCGTTGATGATCTGCAAATGGATGCATCAACGGTAGGCCATCGTGCTCACAACCGAGAGGCCTGCAAGAGAGCTGTTAGGAAGGCAAAGTTCCGCAAGGGACATGCAAATGAATGAATGAATGAATGAATGAATGAATATATATATATATACATACACATATATACAGGGAAAATATATGTATGGGCGCTGAGACAAATGTGTGTCTAGATGCACAAAAGACCACATTTATAGTCCTAAAGAAAAACTATTACGTATAGATTCACAGAAAAACTGTTATGCATAGATTCATAGAAAAACTTTTTATATATAGATTCACAGAAAAACTGTTATGTATAGATTCACAACTGACATTCAAGAATCTTGACAACATACGAATATGGTATTCAAAAGTTATAAGCACAAAAACCAAGTTAAGATTATCCAATTCAAATGTAATATCCACCCTCATTTAAGCATGCGAAAACTGGAAAACAACTGAAGAAATAGACAAGAAATTAGACTCTTTTGAAAACAAATGCATAAGGAAAATACTTGGTATAAAGTGGAACGAATTCAAGAACAATGCAGAGATAAGACAGATGAACAAACAACAACCTGTCTCATGGGTGATCAGAAAAAGAAGATAGACATATGTTGGCCATGTGATGAGGAGAAACAATCAAAGGATACACAAACAAGCTATCAAATGGAGCACAACAGGCCGAAGAAAAAGTGGTCGACCACATGAAACTCTAAAGATGACATTGTTAGGAGAAGCCAAATTAGTAGGCATAAAATCCCTTGATGAGGCTGAAAAGCTCGCAGAAAACAGGAAAGCTTGGAAAACTACCATGCGAGCACTATGTGACTTTTAACGGCATGGGAAAGATGTAAGACTGATTCACAGAAAAACAAGAGCATGACGTGATTACAGGACGTATCACAAAACGTAACGAACCGGTATGTGATTTTACTACAGAATGTAAAAAAAAAAAAAAACGGTAGATGATTTTACAACAGAAAGTTTTAAAAAATGATACATGATTTTTCTGCAGAACTTTGCCTCCCTAATAGCTCTCCTGTAGGCCTCTTGGGTTTAAGCAAGATGCCTTGTTGCTGATGCATCCATTTACAGATTATCAACGATGTCTTGCAGCTATCTTCGCCTTGATCTTCCTCTCTTTCTTTTTTCCATTATGTACCCTTCCAATAAGATCTTCTCTAAATTATCATTACGTTTAATGTGTCCAAAATATTTAAGTTTTCTCTCTTACTAGCCAGCCTTCTTCAATATTAAGTTCTTGTAGTATGGATATATTTGTTCTTTTTTTTGTCCATGATATTTGAAGAATTCTTCTGTAGCATTTACATTTTCTGTGTACTACTCTATGGAAGTGAATGCTGGAAAATCACCAAAACCATAGAAAACAAGTTGAATTCTTTCCAGACTAAATGTTTACGAAGAATTAGAAAAATATTTTGGCCAAACACCATAAGAAATAACATCTTATTGGCAGAAATGCAGATGAAACCACTGACAGCAATTATTGAGGAGAGACGCTGGTGATGGTTGGGACATGTGCTCCGAATGACTGACAACTCACTACCAAAAATAGCACTAAGATGGACACCAGAGGGGAACAGAAGTAAGGGTAGACCAAAAGAGACATGAAGAAGAACAACAGAAAGGATGTTGAGCAATAGAGGGCTCACCTGGGCAAGAGCAGAAAAAAAGGCGAAGGAGAGGCATTTGTGGAAAACCCTTGCGGAAGCCCCATGTGCCCTGGGCACTTAAGGTTCAGAGAGAGAGAGAGAGAGAGATTTACATTCAAAGGCATTTCTATGTTTCTCAGTTGTTTTGTTAAGTATCCAAGTCTCACGGGCATATGTTGCGATGGGAAAGATGCATGCCCTTAAAAATCTTATTTTTGTAGTTCTGTCTGTTCCTCTCTACAGATTATTTAGTTGTTTTACTTTCTGAAGAGCGATAGATGTCCTCCTTTTAATTTCCCTCATTGTATCTCCATTAGTTATTAATGATCCAAGATATTCAAAACTCTCACTTCTTCCAGTTTTTCCTCATTAATACATATTTCAGCTGCCTTATTGGTTTTGTCAGTTGTCATCAACTTAGTTTTGTTGGAATTAAGATAGAGGTTTTGCTCTTCACTATTCGTACGGACTGACATAATTAGTTTTTGCATTCCTTTTTGTGTTGTGGATAGTAACACTGTATCATCAGCTTATCTATCTCTGGTATTTCATAACCTCTAATTGTTATGGCATTGTAATATTCTTTGTCTACATCTTCTCTAACATTCCTCATTATATTTTCAGTATACAAGTGAAATAAGTAAGGCGGCAATATGCAGCCCTGACGGACCCCTTGTTTTATGTCAAACCAAGTTGTTGTTTCACCATTTATTCTTACTGCTGCTTGTTGGTCTAGATACAGCAGTGATGTTAATTGTATCAAATGTGTTGGAAATCCCATTTTGTCCATTATTTCCCAAAGTTTCTGGTATTGTACACAATCTGCCTTTGAACAGTCCATAAAAGATAAATATAGATTCTCATTAAATTATCTGCATTTCTCTGTTATTAATCTTATATTGAATATATGATCTCTTAATCCTCTTCCTTGCCTGAAACCAGCTTGGACCATATTGACTTCTTTTTTTCTTACGAAGTCTGCCCATTATGATTTTTAACAGAATTTTACTGGCATGGGGCTACGGTTCGATTTTACTACAGAAGGTTAAAAAAGAGAAAAGTAGATGATTTTACTCTCAATATGATAGATGAGTTTAATAGAGAAGGTAAAAAATGGTAGATGATTTTACTACAGAAGGTAAAAAATTAAGAAATACGGTCATAAACACATATCAATTGAACAACAAAAGCAACAACAACAAAACTGAATTTATAAATCGTTGTTGCTGTTGTTTCTCTCTAGAACTGCCAGCGGGCGGGGGGGGGGGGGGGGGGGGGGGGGGTTACTTGCGATGCTGTAAAGATGTTGAGGCACAGCGCTGTGTCGGATAGGAAGTAGATTACAGCGGTTCGGGGAGATGGGACAGGGTCTTGGTTCGCCAGCCCTGACGCAGGCTGTCAGACATGAGCCTCAGAGAGCGGCCCTGGGAACCTGCTTTCTTCACGAGATGGGAAATATGAAGAAAGAGGACAGGTAGAATTAGCCTCAAAATTAGGACATGTATGCGCGCACGCGCGTGCGTGAGTGGCCTCGTTTTCGCTAATACGAGCATTCACGGAATGTAACAACCGAAACATTCGCATTACAGGAACACCCTTGAATATGAAGGTTTGAAAACCACTGCTCCGCACATTAACCCTCTGGAGCCACATAATACCACGGCTACTGCTTCCCTGTAGTCTTGTCGTGGATAGCGCTAAGGTAACAGTGTTAAACTTATTAGTAGATGTTAGATCGATGGGAATAAGCTGTAAGTCGACGAAAATGACGGTAGAAACAATTAAAATATGATTTCTGCGTGAATTATTTACTTTTCTCGCTGAATTTGGCAATCCGTCCAGACTGGTATGAACAAGTTCAGAATTTTGCTAAAACTCAGATAACAAGTTATTGTATCTAAGTGTCCTACGACATTTTGTTGATCTTTTGCATTCTTTCTTGTCTTGTGCTATCTCCCTGTAACTGCATGCTGGTGGTTCTTTGCAGCTGATGCTGTGGAGTTATTGAGGCACAGCATCGTATCGGCGTGGGAGCTGGTTATAGCAGTTATTATTTTTTTTTTTAGTCCCGGAGTACAGTTAAAAATCGAGGGGGTGTGCAATGCTTCTTTAGCAGACTCCACCACCGTGGGAACTATGGCGATCCCTACCCCGTTAGCCAGACTATACCTGTTACTGGGGGTACCAGGGAGAGGTGGGGGGGTCTTGGTCAGCTATGGGTCGCTGACCCCGACACTAGCATATCAGCTATGGGTCGCTGACCCTGACACTAGCATATCAGCTATGGGTCGTTGATTGCCTAATCGGACATCATCTTTCTCCCCCCCCCCCCCCCCGCAATCTGTAACTAACAATATTACAAATTTAAGTCTGGAAAAGGTAGGTGAACAGTGTGTACCCATATACCGCCCAACCCTCTTCTCTACTGTCGTCTCTCAGTGTGAAGTAGTTACGGTTGAAATTTCAGCAACAACAACAACAACAACTTGGAAAGTAATGGCAGTAGATGTAGTGAAAATCTGGTCAGTATGTGCGGAATTTTGAAATTTACTTTATTCTACATAAAAGTTGGAATTTGGTTTCTTCTGAAACGGATGAAAATTAGAACTTTGGTTACTAAGCTTTATAGAAGAAAGCTGAGGTACGAGTATTGGTTTCCTCTAAAATATAGATGAAATTTAGAAATTACTTCTAATATAGATAGGCGAAAGTTGAAGCTTAGATGGCAGTACAAGTTAAGGTTGGAACTTGAAGTAAAACTAATCCGAGTGAAAACTGTAACTTTTATCTATATATCATAGACATAGAAGGCACACAATTATATCACTGAAATAGAAAACACATAGATATATTTATCTATATATCATAGAAATAGAAGGCACACAATTATATCACTGAAATAGAAAACACATGGATATATCACGAGATAGAACACACACAAATATATCATTGAAATAGAAGACGCACAAATATATATTGAGAAATAGAAGACACACAAATATATCATTCAAACAGAAGACGCACAAATATATAATTGAAATAGAAGACGCACAAATATATCATTGAAATAGAAGGCAAATAAATGTTCCATTGAAACAGGACACGCGTAACCACATAAAATAGAAAACACATAATCATATAAAACAGAACATACATAACTGCATAAAACAGAAAACATATAACCATATAAAACAGAACGCACATAACCTTATAAAACAGAACAGACATAAACATATAAAACAGAACACACATAACCAAATAAAACATAACACACACAAAGACATAAAACAGAGCTCACATAACTAAATAAATAAAAACACACATAACCACATACAAAAGAACACACACGACCACATAAAATCGAAAACTGAGGGACATTCTTCTCTTACGTCGTCGCCGTCGCCGTTGTTCTCTCTGACATCGATGCTAAATCTCTCCCACAAATGCGACTACAATTCTCTCTGGTTTTCAGCATGGCCGTAGAGCTTCTTCTGTACGTGTGAGTGGAGTCTAGCCAGGTACTTCGCCAGTTTGGGTTGGGTACCTGGTGCCCCTTGAGGATATACTGTGCTGTCGGGTCTCCTCGCCACATATACAATGTATGTTGTTGAGCCAGTTCTAGCTTGTGGTAGATGCTCTCTCTCAGCCTGCAATGTCACGTTTCATGATGACTGAGTAAACTCATTTGACGAATAGAAAATGAGTTGGGGGGTGGATGTTTGTCAGCAGCAACGGATTAAGAGATAACAGTGCGTATTATGACTGCAGGGGTATCAAAGGCGCTCTAAAGAATGTGGACAAACATGGGATTCAGCAAGCCAGGCCTCACTCCGTGAAATGGGCAGGAGATAGACGACACATCTTACCAAGAAGAGCCAACACTTAGAACTAGAAGAGAACGTTTTAAAGAACACGAGCGATGCTATCTGAAAGCAGGCAGCCTCCGCGAATATTTTCTGCTCGTTATACGAATGACCGCTTTTCTTTAACACTGAAATTATGGAAAGCCACAAAATTTTCTTCTCATTTTTAACATAGGTTATTTAGAACTTTCACCTTGTGTTCAGAATCATCACATGATTTTACACCCGTAGCCACCTTCACATTTCACTAATCTTTCTGCATTTAACCATGAAAAAGAAAAAAAAAAACCAAACATTTTAAGAGTGTATAGGATGAGTCTAAATGCTCTGATCCAGCCATATTTTCCAGTAGAGGAAGCGGATACGACAGAAATGATGGCGACTGCGCAGAGACAGGGAATAAAGACGCCCTCTAGCGGCCGACTTGACTACCCCGGGCAGATAATCAAAGAGATAATCAAAGCTCTTCCCAAAAAAAAAAAAATCACAGAAAGGGGGTGCAGTAAGACCTGCGAGAGATAAAGTGTGGGTTTGACAAGACCCTCTTATGAAACGTCAGCCCAGCAATTTGCTATTTACAGGCGAGAAATTGCCCGGTTTCTGACTCGGGGAGGAGAGTTAATGTAACAAACTTCAAGCCACAAACACGCCATCTTCAAAAGTGACTGCTCACCTAGATGCTGCTCTTTCGCACGCACAGACATTTATATGCACAAAAAAACATTTGGAAGAGAACGGAAACGTAGATTAAGCCAATTGCTCACCAATTTACAATGTCCGTATCTGGAGGTGATCTCTGCAAACTCGAGTGAGAGAGGGGGCCCATCTTGATAAAGCGCTCATCTCGTGAAGTACCGAAGATATGAAGCTGTTTATGGTCGTGATTACAGATAGGCAAAGTGACTCCCCGAGGGTAACAGTGGCCCGCTGGTTCGGCTAGATCATTGCGGCCAGCGTGTGCCGTCTTTCACTGACACTTTCGGAAATCCGCCATCATAATTTATAAATGCTTGTCCATTGGTTGGAGGACAAAGTAATATTGGCAGAGGCGCCTTTGTGAGAAGGACAGTCTAGCTACTAGGGGCAGGTAAGCCAGGTCTGAGAAAGATCATGTCTTACCACTTCGTTCTGCTCTTAGAATAGATTCTTCTTCTTCTTCTTTGCTGTTTTCTTCTTCTTCTTTTTTTTTTTTGCTGTCTTCTTCTTCTTTGCTGTCTTCTTCTTCTTCTTCTTCTTCTTCTTCTTCAATGGGGATGTGGGGAGGGGGACCAACGTGACTAGTACATTCCTCCGGGACCCAGAAGGCTTCACCAGTTTTAAGGGCCCCAGCAGTTAATAAAAGAACAGAAAAGCCAGCCAGTAAGAAAGGGGGCCCAAATCTTTTTTTTTTCTACCTCATTACAAAATTTCTCTCAAAGGCCCTGCGTGACACAGACAACGCCTTGTTGAAAGCACTGGAGGACCGAGGCAAAAGCAATGCACTGGGGCCCCTACCCACACTGGGCATTATTTAACCCGCACATAGAAGAGTTACACTGAATAGTGGGGCCTCTTGTCAACTGCTCAGTAATCCCCTCCGTCAAGGTTGTACAGCTGCCCACAAATGTTCAGATGTGTTCTTTGAGGTCCCTGTAGTGTCATAGTTTCTCTTTGGTCGATGTGATAGTAGTGTTACTTTGCTTGCTGCACGCCTTGGGGCGCGAAATTCTTGGGGCGTCAAAACAGTATCTTATCCATGCTAGGTATATCTCATTATCTTGAACCGTTTATTGAGTCAACGTCTCCAAAAGTAGCATAAGAAAGTGCACGTTATATTTTGAGGAATCTTTATCATTTATCAGCTTTATCATTGCCAGATGTGTCATTGTCAGCTTCGTCACTGCCGGTTTTATTATTTACCAGTTTTATCATTGTCAGCTTTATCACTACCAGTTTTATCATTTACCAGCTGTATCATTGTCAGATGTATCATTGTTAGCTTTATCATTACCAGCTTTATCATTTATCAGCTTTATAACTTCCTGGCGCCTTTTGACATGTTTTATACTTTGTGACATTTCTTGGTTTCTATCACATATTATGTTTTTCATGCTGGATATCAGGATTTTGATAGCGAAAAATCAGCATATCAGGAGATAAATAGTCAGAAAGTATGAATATTACTCATGAAAAGAGAAAGATGGACAGAAAAAGTTGTTGATAAATGATGAGATGAATGAAAAGCTACCCCAGTAGAACAGACAAATAAACGGATAGATACAGACAGACAGACAGACAGACAGACAGATAGATAGATAGATAGATAGATAGATAGATAGATAGATAGATAGATAGATAGATAGATAGATAGATAGATAGATAGATAGATAGATAGATAGATAGATAGATAGATAGATAATTTTCTTTTTCAGAAACTGAATCGCCCTGAGTTGGGTGAGGCAGAGAGAAGAAGAATCCCTTCCCATCAATCTAAAAAGCCGCGTAGCTATCAGTTCGACCACCTACGAGACCCCATTCCTACCCCGCCCTCAAGAACAAAATGATCGAGAGTGAAGTCCCTCATATATAGAACTGATTTCCTTATGTATTCTCTGTACTCGAAGACGATCTAAAGTGCAAAGTATTGTCCAGTGATCCTCGCCGTGCAAGTAAACATGCTCTCTGTCTTTTTATTTTCAAATAATCAGTTTTCCCTCCAGTTCTTGCGCAGCAGCTGTCAATTTCTGCAGCCGGTTCGACTGGAAGACATTAGTACCCAGGTCTCGACCCACAAAAGCTATGAGTTGAATGGCAGTTTGCTTTCGGCTGAACTATACGCTCCTGTACAAAATTAACCCGTAGACTCCACGTCCTCTTTGTCATTCTCTCCAGTAAACCTCTCATCAAAATCATTATTCTCAGCTTCTTCTAGAAACACAACAAATCAGAGAGTGGATCTTCTATTCCGGCCACGTTTGCAAATATGACATTGTTCACAATTCTGCCAACGACAGTCCAATTTCACGGGCTGGAGTCTGACCGATAACAGATTATTCCTGATGGTCCAAGTCGTGCTTGGGCTGTCGTCTGAAATTATCTTTGGGTACCATGTGGACAATCCTGTCATGAAGTTGTCATGGGGGATGTCTGATATTTGGGTTGGATGTTTAAGAAAGCGAGAGATGCGCCTTCCAACTTCTGGAAGTTTAAGAAGATGAGTTCTAATTTTCTTTAATCAATAACAAATTATATATATATACACACACACACACACACAAAACGAAAGAAGAATAACATTTAAATACCTTGGAGCAGTAATAACTTTAGATGGGAAATGCAGAACAGAAATTAGGAACAGAATAGGCCAAGCAAAGACTGCATTTCAGAGAATGAGAAACATATTAGCTAACACATCGTTATCAATGAATGTTAGAAAACGAGTCCTAAAATGCTATATTGAACCTATCTTGTTATATGGAAGTGAATCATGGACAATAGGCAAGTCTGCACAAAAATCATTGGAAGCAGCAGAAATGTGGTTTATTAGAAGAATGTTGCGAATCCCCTGGACACCAAAAAATAACTAATGAAGAATGTATGAGAAGAGTTGGAGAGACAAAAAAATCTTGTCAAAAAGATAAGAGAGAGACATTGTACTTTCATAGGACATGCAATGAGAAGAGGGGACATTGAAAATATTATAACAACATAAAAAATAGAAGGAAGAAGATCAAGAGGAAGACCAAGAGAAATGATACTGGACAGTCTGACGGGATGGTGTGAGAGGAGATCACCAACTGAGCTGATGGCCTGCATGAAGGATCGTGTACTCTGGAGAAGCATAATAGCCAACCCCAGATGACACGGCACCTGATGATGATGATGATGATGATACAAGAATGTTCAAATAACTTGTCGCGGACAATTAGAAGTTGAAGGGGGCCAAAAAAAAGAGGTTGTACGGGGGGGGGGGGGGGGGGGGGGTTCAGAATATGGGGGTACTGATGATCTGAGGAGTTTTATATTTTCTCTCGCTCTTGAAATATTAGTCTATCCAGGTGAGGAAAACTACAGCTAGCTATGATATTAGCCTGTCTGCATGGATGTTCCTGATAATAGGCTCTTGTGCCACCTTGAGCATGGCAGAAGAGTAGAGGTCGGCAGTTTCTGTGCGGTTGTGGAGAATACTGAGAAAACTGCTTGTAGGCTCCACTCTGAGAAGTCTAGACAGCGGCGGTGGCGAATTTTCGGAGGGATACGAATTAATTTATTGACTTTAACCACCACCAACACATCATCATCATCGTCATCATCATCTTCTTCTTCTTCTTCTTCTAACTCTAGTTGGCAACAACATGAAGAATTTTAAAAACGATATTCCATGTTTTATAATTCACAAAAAAATCTGGAGTTATTATTCTGTATTTCGTAAATTTCGCAGTCAGGTTGCGCATGCAGTGTTACGTATTCAGATACGCCAACGTTCTGTGCTGTGTTGTCGAAGTTTAAACAAGAAGAGGAAAAAAAAAAAAAATTGCGGCTGTGCGGGCCGCTCTCACCCGCGCGGTGCAGGGTGCCCTAAAGTTAGAGCTGGGTACGAATGTTTCGACACAAGTAAACACAAGCCGAGATCTTGCTCCAAACAAACTGCTGATGCCCGAAAAAAAAAGAGAGATAAATACAGGAGTGTGGGAGGGAAGAAGGCAGAAGAGAGGTGGGACATGAGAGAGGAAGTTCGACATTATCGGGCGACATTTTGCAGAGGATACATTTGCATCTCGGCCCCGGAGCGCCACATCTCCCTCCCTCTCTGCTCCTTCGTCGATAAATGCGAGGCTCTGGGCGGGGCTAGCGCCGTTGACGAGCTCTGACAGACGTCTCTGACAGCTCCTGAAACCACTGGATCAATACACGAAACCTCGGCGAGGACACCTCTCATCCAACCAGTTTTGTTGCTCTAAATGCTCTCCTGGCGTGTTGGCTCCACCTACTTCCAAACTAACAGGAAGGATGCGATGAAAAAACGAGGCTACAGCGAGATCTCAAATCTATGGGAGGATACCAAACAGATTTCTAGCAGTCCGGATTCAGCTCCGCTCGCTAGGCCAATAAATGGCAAATGACTTAGTATTAATGTTAGACATATTAGGTCTTCAGCAAAAAGTTTACCACGCGTTGTAACATTCTGTACACCAGCGCTGTGCGTGAGCGTCTTAAGCAAGAACATTGCTCGCATTCTCCTGCAGCAGGAGCTGATGACACTGCCAAATCAACGCTTGGACTTAAATTAATATCTGAACTTTCTCCATCTGCGCGGCATCCATCCTAAATTTGTTCTGCAGGACTCAGAATAAGTTACAGCAAAAGCTTATCTTGGATTCAAAAAGTGCTGCAAAAATGTTATTTTTTATATTATCTTGAAGTTGCGCACTTTTTTTTTCAGTGGTTGTATGATTTATACCAACTTGTTTGTGAACAGAAAATAATCTTAATAAATAAAATAGTTTTCTAAGATTCCAAATAAGTTTTTAAAATATAGTTTTTTTTAAACAGTTTAATTTGAAAAAAAAAAAAAGATTATTTAAGAAACTGGGAGTTCCAAATGTTCGTGTCCTGGATATAAAGTTTCAGGTATTTTCAGGACCTTCTTAGCCATTCTGGAAAAAAAAAACAACATCAACAACAACAACATCAACAACTGCATTTTAGTAGTCAAGTTTATGGTGTCGTGATGATGAGGCCGTTGTTTTCTGACTGAAAGAAAAACCCGAAAATTGTGTCAGTAGTTGCTGCAGTTAGGAAGAATGGCAGCAGTGCAAGGATCTGAACTGGATTCTGTTCCGTCGCGTGGCTAGTGTGACAGATAATCGTCCAGGTCTGTGTTATAGCCAGCTGGATAACAAAACTATTTCCGTCATTATTTTTGTTGTTGTTGTTGTTGTTATCCCCTCTGAAATGATGGATAATAGTGGATTAGTTTCCATACACTGGTGACCTGACTTGGCAAGTGCCTAGAGTTAACAAGTTATACCTACAAGACAAAAGCCAAATCCCTTGAATCAGGATACACTAAAGAGGACAGCCCAGCTCAGCAAGTTTACAAAAACAGCTGAAATTCTTCCAGTTCTTGTTAAGAGAGGGGCTTTTGAGCCCCCACCACCACCCACAGACAGACTACAAAACAAAGGGGCAACTTAAAAGAGAAAGAGGGGGACAACAAAAAAAAAATGTCGCTAGCCCAGTTTCCAACCTTTAACCCGGCCAGTCTACCCCGTACCTCTCCGCCCACGACACAATCACAGGTAAGTAGGACACACTTTTACTGCTCACCTTTTTTTCAAATTTAAAATTGTACGTCACTTGTTTTCTTTTAAAATAAGAAAAAAAAAAGAATTTGGTTATCTGTGTGTGTTTGTGTGTTTGTGTGTTGGGGGGGGGGGGGGGGGATAATTCCACAAACATTTCGTTAAGATTTGCTAATAATAATTTCTCATCCGGACTTGCAAGGCGTTTATGTTGAACGTAGATTTGAAATGTTTATGGAGGCAGCGAAAGTCATTTTGGTTGATTAGATTTCGACATGACGGATTTTAATAATATTTAATTGACATGGCTCGAGCCGCAGCAATAACAAACAATGTTTGTGTTGCCAGCTCAGCTCTTTCTGCTGTTAATGCTGCTCATTATTCTGTTGATGTGTTGAAATTCTGCCCCAGAAGGCTGCATCAAAAGCTGGAAAGTTTAAAAAAATGAGCGAAAGATATACATTTATTTATTTTTTCTTTGCAAACATTATGATTTTAAAGAAAATGAACCTGCCAAGACGGAGCTGTGTTTCCAGTAACAGTTAAGGAAATGAGATGCTAGGAATTAATATCTGAGGGTAGCAGGTTACCAGCCTCGTGAATGAATTGTCAGTGATCACACTCACGATACAATTGTTTAGACTGTTACAGTATATTTATTATATTATACAACATATAATTAACAACAACTGTCCATTTTGGCTATCACTGACCCATAGCTGTCAAGGTTGGCGATAATATAGCTGATCAAGACCCTATCCCAACTCTCCGTTGGTACCCCGAGTAATAGGCCTAGCCTGGCTAAGTGGTTCAGAGATCGCCATAGCCCCGACGGTGGTGGAGTCTGCTAAAGAAGTATCGCAGACCCTCTGCTTTTTTAGCCCCACTCCGGGACTGAAAAAATAGCCACCATAACCCGCTCCCAATCCGACACGTTGCTGTGCCTCAAAATCTTCTCTGCATCGGCTGCAAAGAACGCCAGTTTGCAGTTCCACGGAAGAAGAAGAAGAAGAAGAAGATCTGACAATAAATATGCTACTGAAATATATAAACCCTATATATCTGAGAATAACCTTGTCACTGAAGTATTGTGTACAAATCTTATTTTATTAATCTTTATTAAGTAAAATCTTATTGTGTGGAAAAAAACACTAAGCTATTTTAACCCTACTTGTCTAAAAAAAAAAAAAAACACCTAACGCTGAACTTATTAACCCTGTGTGTCCGAGAATGAACCTGTGCGGAAACGGGACGCAGGATACGAATATTTTAACTCTTGTAGTGGTAGACAGTGGAGTCTAAAATAGGATATTATTACGCGTAACATCACAGATGTGTTTAATGTCGTTAAAAAAGCTGACCCACACGGCACATAGAACCACATATAAAAAAAAACCCGCGGATGTTCTATGGAACAAAAAAAAAATGTTCTGACCTGACTGGAATCTACAATAGAAACAGTACATTCACTGTAGACTTACAATTTTGGTAGCAAGCAGGTGGGACATACATATACGATTGGGTCTGGAAACAAAACTAGAGGTCACCCATGTTGAGGACACACACATATTTGGTAAAATAACTTTCGAAAAAATTTATACTATTGGCAAATCATTAGTGAAATTCTGAATTCTGAAACCGCGTCACATTTGGGAATGTAAATTTCTGTCTTCTGTATTTTTAACGTAAGCTTTCTGTAATCAACCACATATTTATAGTATTTTACAGTTTATGAACACTCGCTACTTTTATTACAATATATATTTTTTTTAAATAAAAAGATATTACAGATGAAACGTTTGAAAGAGATTTTAAATTTTAACGTATATTTATAAAAGTTGCTTTTAACGTAAAATGTGGACCAGCTTAGAGACACAGATGTTATTTATTCGGGGAGAATTATTGGGGAAAAAAAAAGGAGTATTAATTTATGTTACGTAAATATGGGACAGATGAAAGCTTTTGTACAAGTATTGTTTGTATAAATATGGGAAAAGTTCGCCGTAATTTCAAAATAAAATATTTTTTTTCTTTTATTGTAAATATTTAGCGGCACACCTCAATGTCCCCTGCAGTATTCCATGTCTGCGGCACGCCATTAGGGAAGAATGGGGTCAGAATATATATCTCTATCGGGAATAGGAGACTGTTGGAGAACGTATTGTATGAAGTAACAGAATGTTACACAGATAGCTAGTGGCCTGATGTAGAGATATTTCAGACTTGTCAACGGCGTTAAACAGGCTAGTGACAGCTCTCCCGTCAATCAAATTTATGGTCCTGAGGTACGTGAGTTGCGCCGAGGTGGCTCCGTGCATAGCGCTCTTTCTTATATGGCCTAGGAGTCTGCTCGTGGTTCCAGTCCAGTCCAGTATCTTGTCATTTTACCGTGATTATAAATGATTATATAACTTAAGAAATGTTCTGGTGGACGAGCGGCTGCAGGAGATTCCTCACAGGGGAAGACTGTTCCATCTTGGCAGGCAGCGGGCTTAGGTGACATGCAAGCGTTAGGACCGTTGGGCGAACCATAGGCGATCAAGACCTTGTCGCACTTTTCCGGTATTACCTTCAGTAACAGGCCAAACCCACCTAACGGAGCAACCATGGTGGTGGAGTCTGCAAAAGAAGTACCGCATAGCCCTTGATTTTGAGCTCCAGTCAGACACGGCTAAAAAGAAAGCCGCCTACGACGATGTACTTCGAAGGAATGTCATGACCGCAAGAAGAAGAAGAAGAAGAAGTCTCTTTGAGACCCAGTTTTATATATTTAAAAAAATATATATTTGCGTCCATTTTATTGTCAAAGTTGTCCACCGAGTCTTATTGTCAAGTTGTCCACTGAGTCTTATCCTTATCGTCAAACTGTCCACTCATTCTTATCCTCATCGTCAAGTTGTCCACTCAGTCTTATCCTTACTGTTAGGATAATAGAGGTTTATCCTTGACCCTTCCATCGACATTGATTTCACGGACGATCGGTCACTGATTGTTGTGATTGTAGGTTACCATTGATCGTTAATTTATTTTACCCTGTCCACAGTAAACCAGAACTAGTATTTATGCGGTGTTGTGCCACTTTGGCAGTCAACAGAAAGACGATAGAGAAACTGAAAATAGCAGAGACATAATTTTGGGAGACAAACGCAACAAATGCTCCGGGTAGACAGAAAGAGAACCCAAGAGGTCATCAAAGACGTTTCAGAACAAAGAGAAACAGTACAAATTTACCAAATAAAAAAGGGGGAAACAAATTTTATTTGGCGTGTTATGAGAAGACAGAATTTAGAGAAATTGGATACGTCATGAGAGTTATGTAGTTAGAGAACTTGGACACGACATGAGAGGCCTGTAGTTAGAGAACTTGGACACGACATGAGAGGCCTGTAGTTAGAGAACTTGGACACGACATGAGAGGCCTGTAGTTAGAGAACTTGGACACGACATGAGAGTTCTGTAGTTAGAGAACTTGGACACGACATGAGAGGCCTGTAGTTAGAGAACTTGGACACGACATGAGAGTTCTGTAGTTAGAGAACTTGGACACGTCATGAGAGTTCTATAGTTAGAGAACTTGGACACGCTATGAGAGTTGTGTAGTTAAAGAACCTGGACACGCTATGAGAGTTCTGTAGTTAGAGAACTTGGACACGTCATGAGAGTTCTATAGTTAGAGAACTTGGACACGCTATGAGAGTTGTGTAGTTAGAGAACTTGGACACGCTATGAGAGTTCTGTAGTTAAAGAACTTGGACACGACATGAGAGTTCTGTAGTTAGAGAACTTGGACACGTCATGAGAGTTCTATAGTTAGAGAACTTGGACACGCTATGAGAGTTGTGTAGTTAGAGAACTTGGACACGCTATGAGAGTTCTGTAGTTAAAGAACTTGGACACGTCATGAGAGTTCTGTAGTTAGAGAACTTGGACACTTCATGAGAGTTCTGTAGTTAGAGAACTTGGACACGACATGAGAGTTGTGTAGTTAGAGAAATTGGACACGCTATGAGAGTTGTGTAGTTAGAGAACTTGGACACGACATGAGAGTTCTGTAGTTAGAGAACTTGGACACGACATGAGAGTTCTGTAGTTAGAGAACTTGGACAAGACTGGGAAATTCAAGGGAAGAAAGGATCGGCGAAATGACCGAATGTACTTTAATTGATCGGAAACATCAAGGATTGCACTTGATAAGAAACATGATGGCCAACGCCTGTCGGCACGGAACTTGATGACTGAATCTAGCTGCGGGCCTGTTTTCAGTTCGATACGCAAATAAAACAATAGATTTCCCCCCCATAAAGAATCGGTCTCGAGGAAATTCTGCTCTTTTTATTTTTCCGTTAACGAGAAAACGTTAGAGAAACTTTGTGAATAGTCTGTCCTCTTTCAGTATCTGTAAGATCCAGCACTGTAAGATCCAGCACTGTAAGATCCAGCACTGTAAGATCCAGAACTGTAAGATCCAGCACTGTAAGATCCAGAACTGTAAGATCCAGCACTGTATTTCGTTACTGTAACCTTTTGAGTTCTCTCGTCCGTTTTAGCACTGAGTATTTCATCTTCAAATGTTTCTATCGTCTAGTTTTAGTGACTTATATTTTATTTTTGTCTTGTGGTTTTTTTTTTTAAAATTACACTTGTTCAGATATTAACGCTGTAGACAGTTTTATATTTAAATGTTGATATTTCTTTCTTTCGTAAACAAAATTATGTATACAGTTAGTTCATGTGTGATTTCAGTGTTTTCTCTGTAAATAGTATTTGTGCGTGTCTCTTTGAGTTTGACGCGAATGTTTTTAGAAGGCTGGAGTGAGTACTGATAATTGCGTGAGCGGAAATAGACCAAGCAACAGCAGCAGTCAGAGGTCTCTGTTCGTGTTTAAATGATCTGACTGCTCCAATTCATTTTAAAAAAAAAAAAGTTCAAATTGCTACCGTTCAGTTCAGTTTACTACAGTTCAGTCCAGTTCGCAATTTAAACCAATTCAACTTACCACAGTTGGGACCATTTCAAATTGCTACAGTTCTTACCATTTCAACTTACTACAGTTCTGACCACTTCAATTTACTATACTTCTGACCATTTGAACTTATTACAGTTTTGACCATTTCAACTTACTATAGATCTGACCATTTTAAATTGCTACAGTTCTGACCATTTCAAATTGATACAGTTCTGACACTTTCAAATTGCTACAGTTCTGATCATTTAAGATTGCTACAGATCTGACTATTTCAAATTGCTGCAGTTGTGAACATTTCAAATTACTACATTTTTGAACATTTCAAATTGTTAAAATTCTGGACATTTCAAATTTCTACAGCTGTAAACATTTCAAATTGTTAAAGTTCTGGACATTTCAAATTTCTACAGTTGTGAACATTTCAAATTGCTACAGTTCTTAACGTTTCAAATTTCTATAGTTTTGAACATTTCAAACTGTAAAGTTCTGGACATTTCAAATTGTTAAAATTCTGGACATTTCAAATTGCTACAGTTGTGAACATTTCAAATTGCTACAATTCTGAACATTTCAAATGCTACGGTTATGAATATTTCAAATTGCTACAGTTGTGAACATTGTAGACTGTCCTAGTCGAGGAGTTTGTTTGGTCGCGACAAAAGAAATTGTGCTGACGATGAATGACAAGTCTGTAGAGAGAAAGAAAAAGAAAACAACAATTCAACATAGTAAATGACGAGGGAGAGAGAGAGAGAGAGAGAGAGAGAAAGAGAGAGAAAATTATGACCCCTTCTACTACACATGTGAAGATTTCCACCTGCAGCTCTACCCCCTCCATCAAGAACCCCAAAACCAGATCTGGCCACAGAGAGCTACCCTGGAAGACAAGCTGTCAGATTCAAGCCATGACCTCCAAAAAACTGCACAATTTATTCGGCACAATAACGACAAATGTCTGGGGGTAGAACCATGGAGCGCAGACGAAAAAGAAGAAGAAGAAGTAGTTATAAAAGCTTAAAGACCATGATATACTCATGAATATTCAGAAGACGGCTGCAAGTCTATACTTAAATCTTTCACCCCAAAAACAGCGCAGTGGGATCCTGCCCTCCCATGCTAAGCAATGTCCAGAGTGATATTTCGGCAAAGTCTAAATAAAACGAAACCTTGCATATTTCTAACTCAGCCTATCTTTTAAAATTATAGAATAACTTCCTTTCAGTTTCTTGCTACCAAAATTTGTCATCAAAATTTGTTATAGAAGAGTGTGGAAATTAGTTCCAGAAATAGAAGGGTTAACTTAACAAACAAACGAACTTTTATTTTCACAGGAACAATTTTTTTATAAATAGGAAACTACGAGGTTTTGGTACGGTAAAGTAAGAGAACAAATATTGTAGGATTAAACCTCGAAAAAATCGTAGACAAAGCACTTTAGTGAGACGCGAGAGAAAGAAAAATCACAAGAGAATTACCTGGGATTCGAACACGGACTCCGGTAGGACGAGCAGCCGTCTAGCCACGAGAGAACAGCGTACTATCGACTTAGCTTTTATTTTCAAAGAGCGAAAAATAGGGTATTCAGGCCCACTGAGTTTCCACTCTTTGTCTCGCAACTTCTGTGGCCAACACTGAACTATTCTGGAAGCGTGAGGTACACTGGAGGAGAATAGAGGCAGATCTAAAATGACAAAAATCTTTACAGGCAAACTATAGATAAGTCGTCGCAGTTCTAAAGTGACAACATCTTACAAGCAAACTATAGATATGTCGTCACAGTTCTAAAGTGACAAAATCTTTACAAGCAAGCTACAGACTTGTCGTCGCAGTTCTAAAGTGACAAAATCTTTACAGGCAAAACTTCAGACATGTCGTCGCAGTTCTAAAGTGACAAAATCTTTACAGGCAAAACTTCAGACATGTCGTCGCAGTTCTAAAGTGACAAAATCTTTACAGGCAAAACTTCAGACATGTCGTCGCAGTTCTAAAGTGACAAAATCTTTACAGGCAAACTACAAACATCTCGTCAATATACTCGCCCTGCGGCTGGCTACTGCCTGCAAGCTCGGGATAAAGAGTTCAGACAGAAATATTTCTACATACAATGACATCAGCTCACGCGAGTAGCAGTTTTCCAGAGTAATACCGAACTGGATATTCAAGCTACACCGCCATGACAGACGGCCATGCCTTGTCCAGTTCTTCACCCTTTTCAGAGAAAAGTTCAATTCAGTTCAGTTCAGTTCGTCTTTCGCTCGTTCAGTGATGTCCAGAAATGTCTTCAGCTCCCTTACCTAACCCACCCCACCCCACCCCACCCCACCTCTTACTTTCTCCTCCTCCTCTTCTTCTTCTTCTGAATGTTCTCTCACAAGCCCAGCTATCTTGACAAAGAGAGACGGGGTTGCCTTCACGACTCCCACCATCAGCAGTAGTCCTGCTCTCGTTGCCCCATCACCCAGACTTCCACAACTTCTTATGCTACAAAACTGAAACAGCTACACAAGAGAGACACATTCTTAATCATGACATCATCTTTAAACTTTGGCTTACAGTGAACCAAACTTTCACCAGCTGCGAGCAAGAGCGGTGCTCTACCCAAGGTTGGCGTCATTTTTTCCCCCCACTTCCCAGCTAGAGTAGGTACTCGAAACTCTGCAGTAAACGGGTTCAAATCTCAGAAAAGTCCTTGTTATGATTCTTTTGCTCAGCGTATCTTAGTGATGAGTGTATTGTTTTCTTGGTGTTCCTCATTCGCGTATTGTACACAAGCATAATTTTATGTCACGTGCGATGTTCGATGCCAGGATATTTTGTGCTGTACTTAAGAGTAACTTTTCTCTGCCAAACTGTGCTCTTCAAAGGTCTGTACTGCGGACTTGTGAGGTCCGCTCTCTAGGCTCAAGCGTCTTTCCGGTGATAAAATGTGCATTGCTGACATAAATACACACCTGAGACGTTACGTTACTTTCACCGTCAAGGTCAAGATCTGGAAGAAAGGACGATTTTCAAGGGAAGTAAAGATTACAGGACAATTGAAAGACAGACAAAGATCGACGTAAGAGAGAGAGAGAGAGAGAGAGGGAGAGAGAGAAAAACATAAGTGGCTTAAACAGAAAACCCTGCTACGTCAGCCTCTGTGGCATATTGTTTAGCGCACTTACCTGCCAACATGGAGGTCCTTGCTTCAATTCCGAAATTGGAATTCATTTTCTCGGGCTGTCCAGCCTGAAGAAAACTATACCAAATGATTTACCTGAGAGAACAAAGACAGCGAGGAAGGGGTGCTTTTCTTCCTACCTCAAATGCTGTAGTTGCCTATGGATGTGAATGTAGTAACACTACACATATGAGCTATACAGATACCTCGGGACATTAGCATATTTTTGTTTCACTTCTCCAAAGTGAGCTTTCGCAGAATATTATACGGGAATTTTGCTAGAAATCTGCAAAAAGAAATAAAAATATTCACTTCTTGTTCAAACCAAACGTAACAGTTCAGTTTAGAGATATAAGTATCACTATCATGTAGCGTGTCCTATAGTTTAATTCAAATTGTTTATCGGATGGGCTTGTTCTTTGAAACATTTCGAAGCATGGCTCGTAGCTTTGCATTAAACCCGCATAGAAAAAGTTTTTCATATTGCCATGTCTCACTGATGTTCCCCGCTTCTCTTTGCATTTAATTTCACTGTTTGAGCTTGGCTTCTCAGAACTTGCTCGCGAAAATGTTGATTTCTGAGAATTTGCTCTCGAAAATGTTGATTTCTGAGAACTTGCTCACGAAAATGTTGATTTCTGAGAACTTGCTCACGAAAATGTTGATTTCTCAGAACTTGCTCACGAAAATGTTGATTTCTCAGAACTTGTTCGCGAAAATGTTGATTTCTCAGAACTTGCTCTCGAAAATGTTGATTTCTCAGAACTTGCTCGCGAAAATGTTGATTTCTCAGAACTTGCTCACGAAAATGTTGATTTCTCAGAACTTGCTCACGAAAATGTCGATCTCTCTCAGTTTTAATTCGTTTCTCGCCCCCACGTTATTCCTCTGAGACATTTCTTCATTTGTCGTCTTAAGCGTCCAGGACTTGTTCAAAATGTTATCAAGTAACTAGGTCCTTGGTGTCCCCAGTTGTCGTTTGTCTAGGTCCATGCATCTGTAGCCCCCGAGGATGGATTGGATGAAAGTTGAAGCTTAGCTGCACGATGTTCTGTATTCACTTGACGGAGATAACAAGGATGGTGTAAGCGCCCACAACAGCAGGGCCGAGCGTTTCTACAAGCAATGGTTATGTCCCTTCTGAGATCTCCCTTCAGGCTGTCTTATTAGGATTCCCGGGCGGTGCTGCGGAGTGTGTGCAGCAGTACTGCGATCCACCTGTTCAGGAGGTGATTTAAACAGTGATCAGGATTATTTTAATATGTAAGGGAAATAATAAACGATTATTTAATATGTAAGGGAAATAAACGATTATTTTAATATGTAAGGGAAATAATAAACGATTATTTTAATATGTAAGGGAAATAATCAACGATTATTTAATATGTAAAGGAAATAATAAACGATTATTTTAATATGTAAGGGAGATAAGAAACTATTATTTTTACATGTAATGGAGATAATAAATGATTATTTTAGCATGTAAAGGATTTAATAAACGATTATTTTTAACTTGCAGGGGAGATAATGTGACACTCTTTTTCTTCTACTGCTGGTACTTCTTGGCTTGGTATTCTCGTGTCGCTGTTGCTCGCTTTTCGGTCCAGTACGCCGGACTTGGGCTCGGCGTACTTTTAGCCGTGCTCCCATTGCCATCCCTATTCCTTCTACCAGCTTATTGCCTCTTTCCGGGAGCACCTCTAGGATGTTGAAAAGGGGGGGGGGGGAGGGAGAAAGAGGTCTTGACCAAGTGTGGTTCGCCAACTCCTAAGAAGTGAGCCACCTACGGTAGGGTGGCCGCCATCTCCTTCATTCAGCTTGGAGTCACCATTGTCTCCGTCCCGTTTATTCAGGACGTTTGGCGAGGCATTGTCTTCACACGTGACGAGGTCTCTCTCTCTCTCTCTCTCTCTCTCTCTCTCTCACTTCAAGATGATGAGATAATTAACAATGGCGTCCCAGTTATGACACGGAGAGAAAAGTTGTTTAAAATACATTTATTTTTAATTGCAGTGGCCTACGGTTTGGTAATTTATAAATTCACTTATGCACAACATCGCTGATCTACAACTTCACTTATACATGGCTTCTCTAATCTATTAATTCACTTATATATGGTTCTCCTAATCTAGAACTACACTTATGTAGAGTTTTGCTAATCTACAAATTCATTTATGTACAGTTTTATTACTCTACATATTTACTTTTATACTCCCTAGCTAATGTAGATATTCTCTTGTATATAGATAACTATGCTAATGTAGATATACTCTTACATATATCCTAAGTAATGTAGATATTCTCTGGTATATAACTATGTTAATGTAGATACTCACTTGCACATAGCTATTCAAATGTAGATATTCATTTGTACACAGCTATGGTAATCAACAAACAAGGTTCTCCATAGCTCTGTTAATCTACAACTTTGCTGATGTACAGTTTTAGCTTTCATACAACTTCGTTCACATACAGCAGTTTCATTTTACAAACAACCGTGTCTACATACAACTTTAGTTTACATACAACTTTAGTTTACATACAACTTTAGTTTACATACAACTTTAGTTTACATACAACTTTAGTTTACATACAACTTTAGTTTACATACAACTTTAGTTTACATACAACTTGGTCGTATGTAGTTTCCCCGAGGACCTGATATTTGTTTGCTTCTGGCTCTCTCTGTGTCTCTCTCTGTCTCTCTCTCTCTCTCTCTCTCTCTTTCTATCTCTAGATCTGTATTTACAATGTATTTTTGTTTATGTATATGTCTGTGTGTGTATGTGTGCGTGAGAGCTATTTTATTAGGTTAATTACTTCTTCTCTTTTACTTTGAATGTAATAGTTAAATCTTACACTATTTGATATGTTTTTTCCTAATTTAATTTGTATATTTGTATTAAATCGAGTGTGTGGGAAGAATGAAAGATGGAGTGATGAAGGGCAGAATGTAAGACGGGCCTGCGTGCCCAATTCTTTACCCTTTAAAAACAAAGATTGTTCATTCATTCATTCATTCTCTATGTGTCTCTCTGTGTGTCTCTCTCTCTCGTAAGATCTCGTTTTAAAACAGTCTCTCCAGGACGTGAGACCAGGTCTTTCAACCTGTCACAATCAGGGTCAACTTGTGTCTCTCGCCTCTGTCTCAAACATTTCAATTTTCTAACTTACAAAATGACAGTGGTCATTTGATGCACTGTACAAAACTGAAAATTTATACTGATTTATAGTGATACTTGCAATCTGTTGACATTTAAAAACTATATGTCCTTTATATATCTACGTTTATTTATCATCGTTTTCTTTTACAGAAAATAATAATAATAACAAAACCAACAGTTTAAATATTATCTTGTCTTGTCTCCTTCCTCATATATCTTTCATCGTTGAAGGGACAAAGATGTCTTGATAGGGATCGACGATTTGCTTCATATAATGGGATTCAGATTTCTGTAATTTCTTCTCTCCATCTCCTGCGTGCGCGGTCTCTCTATTTTCTACAATTTTTGCTGTTAATGTTTTCTGTGCTATACTATCTGGTGATAGTCGTGTGTCATAGCCAAACCATGTGACTTGCTGTTTCTGGATATAATGTCATACTGGTGTTACTCCAACATTGCCCTGATGGCGTCATCTCTTATTGTGTATCATCTTGTTACATTTAGTACTCTCCTCAGACGTCCTAATACCGCGGTGATAATTAGGTTTTATTTTTAAAGGCCAGGATCTAAAACAAACACAGTGTGCTCTACCTCTGTACCGTCTCTCTTCCTAGACTTAATTCTGTACCATCTCTCATCCCAGATCACCTTATGTGCCACCTCTCTTCCCAGATCACCTAACTCTGTACCATCTCTAATCCCAGATCACCTAACTCTGTACCATCTCTCTTCCCAGATCACCTAACTCTGTACCATCTCTATTCTGAGATTACCTAACTCTGTATCATCTCTATTCTCAGATTACCTAACTCTGTACCATCTCTATTCCCAGATTACCTAACTCTGTACCATCTCTATTCCCAGATTACCTAACTCTGTACCATCTCTATTCCCAGATTACCTAACTCTGTACCATCTCTATTCTCAGATTACCTAACTCTGTACCATCTCTATTCCCAGATCACCTAACTCTGTACCATCTCTCTTCCCAGATCACCTAACTCTGTACCATCTCTCTTCCCAGATCACCTAACTCTGTACCATCTCTCTTCCCAGATCACCTAACTCTGTACCATCTCTCTTCCCAGATCACCTAACTCTGTACCATCTCTATTCCCAGATCACCTAACTCTGTACCATCTCTCTTCCCAGATCACCTAACTCTGTACCATCTCTCTTCCCAGATCACCTAACTCTGTACCATCTCTCTTCCCAGATCACCTAACTCTGTACCATCTCTCTTCCCAGATCACCTAACTCTGTACCATCTCTCTTCCCAGATCACCTAACTCTGTACCATATCTCTTCCCAGATCACCTAACTCTGTACCATCTCTCTTCCCAGATCACCTAACTCTGTACCATCTCTCTTCCCAGATCACCTAACTCTGTACCATCTCTCTTCCCAGATCACCTAACTCTGTACCATCTCTCTTCCCAGATCACCTAACTCTGTACCATCTCTCTTCCCAGATCACCTAACTCTGTACCATCTCTCTTCCCAGATCACCTAACTCTGTACCATCTCTCTTCCCAGATCACCTAACTCTGTACCATCTCTCTTCCCAGATCACCTAACTCTGTACCATCTCTCTTCCCAGATCACCTAACTCTGTACCATCTCTCTTCCCAGATCACCACGCCATCAACACCAGGCGGCCACCGAGCTTGCTGTGAGAACGGAAGACCCATCCTGACAGACCCGCATACGGGCCAGACCGTCTGCTCGTGCCAGTACTCCCCTGGCCTGGTCACATACCCCAGGGCTGCCTTCCCCCCGGGGCTGGAGAGTGTGTACAGCGCATCGGCCTACGCTGCCGCAGTGTCACAGGGCTATGTGGCGCTTGGTGCGGAAGGTTCAGCCTTCTACTCTCCCTTGGTAAGCCTCATTTGCAACATACTTTTTTTTTTATATGTGATCAGACTTGCTTGTGCTTGTGCTTGTACGAACTCCCTGTAACTGCGAGCTGGTGTTCTTTGCAGCCGATGCTGTAGAGATGTTGAGGCACATCATCGTATCAGCGTGGGAGCGGGTTATGGAAAGTTACTTTTTCAGTCCCGGATTACAGCTAAAAAGCAAGGGGTGTGCAATGCTTCTTTAGCAGACTCCACCACCATGTGGACTATGGCTATCTCTGCCCCGTTAGCCAGGCTAGGCCTGTTACTGGGGGAAAGGGGAGGGGTGGTCCCAACGGAGATTTGGGACAAGGTCTTGGTCAGCTATGGTTCGCTAACCATAACGCTAGCATGTCAGCTATGGTTCGCTGATTGCCTCCTTGGACAAGTGTCTTCACGCCCGTGTGATCAGACAGTAGCTCTTTCTTGTATCAATGTGTGAATGTGTGTATATGTGTGTATATGTGAGCAGCTAAGCTAGTGTTTCCTGTCTGTGTATATGTGTGTATATGTGAGCAGCTAAGCTAGTGTTTCCTGTATGTGTATATGTGTGTATATGTGAGCAGCTAAGCTAGTGTTTCGTGTCTGTGTATATGTGTGTATATGTGAGCAGCTAAGCTAGTGTTTCCTGTCTGTGTATGTGTGTGTATATGTGAGCAGCTAAGCTAGTGTTTCGTGTCTGTGTATATGTGTGTATATGTGAGCAGCTAAGCTAGTGTTTTGTGTCTGTGTATATGTGAGCAGCTAAGCTAGTATTTCTTGTATGTGTGTGTGTGTGTGGGGGGGGGGGGGGTTGTGTGTGTGTGGGTTGTGTTAAATAAACTTAAGTTTCTAGAAATTGTGAGCCTCGTTTCAAAATTCCAATCCTTCGTTAAATAATTTTTCCTCTGTCATTTGCTTGTTTAAATTTAATCCTTTTGAAGCGATTAGGTGGGGGGTGGAGTCTGTTAAAGAAGTATTGCACACTCCTTGCTTTTTTTTTTTTGAAAATTAAACTCAAAGACTGAAAGAACAGCTGCCAGAAGACGCTCCCAATCCGACACGACTCTGCGCCTCAACATGTTCAAAGCATCGACTACAAAGAACACCAGCTCTCAGTTTTAGGGAGATTAAAGAAGTATAAGATGTTTTTCTTGTTGTTTTCAATTGATTTTTTTCTCACTACATTTGTTCTACAATCATTTCTCCTGGCAGGTTTCTTGTTGTTCCCTGGCGAAGCCAGTAGCCCAAATATTATTTCGTCTTCTTCTTATCAATCTTTTATTTTGTCTGCTTTTTAAGTGTCTTGTTTCTAAGATCAGCCCTCTCTTTTTTTTCTATTGTATATTTATGTTTAGAAAGAAATACAATTAGATATAACTAATTATAAGCGATATTTAGAATGTATTATCAAGTATCATGATGATATGGATGTCATGATGTCCTGGATGTGTTTGCTGACAGATACATAATGTGTTTTTGTTTTGTTTTGTTTTTGTTTTCCTTAACAGATAAGAGTTAGGATGAAGAAAAATGATTAAAACATGTATTATTTTGTCATTTTATTTTGTTATTTGCTCGATGCTGTCTCTTGATGTTAACGGTAAAAAAAGATGTCCCCCATATACACCATTAGGTTTTCATTGTATGAAGATTTCACTTCAGTGTTTTCATGGTAGTTCAAGTTATGAAATTTCTAAGCAGTCAATGCTGCTTGATTTTCGTGAGTTGGAATGTCCGTCTTCGCTATGATGCTAGAATTTCGTGAGGTAGAATATCCACTTTTGCGAATGTTGTTAGATTCTCATAACATAGAATATCCACCTCTTCAAAGTTGTTAGATTTTCATGAGGTAGAATATCCACTTTTGCGAATGTTGTTAGATTCTCATAACATAGAATATCCACCTCTTCAAAGTTGTTAGATTTTCATGAGGTAGAATATCCACTTTTGCGAATGTTGTTAGATTCTCATAACATAGAATATCCACCTCTTCAAAGTTGTTAGATTTTCATGAGGTAGAATATCCACTTTTGCGAATGTTGTTAGATTCTCATAACATAGAATATCCACCTCTTCAAAGTTGTTAGATTTTCATGAGGTAGAATATCCACTTTTGCGAATGTTGTTAGATTCTCATAACATAGAATATCCACCTCTTCAAAGTTGTTAGATTTTCATGAGGTAGAATATCCACTTTTGCGAATGTTGTTAGATTCTCACAACATAGAATATCCACCTCTTCAAAGTTGTTAGATTTTCATGAGGTAGAATGTCCACCGTCGCACCGTTATTAGATTTTTATCATACAGTACCTTCATTTCAAATTATGTAAATAGATTTTCATGCTATGAATTTTCATTAATGTCACTCTGTTAATACATTTTCATGATATAAACACTCAGTGTTTTAGATTCTCACAGCGCAAACTCGCCATCTTGACAATAAAAGACACAGCAATGGCGCTAGCGAGACCCGGACAAAGAAACATACACACAGCCATGTCAGCCCCTCAACATCATTTCAGAAGACATTGCACATCATAAGATTTTTTTTTTCTCACTCTCTCTCTCTCTCTTTTTTTTTCTCCCCTGCAGTAACTGTTAACTTTTGTTACATTGTAAACAGGGCACGTCAGCGTATGATCTGAAAGAAAGCGCAGAAGCTTGGCGCACACTGGCAGCAGCGCAACCCGGATTTCCGTACGACCCAATGGCCATGTACCCCTATGGACCAGGGTGAGTGTTGCCCGCATAAGCAAAGTTGTTGCCTCTGTTTTTAGCGACTGTAGCGAACATCGCTACTCAGGTGCAGTGCCTGAACCTGTAATCAAAAGCTCACATGAAACATCAAACAAACAAAACAAAAAGCAAAGAAAAAAAAACCCCAACGAAACAAAATTAGCATGAATTGATCACATTAAACATAAAAAGATCAAATAACAAACCTCCACAACATTTTATCAAACGAACATTCAAACAAGCACTGTACAAATAATATTTCAGCCGAAGGTCTTCCAATTTTCCTCCACGGTTTCAAAAGCTCTCTCTCTCTCTCTCTCTCTCTCTCTGCGTCCTAATTATACTAATATTACAATTACCCATTTCAACACATCTGGGGAAAGGCTGACATAGTGGCACAAGAAAAGAAAGGGCCAACAAATTCGATTATAAATTGTAACACGTTCACACAGAAATAGAGGGATAATAGAACAATATCTGTGAACACGGCACTTGATAATTATTATTATTATTATTATTACTATTATTATTATTATTATTATTATTATTATTATTATTATTGTTATTATTATTATATTCAGGTCCGCCTCATTTTTCCCTCTTTCACTCATTTTCTGTTACTGAAGAAGAAGAAGAAGAAGAAGAAGAAAAAGAAGAAGAAGAAGAAGCAGAGAACTGCGAAATATCTTTTTAAACCCTTAAAGAAACAGGAAGATCTATATGAAAATATAAATCAAAAGAAACAGGAAGAATTAGGTGACAACATATTGGAAAAGAAAAAGGAAGATTTATATGAAAACATAGATGAAAAGAAACAGGAAGAATTAGTTGACGATAAACAGAAGGAGAAACTGGAAGGAGAAACATAATGTGACGACAAACAGCCCAGAGACTGAAAGCACTATGTGACGACAAACAGAAAAAAGGAGACAAAAGTTTTATGCGACAACAAACGGGAAAAGGGGACAGAAAGATTTATGTGAAGACAAACAGCAAAAGAGTCAGAAAGACTTATGTGATGACAAACAGCAAAAGAGTCAGAAAGAATTATGTGATGACAAACAGCAAAAGAGTCAGAAAGAATTATGTAATGACAAACAGCAAAGGAGACAGAAAGAATTATGTATTAAATGCATGCGAAAACTGGAAAACAACTAAAGAAATAGACAAGAGATTAGACTCTTTTGGAAACAAATGCCTAAGGAAAATACTCGGCATCAAGTGGAACGAATTCAAGAACAATGCAGAGATAAGACAGATGACTGAACAACAACCAGTCTCATGGGTGATCAGGAGAAGGAGATGGACATATGCTGGTCACTTGATGAAAAGAAATGATCAGAGAATCCCAAAACAAGATATCAAGTGGAACACAACAGGCCGAAGAAAAAGAGGCAGACCGCGTGAAACTCTGAAGAGGACAATGTTAAGAGAGGCCAAATTAGCAGGCATAAAAAAAAATCTTGATGAGATTGAAAGACTCTCTGAAGACAGGAAAAATTGGCGAACTACTTTGCGAGCTCTATGTGACGTTTAACGGCACGGGAAGGATATAAGATATAAGATAAGAAACAGAACGAAAGGAGACAGAAAAATTATGTGAAGACAAACAGAAAGAAAGGAGACAGAAAACAATTATGTGACGGTAAATAGAAAAAAACCATAGAAAACAAGTTGAATTCTTTCCAGACTAAATGTTTACGAAGAATTAGACAAATATTTTGGCCAAACACCATAAGAAATAACATCTTATTAGCAGAAATGCAGATGAAACCACTGACAACAATTATTGAGGAAAGACGCTGGCGATGGTTGAGACATGTGCTCCGAATGACTGACAACTCACTACCAAAAATAGCACTAAGATGGACACCACAGGGGAGCAGAAGTAAGGGTAGACCAAAAGAGACATGGAGAAGAACAACAGAAAGGATGTTGAGCAATAGAGGGCTCACCTGGGCAAGAGCAGAAAAAAAGGCGAAGGACAGGCATTTGTGGAAAACCCTTGCGGAAGCCCCATATGTCCTGGGCACTTAAGGTTCAGAGAGAGAAATAGAAAAAAAGGTGACAGAAAGAATTATGTGACGACAAACAGCAAAGATCACTGTTTGCGCAAAAAGTTTAAAGTGCCGATGTGAAGTGGAGTTGGACTGAGCTAACTGCTCTATTTGTAATAAGATAGAAAGTGATGATGTACTTACACAGTGTGACTGCCTGAGACAGTCTGACCGTTGTCTTTGTATGTGTACCTCTCGCAGGAAGAACGCTACCAGAGAGAACACTAATACCCTGAAAGCTTGGCTGTACGAGCACAGAAAGAACCCATACCCGACCAAAGGAGAGAAGATCATGTTGGCTATCATTACTAAGATGACTCTTACACAGGTAGGTCTAGCAGGTAGATAGATAGATAGATAGATAGATAGATAGATAGATAGATAGATAGATAGATAGATAGATAGATAGATAGATAGATAGATAGATAGATAGATAGATAGATAGATAGATAGATAGATAGATAGATAGACTTCCCTAGAGAAATTGTATAAGCCGGCTCTAGACTTCTCTGCCCCCTCCCCCACCCCCTCCCCCTCACCAAATTAAGCTTTTCATCAACTTCGGATCCTTCCCGGGTATCTATAAATCTCTACATCTTGAGTTAAGTGACGTACGAGCTCCCTGGTACGTCCGCAAGTTAACAGAAGTTTCTCAGGTAGAAGACAACGAGGTTTTCTCACTGTATAATGTTGTATACGACCAGACTTTGAATCGTAGACAATGCACCTTTTAGACTTGTGATAAAGAGAAATGGCAAGAGGAATCACCTGAGACTCAAACCACCGACTCCGGTAAGACGGGACGCATCTAGCCACGAGAGGACAACAGCATACAAGGCTGTCCCCTGTCCCGTTGTTTCTCACGTGGAAAAAAAAAAACTCAAGGTTGTCTTTCTATTTCAGAGAATGAAGTTGGCTGTGCTTAGGTTTGGGCTAAAGAGTGTAGCCACGACAGTCTCAGTTTCGTTCTTCTCTCTTCCTTGTAACTGCCAGCTGCTGGTCTTTGCAGCCGATGTGATGAGGATGTTGAGGCACAGCATCGTGTCGGTTTGGGAGCGGGTCATGGCAGCTGGTTTTTCAGTCCCTGAGTGCAGATAAAATAACAGCGGGGTGTGGAGTACTTCTTTAGCAGACTCCACCACCATGGAGACTATGTCTATCACTGTCCCATTAACCAGGCTAGGCCCGTTACTGGTTGGGGGGGGGGAGGTAGTAGCGGTGATGTGAAGTCAGGGTCTTGGTCAGCTCTGGTTCGCCAACACAGACCCTAGCATCTTAATTCTTGGTAGCTGAGCGCCAAAATAGGGACATCTTCTTCACCACACTGAGATGAGCTAGAAAAGCAACGGATGTGCAATGCTTGCTTAGCAGGCTCCGCCACCATAAGAGCTGTAGAGATCCCTGGTCCGTTAGTCAGTATGAGGCTAACACTGAGGCCACCAACGTAGAGGCGAGGTAGGGTCTTGGTCGGCTATGATTCACCAGTCCTGACGCTAGCATTGTCAGCTGTGAGCCTCTCAATGCTGTCCTGAAAAGCGTCTTCGCCATGCTAGCCCTCGTAAACTTGACACTGGCGGAGTCACTTGACGCAGACGTGTGAAAAAGAGTCACCTGACGCTTCATGGCGCACATGTATGAACAGAGTCACCTGACTCTTCATGAAGCAAGTGTGTGAAGATAGTATAAGATACCAGTTACCCATCACAGCACATTATTCTGTGGCGTACTTTCCCGTCATCCCAGGTGTCCACGTGGTTCGCCAATGCCAGGCGGAGGCTTAAGAAGGAGAACAAGATGACCTGGTCACCTAGGAACAGAAGCGAGGACGGCAGCGACGACGTGGACAACAATGAGGACGACGACGACAGCGGAGAGAGCAGGCGGAGGGACGTTATCTCACCGCAGCACCAGGATCTTGATATAACCTCATCGAAACCGTCGTCGCCGCTTCTGTCACCAGGCAAGATGTGTGCTCTGTGCTGGCTGTTGTGTCCATGTTTGATAGTTTCTGTTTATATTCAGCTCTCTTTGTTCATTTCTATGCTTCTTTTTATGTTTATGACTTTTTTATTTATGACTTTTTTGTTTATGACTTAATTTAGTCCTTTTTGTCTTTTGTTCTTTAATTTAGTCTCTTTTTTTTTTCTTGTGTTCATTAATTTAGTCTTTTTTTGTGTGTGTCTTTTGTTCTTTAATTTAGTCTTTTTGTGTTGTGTTCTTTGATTTAGTCTTCTTTCTTTTGCTCATTAATTTAGTCTTTGTGTGTCTGTTCTTTAATTTAGTCTGTGTTTCTTTTGTTCTTTAATTTAGTCCTCTTTCTTTTGTTCATTAATTTAGTCTTTGTGTGTCTATTGTTCATTAACTTAGTTTGTTTGTCTTTTGTCCTTTAATTTAGTCTCCTTTCTTTTGTTCATTACTTTAGTCTTTGTGTGTGTCTTTTGTTCATTAATTTAGTCTGTTTGTCTTTTGTTCGTTAATTTAGTCTTTGCGTGTCTTTTGTTCATTAATGTAGTCTTTTTGTCTTTTGTCCATTAATTTAGTCTGTTTGTCTTTTGTTCACTAATTGAGTTTTTATGTGTGTTGTGATCATTAGCGTAGTTTTTTTTTTGTCTTTAGTTCATTAATTTAATATTTTGTGTGTCTTTTGTTCATTAATTTAGTCTTTTGGTGTCTTTTATTCCTTGCATATCGTCTGTTCATTTGTTTAGTTTTTAAGCATCTTTTAGTGTTTATACCCTCCTTTTTTGTTCACGCCCGTAGAATACGTGAGTTCATTTGTTTAGTCTGACTACTTCTTCTGGAGGCATGTGTTTGCTTATCTTTGTTTATGTTTATATTTAATCAAACCACACACATACACGCCCAGTTCTTTCTTGCTCAAAAAGACTTCTGACATGAACATAAACCGGACTCTACGCCTGAGTCAATATTTTCTTGATGAAGATGACAGTTTGAAAATAATGTTTCTTTCCTTACAAAAAAAAAACCCCCACTAAAACAATCATTCTGACGAACGTTATAAATCATTTCTGTTGTTTGTTCTTCTCCAAAGTAAATTTCACATGCAAAACAGAAATGCTGCAATTGTGAAAAGTAAAATGATATACCACAAATAAAGGAGTGAAGAATGTGTCTATAACCCTCCTGTTTCATGAAATATCACTTTTGTCCAGAAACACTTTGTGCAGCTAAACATTTCATCGGCTTACGATATTCACAGCCACTGGTTCTTAAGACTGTGTTTAAACCATGGGCCCATTTTTCGGTCTGGCAACAGCTGTGGACCGCCTTATCGGCTTGAGAACAGCTGTGTACCCCCTTACCGGCTTGAGAATAACCGTGGACCTTCTTACTGGCTTGAGAATAACTGTGAGCCCCCTTACCGGCTTGAGAATAACTCTGGACCCCCTTGCCGGCTTGAGAATAGCTGTGGATCCCCTTACCGGCTTGAGAATAACTCTGGACCCCCTTAACGGTTTGAGAATAACCGCAGATTCCCTTACCGGCTTGAGAATAACTGTGGGACCCCCTTACTGGTTTGAGAATAACTGTGGACCCCCTTACCGGCTTGAGAATAACAGTGGACCCCCTTATCAGCTTGTGAATAACTGTGGACCCCTCATTTAAAAAAATAAATAAATAGAACTGATATGAAGATAATATTTCGCCTTTAATCGAGCCATTACATTTGATGGTCTGAGGGCCCTAAATAATACTTCTGTGGACCCCTATGCAATCCTTGGACACAAGGTTAAGAGCCTTTGTTATAAACGAAACCAACTCTTAACAAACAATTATCTGAAAGATTCATTTATTGAAGATGTTAAAAAAAAAAATTAGCAAGAAAAAACTTTATACGCTTGAAAAGAATCAATGTAATGCAACGTCAAACAGAATAGTCTGATTCGGCTAGGCGCCACTGGCATCTAGGCGCGCGCCACTGACTGAGCTGGTGTCTCTGAAAATATCCATCCGCTGGTGTATGGGATTTTGTTTTGTTATGATGGGAAGTTAACTTTGTTGTAAATGTTAATACGAGCTTTAAGTTATGTCAAACCCCCCCCCCTTTTTTTTTTTAATAAGGCTGTCTGAAGTTCGTGGAACTAAGGCCTTGAGTTTCAATAATTCCTCTCCCAAATGTTCTTAGTTTAGCTTTTTCAATTCCTGTTTTATTATTGTTGGTTACGATTACACTATGATTACTTGTGTAAGAAGTACAATGATCTGATCAAGCAACTAAGGCAGGGGGCAGGAATCAGGGCAAAAGTGATAGCTGTAGAAGTGGGAGCAAGGGGATTCGTAGCAACATCAGCGTACGACCTATGTAAGCAACTGGGAATAAAGGGACAAGCAAGAGCAAGGGCAATGAAAAGCCTTTCAGAAACAGCAGAAAAGGCCTCATGCTGGCTGTGGAGTATGCGAAACAAGCATTGAGAACATAAATAATTTCGTTTGTCACAACCAATACCGGTCCTCCGTAGCTAAATCGCTAAGATGCACTTCAAAGTGCAGTGCTAACTGGAAGATCACGGGTTCAATCCCAGGACGAGAAAGAAAGAAGAAAAAAAAGCAACAACTCACAAGACCCCTGGGAGTCATGACCCAGCCAAAACACTTGTCTGAAAAAGGGGTGGGGGGTGGGTACTTCTTCTGATGATCTGAAGGAGTTGTGTTGTTCCGCTGTCTGCAGTAGAGAGTTTCCTGGGTACTGTACTTGTACTCAGTCACGTGTCTGTAAATATGGCGAAGTTTGGCAAATACGGGACAGAATGTCAGTTGATTATGATTACACAATTCTTTATAATTTGAAACAGGCAAAATGTAAGATGAACACGCTTACAGAATTACGCTTAACAATTACGCTTACACAATTCTTTATAACATAAAACAGGCAAAATGTAAGATGAACATGCTTACATAATTCTTTATAATATAAAACAGGCAAAATGTAAAATGAACATGCTTACACAATAATATGAAACAGGCAAAATGTAAGATGAACATGCTTACACAATAATATGAAACAGGCAAAATGTAAGATGAAACATGCTTACACAATTCTTCACCAGGTGAACATAAAGTTCATTCGTGTTCCTCTTGCGTTTTGTTTCTCCTCTTTTGACTGTGTGTGTAATTTATTTATCTTGCCTTACTAAGAAATACAAACGTGCAAACAAACCCCAAACAACTTCTAGGACACCCTGTCACAGAAGGTCTCAGTTCATGTGATACTCCCCCCCCCCCCCATACTGTTTCAGCTAAACTTCCACAGTAAAATCTCCCCCCACCACCTTTTTTTCCCACCTCTACCACTTTAAAATCTTCCAGAATTCTAGAAAAGCTATTTCTCCCAATTAATTTGCCATCTGTCAGATGTAGGAAGACCCAAAGATCTCCGCCAAGAAAAGATCCGTGTCAGAAGACCTCAAAGACCGAACCACATTCTAGGCTAATTCAGGGCGCTGCTCTTTCAGCCGCGTCCTGGAAGGTTTGGGTACTGGCTTATTCACGAGAGTCCTCACTGCTCCAAATCCCGTTCAGTGTCTTTTCAAAGAAGTGAATGCAGACTTCTCCACGTTGACACAATGTGTCTTTTCACGCTTCTTTCTCAACACTCCCCACCGTGTGGTGGCTACGGTGAGAAACCTGGTCATGGTCGAGTGGTTGTGAAAGAGGTTCGCGCGTGAGAGGTTGTACACATTCTGTAATTAGAATCAGAACAGGGGGATTCTGACAGGTGATGAGGGGAATTTTTGAGAAAGTTAACATGCCTGGGATTATTTATGTCCATGATAGGGTCACATTTCTTCTTTTTTTTTAACATAGAAAATTTGTTTTTTATTTTTCCATATGTTTAGATCTTGATTAAAATAGAAGACACAGACAAACAGGCAGACAGACAGACACACCGATAGATAGAATGAGTGAATGAATAAATGAATATCTTTAGATAGATAGATAGATAGACAGACAGACAGACAGACAGGCAAACAGATAGATAGATAGATAGATAGATAGATAGATAGATAGATAGATAGATAGATAGATAGATAGATAGATAGATAGATAGATAGATAGATAGATAGATAGATAGATAGATAGATAGATAGATGGCCGTCAGAAAATATACGCTGTTCGCAAATGACACCATCTGATATTTTATGTCACCCGTGTAGCGAAACGGCTAGCGCACTTGCCTCTCATGCCAGTGACCCGTAGTTCAGATCTAGACGTGACACCTGAAGGTAGGTAAGAAAAGGCGACCACGTATGATACCGATCATGTCACCCTTTGTTGTGCCGACAGTTCAAAGAATAGCTGTCAGAACAACGGACTTACCAGTGACGTGTGAGAAGTGTGGAGACTGGAAGTCCAGTGCCGCTTGTCCTCAGACACGACATTGACAGACATTGACACCCCTCACCACGTCCTCAGCTTCAGCTCACAAGACCAAGCAACAGTTGCTTACGTCCCGGACATCTTTTACCACGACGGTTTTCAAACAGGGAGGTGCAGCTGCCTCTACTTCACAGAGGCCATAGTAAGATCCAAGGAAGGAGCGGTACCGGACATCACTTCCAGCTGAAGGGGTGTGGTCTGGATTGTAAGAGGCGTACAAATAGAGGGAGATTTAGACTCTTTGGTCCGCCGTGTCGGTCTTTTCCTCAGAGATTACCACCCTACACCTTGCCGAACACCACAGCGACCTGCCCTCACTCACACACACACACAGACCCACACACAAATGTACTCACACACAGAATCAACTGCTCCCGATGCTGCCTCCTTTCGTGTATTTATATTGTAATATGCGACGATTAGCTCGGCCATGTTTTTACACAAGGGTGCATAGCGCTTAGACTTTTCCTGGATTATCCCTTCCTTTCTTCTAATCGCACAATGCCCATTCACTTCAGAACATATCTGCTCTGATGCTTTTGAAAACGTAATCCACATTTCAGCCTTCTGTTCCGCCATGTTTGCCTTCCCACAATACCAGACACTAAAACGGTTAAGCGGATTTCGCTTAATACGCACAATGTTTTTTATTAAAAGGGAGAGATGGAAAACTTGGTATTTGATCACAGTTGAACCAGATTGAAATGTGAATAAACATCACAAGTTATAGAAAATACAACTGTCAATACAGATATTGTTTCTCTCCAACTCATACCAGCAAATTGTGTGTGTGTGTGAGGGGGGGGGGGAAATACATAAGCCTTCCACACAATCCTCAGCTACGTAAATTGAGTGATAACACAAAGGCGGTGAGGGCTTTAAAAAACATAGTGCCACAAAGGCTGTTGTGCAGAGAATAAAACTACTTATTTAGAATTCACGGATTAAAAATTTTTCCCAATGGCTTTTACTATTTACACGGATAAGCTATGAATTATGGATTTTAAAATGGAGTTTTGAAAATCTATAAATTGCATGATTAATTGAATGTATATCTGCATGTAAATGTGCTGCACGGTATACATTTATTTGCGAATATGTAAATATATAGATTTTATAGGCTATCTAAAAGTACAACTGTTCACGCTTACATATAATTTATGAGCGTTGAGAATTTTATTTTTGTATGTATGTATTATGTTTTTACACATATGTACACGTATGTAGATATAGCCATCCGGCAAGTAAGAATTATTTAGCCGTCTGTGGATAGTTTGTCACAGTGTGTGTAAATGTGTGTCATCCTGTGTGTGTGTGTGACTGTTGGTCAATGAGTTAGTTTATCATCATCATCATCATCATCATCATCATGATGTGGCATGGGTAGTAGCGCGGGTTCTTGTAGTGTGATTATGATAACCAAATGATAGGGAGTGTGAAAAACAAATGATGGGGGTATGGTAACCCAATGATGGGTGTATGGTAACCAAATGACGTAAGTGTGATATCCAAATGAAGGGTATGGTAAACAAATGATGGGAGTATGGTAACCAAATGATGGGGGTATGGTAACCAAATGACGTAAGTGTGATATCCAAATGAAGGGGTATGGTAAAGAAATGATGGGGGTATGATAACCAAATGAGGCAGGCTTGGTAACCAAATGATGTAAGTATGATATCCAAACAAAGGGGGTATCGTAGAGAAATGATGGATTATAGTAACCAAATGATGGGGTATGGTAACCAAATGATTGAGTATGGTAACTAAATGATAAAGTGTGGTAGCCAAATGATGGAGTATGGTAACCAAACGATGGAGTATGGTAACCAAAAGCATATAGCCGTCGCTATAATGGACGTCCCCAGAATGTAATGATATTGATAACACTTTTATAAACATATATTTTTGACACTTCCCTTGCATATGAGCATTTTTTTCTAGGTTCTCTAAAATATCAGACTCTAATGTCATGTCATGTTTTCCTAGAACAATAAACATCTATAGATCTTTTCTTTGCTGTCCGTTAGGGAACAAAATGCTGTGTATGTTTAATAACAACTATCATACTTTCATGAAATTTCTTCTTCGTTTTTTTTTTTTTTGCATGTGCAGTTTGTTAAATCGAGATTAAATAATTCTGTATCGGTCTTTTAAAAATATATTATTTAATAAATATGCATAATGTGTCAAATTTTCTGCCTCTGTTTAAATGTTCATCTTTTAAGCATTTCTTTAAATAGACATTTCTGAGCGAAAAGGAACAACAATCTTGTATACTGCCGTGTGGCTTCTCTCCCTTTCAGGTTCTTATTATCTCCCTTTCAGGTCCTTATTATCTCCCTTTCAGGTCCTCATTATCTCCCTTCAGTTTCCTTATTACATGGCTTTATTTTTATTTCTATTTCAGTCATGCGCGCTATCACACTTTCGGGTGCGTGTGTCACGTGGGTAGCCCGAACAATTATCAAAACTTCGCCAGTGCTTGCTCACCCACACTCTATCTTGTTCATCTCGAATGCGCGCCTGCTTTCTGGCGGTGTTCTTGCCACTCATTTCTTCCATTATTTATTTGCCCGTCCATTTCTACACACTTATCGCCCCATCCCAAAATACAACTCGAGCATGGTATGATGTTGCTCGACAATGTCTCGGCTTGTCCAGAACAGGGCAAAGAATGTACGAGATAAGGCCGCGACACCAAATTGTGTTTGTTTAGCGGGGAGGCGAATGCCTGGAGATTGCGGATTACAAGTCACAAAGCGGTCCTTTGTTTTAAGGCAGAATCTTGAGATTGGGTTCTGACAGTTTCTCGACTTTAAGCCATTAACTTAATACTTGAATAACTGTCTGTCAAGGCCCTGTTGTCTTACATTCTTTCACGTACAATCCCACCCTTGATTTTTATTAAGTGATTGTAAGAGTTTTAGTTCTGCGAGCTTGATGTCTGCTGCAGCCAATTTTATGAAGATGTTGAGGCACAACATCGGTTCGGATTGGGAGTGGAGCGTTGGCTATTTTTTCGGTCTTACTTGGAGCTTTTTAAAAAAAAAAAGCAGGTGGTGTGCAATACTTCTTTAGCAGACTCCCACCACCACGCGGACTACGGCTATCCTTGCTCCGTTAGCCAGGTGAGCCCTGTTACTGGGGTAACAAGCGAAGAGGTGTGACAAGGTCTTGATCGGCTATGGTTCACCAAACATGACGTTAACCTGACTTCCTGCACCTCAGTGTCCCACTCACCTGACTTTCTACACCCCAGTGTCCCACTCACCTGACTTCCTGCACCTCATTGTCCCACTCATCGGACTTCCTACATCCCAGTGTCCCACTCATCTGACTTCCTACACCCCAGTGTCCCACTCATCGGACTTCCTACACCCCAGTGTCCCACTCATCTGACTTCAGACATCCCAGTGTCTCTGACTTCATATACCTCAGTGCCCCATTCACCTGACTTCCTAAACTCCAGTGTCCCACTCATGTGATTTCCTATACCTCAGTGTCCCACTCACCTGACTTTCTATAGCTCAGTGTACCACTCACCTGACGTTCTAAACTCCAATGTCCCACTAACCTGACTTCCTAAGCTCCAGTGTCCCACTCACCTTTCCTACACCCAGTGTCCCACTCACGTAACTTATTAACCTCAACATCCCATTCACCTGTAATTTGCCTCCAGGTGATCTCAGAACCAGGCGAGCCTATTTTTTAGCAGACCCGTGAAAGTCGCACTTACCTCTGGCTTTCTCCTGTCGACTCAGACAAGTCTGTTGTCTTCAGTAACACTCTTATCAAGCTGTGACGCTTATTTATCATGTCCAGGCACCTTGTTTGCCCAGACAGACACTTAGGAGCATTTGGCCTCTGTCTATCTGCATGATAAGGCCCTCCCGTTATGATTTATGAGAGTCCGGAGTCTTGATTTAGATTTCTTGTAGCCCAGAATGCAACACGCCGTGTAGACAGGCGTGGGACGGCCGTGTGGGGGATGGAGAGGGAAGAGTAAGATATTAAGTCAGACTTAAGTGTCAAGTTGTCTGTTTTAACAGCGCCCTTCATTTGTCTGTCGTATCCAGGAATGTCTTGGATGAGTGATCGCTCTAGGAGAGAGCAAAGAAAGGTTCGTGATTACAGAAGTAGGAAAAGTGGAAGTATTAAGTCTGATGTGGTTGTTACAAGTATAGCTTCTGTTGTAACTGTCCCGTGCAATTGTTACAAAACGCAATAGTAATCTCCCATGTAGCTGCTACAACACATATGGTTGCATTAATCTCCCATGTAGCTGCTACAGTACATATGGCTGTAGTAATCTCCCATGTAGCTGCTACATCACATATGGTTGCAGTAATCTCCCATGTAGCTGCTACATCACATATGGCTGCAGTAATCTCCCATGTAGCTGCTACAGTACATATGACTGCAGTAATCTCCCATGTAGCTGCTACATCACATATGGTTGCAGTAATCTCCCATGTAGCTGCTACAGTACATATGGTTGCAGTAATCTTCCATGTAGCTGCTACATCACATATGGTTGCAGTAATCTCCCATGTAGCTGCTACAACACATATGGCTGCAGTAATCCCCCATGTAGTTGTTACAACAAGTATAGCTGCAGCAATTGTTAAGACTATGGCTGAACACGGACACATCCTAACAAAGAGTTCATGAATAGTATAGTCTTGTTATTGCCTTATCGCTGTCTGTGGTGAAATAGTTGTTTCTTATTGCTCAGCATCTGAGCATACAGTAAAAAGAATATACAAATTTGATGTCTACAGTCAGGGTAAAGTTCCAGTGGCGTTGGTGGAGAAGTCTGAAAACAGGCTGTATTGTTTTAGCAAGTATTAAGTCTTTTACATGGTGCTATTAGAAGCCTTACTTTTCGTCTCAGAGAACGGCTTTGAGGAAGGTGGATGTATTCTGTTGCGGGATTTGTCGAGCGTCATGTTGCTGAACAGCTTCTCTTTTTGCTGATTTTGCCAGATGTGGAGTCCGGTTGTTTACATCATCATCATGTGACCTCTCCGCTGGGAAATTTGACTCCAATAATCCACAAATTTTGCTCTGTTCCGTTGTTTTCACGGAGCGCCTGGCTAAGCTGAATCCAGTACATCTCTTGGTGTCTTCTTCTTCTTCTTCTTCTTTTTCTTCTTCTTCTTCAGGTTCGTATGTCTCTTAGCAGAGAGTCGGGTTGCCTCCAGGAACTCTTGCTGTTATTTTGAATTCTCTTATGCAACCGTCTGTTTTGTTGTCGTCCTTTCGCTCTTTTTTCCCTTTCAGTTTTCCCTGGACTATTGTTTGATCATTGTATCAAGGCGCTTGGTTTGACCGAAATATTTTAACTGCCTGGTTCTGGTGTTTTTAATGGCTTTTTGTTTTCAACATGTTTAGTGCACTTTTGTTAGAGAAAGGTAAAGTATTGTGACTAGAAGATTAAGTTTTCAATGATATCAGCCTCCGATGTTCCTCCTATATGCAGGAAACTCTCTACTGTAGAGAGCGGAACAACAACATAGTTCCTTCAGATCATCAGAGGAAGTACCCCCCCCCCCAGACAAGTGTTTCGGCCCTATTAAACTCCTGACACTAAAGGGGGGGGGGGTGGACCCCTCTCTGGGTCATGACTCCCAGAGGTCTTGTGAGTTGTTGCTAAACTATAATCACTTTCGTTGCTCTGGTAAATATATTCAAGGCCGTGAAATACTTTCTGCTGTGGAACATGCCACTGACATGAGCTGAAAGAACTCTGCGAAGAGAGATACCAGGGATTCCAGGCACAAGCAAATACTCCCAGGGCCTGCTGCTTGGAGCCCCTGGACGACAGACATTTCGAGCCTTGATGATTTAGAGGACTTTAAATGCGTGCCAGAAATCGCACGAGCACGTTTTGGTCTACCAAGGGTATAACAAGGGGTACATCTTTTAACCTCTGCAGGAGAGGACAAGAGCGTTTCTGGCGTTCCACAGATGTTTGGAACTCCGAGAAAATTGCTTAAATCAACACAAGGGAAGTTTACTTTAACATGGCTGCTTGATTTCTTTCTGGAGTCCGTAGTTCCAGGCGGTGGTTGTGTGTGTGTGTGTGTGTGTGTTTTTTGTGAGTGGCTGTGTTGACAATGTTCGTCCCAGACCTGACAGCCAGCGGCTCAGACGGTCCCTGGGGAAGAGGCTGATGTGATATACAGCCGCACAATGACGTGCAGGACCGTGTCTCTCCGTGGGTGGCGGGCCGGGTATCGGGTGTCGCGGTAATGCTCAGAAATGTTCGCGGGTCCAAAGAGGCTATTTTACGCCATTTTTTAGAGGAATGCTGGGAAAAATACGATCCTGGGGGGGGGGGGGGGGGGGGGGGGGGGAGGCTGTGCCAAGTCTGCATCACTTCAGCGGCAACTTACGACTAAACGAGTTTTCCTTCCAGCCTTTTAGCCTCATCTCCCTCCTCGTCAATGGCCTTCTGTTGTTCACGTGTTAAGTCACTATGTAGTCACTTCCACCTTCAGTTCGTGACCCACATTAAGGCCAGGGAAATTCTGAGGTAATCATTTTTTGTTGAAATGTTTTTTTCTCTGATACAGCAGCCATTTGAGCGTGTGCTCTTTGGCTCGAAGTGATGGTTAAGTATCTGCAGGTCTTCTATAATTGTACTAAGTTTGTATATAATGTATTTTCAATGTTTGGATGTTCTGGCAGGTGTTCCTGTGGTAAATCTATGAGCACTGGGCATTCTAGTAGATGGTGTGTGACTGTTTCTTGGTTGTTATCACACAGTGGACATGCTAGTAGATGGTGTGTGACTGTTTCTTGGTTGTTATCACACAGTGGACATGCTAGTAGAGGCTGTGTGGCTGTTTCTTGGTTATTAGCACACAGTGGACATTTGGGATCTTCTTCGGGCTCTATCTGGTGTGTGTACGCCTTCAGGGGTGTGTGGCTTGCTCTTAGTTGGAAGATGATGATTTATTCTTGTCTATTTAGTACGTTTGTGACATCTGTCACATTAGGAGCTGTCATATACTGAAAGACTGCTCGGTCCGTATTTTCCATTGCCCATTCATTCAGCAGTTTCTTATTTTTTTTCCTATTTTTTTTAAGCAGGGTGTTAACATATTTTAACAATTATATAATCTTTTATAATTCAGTCAATTATTGTCACTTTCTGCTAAACAATACAGTGGAGAAAGCGAATTTATTTATATGAAAACAGTGTCAAAATAACAAACAAGGATTAAAATTTCAGAACAATTTTGTATATGTTAGATATCTGTACCTATCAGATTCTGTATCTATCAGATACATATATCTGTACCTGTCAGATTCTGTATGTTAGATATTTGTATGTCAGATATATGTATCTGTCAGACTTTTCTATTGTTAGAGATCTGGATCTATCAGATATTTGTATCTGTCAGATCCGGAAGTAAAGATGAATGTGTTAGTTCGAGGAAAACTTTCTCACGACCAGAGGGCCAAGAATAGATACATCCCACCTCTCCACGGGTGCTCCCACGCTTAGACCGGCCAGAAGAGCAGAACTGGCCCTGCTCCCCAAGGATGGGGGGGGGGGGTGCCTGCCAAGGAAGCTTGGCTTTTTTTTTGGTCCACTCCAGATCCTCAAACTGCGTACTGTAATCCACTCCCTGTCCGATACGATGTATTCTAGCATCTCCCGGACGTAAGCTGCCGGGGACATCAAGCTGAGCGTTTCCAGGAGACAGAAAAGTGACAACAGCGTCCGTTTCTGTCCAACTCCTGTCCTCAAGTAGGTGGAGTTCGGACAGAAGAGTGACTTCATAGCGCTTGCCAGGAAGGCTATGGTGCGAGATCTTCGCAAGACTGCAAGAGAATCCTGAAAAAGAAAAAAAGTCTGAAAACAATGTCCTGTTGTCTTGCTGTATTTGTCTTAGTGGGCACAGAAGCAGCTGCATTGACGTCCAGGTCTTCAAAGTCTTGTGCACCAGACAAGTGATGCTGGCTGAGCACAGGAGCACATAACTCAGACCTAACCCAAAGGAAAACTAAGGTCTTTAAGGGCATGCATCTTTCCCATCGCAACATATGCCTGTGAGACCTGGACACTTAACAAAACAGCTGAGAAACACATAAATGCCTTTGAATGTACATGCTACAGAAGAGTTCTTCAAATATCGTGGACACAAAAAAGAACAAATATATCCATACTACAAGAACTTAATATTGAAGAAGACTGGCTAGTAAAGAGGATTAAAGAGAGAAAACTTAAATATTTTGGACACGTTAAACGCCATGATAATCTAGAGAAGACCGTCTTGGAAGGGTACATAATGGGGAAAAAAAAGAGAAGAAGACCAAGGCGAAGATGACTGCAAGACATCGTTCATGATCTGCAAATAGATGCATCAGCAGCAGGGCATCTTGCTTACAACCGAGAGGCTTAAAGGAGAGCTGTTAGGGAGGCAAAGTTTCGAAAGGAACATGCAAATGAATGACTGACTGAATCTAATGAAGCGAACAACTCTGCAGGTTTTAATAGCAGCTGTTTGCATATGGCTCTCATTTCATGTGTACCAAATTTCATGTTCTTCAAAACAAAAAAAAATTATTAAAGCATCCAGCCAATTCTCTCTTCCTCCCACTCCACTCCAGTCTATTTCTGCTCCACTCCCGCCCATATCTCATAATGTCATGCCTAAGATGGCCGCGCGTCAAAGCTAGATTAAATCTTGTTAACTTCTATTTAGGAAGAAAATGTTATTAAAACGAACAACAGCATTCTATGAATCTAGCAAACACCAGAGGAAGAAAGAGGGAGAGAAATCATTTTTTTTGTTGTTTGCTATGACATTCAGTCCTTGATTCCTGGACAAGAAAATGGATTTAATAACTTCTGTTCTACAGCCTTTTAACCTGCCCGATCTCCCGTATTGACAAGAAAAATTCGTGTTCGCAACAAACGGTCCGGAAGATTTTCATAACTGCTCCCATTCTCATATCTTCCGCTAATTTTAGAAACGTTTGACAGTCTCCGAGACGCTCTCGGCCTTTGAGTATGGTGTTCCAAGTGCTCAATATTTCACATTTTATGGCGGACTGAAAGCTTTTGTGTTTCTTTCAGTGTGGAATGCAGGAAGACATTCAAGGAACGCTGGCAGCTTATTGACATGTAAGTTCAGAGAAGTTCGGCGGTAACTCAGTTCTTGCAGGCTGTAACTCAGCTGCATTGGTAGGAAAGATAACTGTAGTTCAGGCACGGATGTGTAAGCGCGCGCGCGCGCACAACCACACACACACAAATCCCATGACAGTAAAAATGCACTGTGTGAGCTCGATGTAAAACAAGAACGGAGACACTGGGAGAGGATTTTACACAGATCTGACCCTCGAAAACTCGACAGCTCTGCAAGTCGATTTTTCCATAACTCTGAAGTATTATTATTATTATTGTTTTTATTTTTATGCAAATTGGTATTTTTTTTTAAATTATTACTTCGTTGTGTAAAATTCTGTAATTTTTTTTTTTTATATAAATCTAGGTCTACGTATCTCGGAGATGCGTAAATCACTGTCTGTTTGTCAATCAGTCAATCATTTGCATGTCCCTTGCGGAACTTTGCTTCCCTGACAGCTCTCCTGTAGGCCTCCCGGTTGTGAGCAAGATGGCCTGCTGCTGACGAGTCAATTTGTAGATCATCAACGATGTCTTGCAGTCATCTTCGCTTTGGTCTTCCTCTCTTTCTTTGTCCCTTTATGTATCCTTCCAAGACGGTCTTCTCTAGATTATCATGACGTTTAATGTGTCCAAAATATTTAAGTTTTCTCTCTTTAATCTTTTTTACTAGCCAGCCTTCTTCAATATTAAGTTCTTTTAGTGTGGATACACACATTTCGTTAAAAAAAAATCAATTCACACTCAGACACATAAAAAGAAGAAGACTTAAGATGGTGGTTGAAGTCTGCTCCTTCTTTTTCAAATTATCCACAAGAAGTTGATGAAACCACAAAAGTTCACAGTCAGTGATAGTTACAACCACAAAAATTTACAATAAGTGGTAGTTGCAACCACAAAAAGTTCACAAACAGTGATAGATGCAACCACAAAAATTTACAACCAGTGATAGTTACAACTACAAAAGTTCACAACTAGTAATAGATGGAACCACAAAATTTTACAACCAGTGATAGTTACTACCCTAAAAATTTACACCCAGTGATAGATGGAACCACAAAAATGTATAGCCAGTGATGGTTACAATCACAAAAATTTACACCCAGTGATAGATGCAACCACAAAAGTTCACAACCAGTGATAAATACAAAAGTTCACAGCCAGTGATCGTTACAAAAGTTCACAGCCAGTGATAAATACAAAAGTTTACAGCCAGTAATAGATACAAAGGTTCACGGCCAGTGATAGATACAACCAAAAAAGTTCACAGCCGGTGATAGATACAAAAGTTCACAGCCAGTGATAGATACAAAAGTTCACGGCCAGTGATAGATACAAAAGTTCACAGCCAGTGATAGATACAAAAGTTCACGGCCAGTAATAGATACAAAAGTTCACAGCCAGTAATAGATGCAAAAGTTCACAGCCAGTAATAGATACAAAAGTTCACAGCCAGTAATAGATACAAAAGTTCACGGCCAGTAATAGATACAAAAGTTCATGGCCAGTGATAGATACAAAAGTTCACGGCCAGTGATAGATACAAAAGTTCACAGCCAGTGATAGATACAAAAGTTCACAGCCAGTGATAGATACAAAAGTTCACAGCCAGTGATAGATACAAAAGTTCACAGCCAGTGATAGATACAAAAGTTCACAGCCAGCCAGTGATAAATACAACCCAAAAAGTTTACAGCCAGTGATAGATACAAAAGTTCACAGCCAGTGATAGATACAACCAGAAAAATTCTCAGCCAGCCAGTGAAAGACACAACCACAAAAATTCACAGCCAACCAGTGATAAATACAACCACAAAATTTCACAGCCAGTGACAGAAACAACCAGACAAATCAGTGATGTGAGACCAATGGTCTTGCCCTTGACACAAGCCAGGTCAATGTGCTTTGATAGTGAGGCATCTTTCTTCAGATCCACAGTTTGAGGCCAACTCCGCATCCAGTTTCTGCAGCTTTGAATCAGCCGGCAGCCAAGGGGCAATCCCGGGGGTAGCAACCGTTCCAAGCAGCAGAAAAATGCTGATTTTGCTTCAAGAAAATTAAGTTCTCATTCTCGCCCAGGCTTGTGTAGGGTGCCATGCCTAGCTTCCCACGCTGTCTAGAGGGCCTGGTGTTGGAACTTAACTCGTAGATGCGTCCTGTCACTTGCTCATACGTCACCCTGGAGGATACCCGCTTCACTCGCCCCTCTCTTCCCCGCTCCGTTAGTACCTCGTGTCTCACTTTAACCTACTTTGAACACAATATTCCACAGGGTGTCCCGGAAATGTGCTCACAGTTTGTGTGTGTGTTTTGTTTTTTTTTATTAAAAATAAACTGGACAAGATACTCGAAAAACTTTGATTGTTTATGTTCAAATCATTTTTTCCAGACATTTTCGTTTTTTTTTTAAAAACTTTATCACCTACTTTAATAATAATAATAATATTAATAATAATAATAATAATAATCATGTCTTCTTGTTCATCTATTTTTCAAGTTGCTAGTAGTCCATTATGCTAACTCAAATTTGCCTGATAATTCTGTCCAGTGTGTAGTGTGCCTCCCATTGCAGATGTTTTCCCTATATACCTTTCAGAGCCAGTTTTCTAACTTGTCGAAGTCATCATAGCTACACCCGTGAAGCGTTGACTACCATGTTGGAGATCGTTACATTTTCATTGGAAGGCATATCGTTATTGGCTGTGCTACTTTACATCTTACATCCTTCCCTTGCCGTTAAACGCCACATAGGGCTCGCATGTTAGTTCGCCAAGTTTTCCTGTTTTCGGCGAGCTTTTCAACTTCATCAAGGGATTTTATGCCCGCGAATTTGGCCTCTCTTAACAATGTCCTCTTTAGAGTTTCACGCGGTCAACCTCATTTTCTTCGGCCTGTTGTGTTCCACTTGATAACTTGTTTTGGTATTTTCTGATTGTTTCTTCTCATCAAATGGCCTACATATGCCCATCTTCTTTTTCTGATCGCCCATGAGACAGGTTGTTGTTTGCTCATCTGTCTTATCTCTGTGTTGTTCTTGAGTTCGTTCCACTTGATGCCGAGTATTTTTCTGAGGCATTTGTTTTCAAAAGAGTCTAATTTGTTGTCTGTTTCTTTAGTTGTTTTCCCAGCTTTCGCATGCATAAATGAGGGTAGATATCAGATTTGAATTGAATAATCTAAGCTTGGGCGTTGTGCTTACTACTCATCTTCTTTTTTAATGAATTGCCCTGAAATCTAGAGTCTGTATTCTGTTTTCTGTCTTCTCTTTGTGTGTGCATGCGTGCGCGCGTGACGTGGGTGCGTGTGTATGTGTGTGTGTGTGTGTGTGACAAAGAAGTCAGGAACCAGCTGAAGGATTGTGTAAAATACCACAAAGGAAGAAACACAAGAGGAAGAACTGATGGGAAGATTTTATAGAAAGAAAAAAAAAGTGCAGAGGCATACTTAGTGGATTAGTAAATTAACAGATAAGCATTATACAGCTTAGAAGCCAGACAGAGTCAGACAAGAAGTGAAAGAGAGAGAGAGAGAGAGAGAGAAAGAGAGAGAGAGAGAGAGAGAGAGGGCAGACAGATTAGGAAAAAAAAAGACTTGTAGATGCAAACACATTCTTGCGATATGGGAAAATGAAAACGAAACGACCCGTGCAGGATTATCTGTAGATAATCACACATCAAGTTTCTCCAAGGATTAAGTTTTCCAAACTGTCATAGATCAAGAATGAGAACACACCCCACCCCCCCCTCCCCCACAACTTCCAATCCTCCCACCCAGGGCCGTCTTAACAGTAATATCGGAGGCCCTGGGTCGAGTAATAACAACATAAGCTCTCGTCCACACACGCACAGCACACCTGCCATATACATTCACACACATAGATTTCCGTGGGCTGGTTGGGCCCCCATGCACTTGAGGCCTCTGGGCGGTGCTAAGGTGGGCCCATGCGTTAAGACGGCATTGCGACCACCCCCTCCCCAACCACCCCCCCCCCCACATAGAACGTGTAACTGTAGGATAAACTATACATTTCGTCAAATATATGTAGATGTATATGTGGTATATGTATATGTGGTGTAATTAGAAAAACACACAGCTAAAGTTGTCCAGACTGTTACGTTGGTTTTTTTTTTGTTCCACCATCTTCAAAGAGAGAGAGAGAGAGAGAGAGAGAGAGAGAGAGAGTGTGTGTGTGTGAGAGGAGTGAAGGACTTATGTGAGGAAGAGAGTGGGAGAAGTGGGGGACTTATGTGATGAAGAGAGTGAGGGGAGTGGGGGACTTATGTGAGGAAGAGAGTGAGAGGAGTGGGGGACTTATGTGATGAAGAGAGTGAGGGGAGTGGGGGACTTATGTGAGGAAGAGAGTGAGGGGAGTGGGGGACTTATGTGAGGAAGAGAGTGAGAGGAGTGGGAGACTTATGTGATGAAAAGAGTGAGAGGAGTGGGGGGCTTATGTGAGGAAGAGAGTGAGAGGAGTGGGAGATTTATGTGAGGGAGAGAGTGAGAGGAGTGGGAGACTTATGTGATGAAGAGAGTGAGAGGAGTGGGAGACATATGTGAGGAAGAGAGTGAGAGGAGTGGGGGACTTATGTGAGGAAGAGTGAGAGGAGTGGGGGACTTATGTGAGGAAGAGAGTAAGAGGAGTGGGGGACGTATGTGAGGAAGAGAGTAAGAGGAATGGGGCACTTATGTGAGGAAGAGAGTGAGAGGAGTGGTGGACTTATGTGAGAAAGAGAGTGAGAGGAGTGGGAGATTTATGTGAGGAAGAGAGTGAGAGGAGTGGGGGACTTATGTGAGGAATAGAGTGAGAGGAGTGAGAGACTTATGAAAGGAAAAGAGTGAGGGAAGTGAGAGACTTATGAAAGGAAGAGAGTGAGGGAAGTGAAAGACTTATGTAAGGAAGAGAGCGAGGGAAGTGAGAGACTTATGAAAGGAAGAGAGTGAGGGAAGTGAGAGACTTATGTAAGGAAGAGAGTGAGGGAAGTGAGAGACTTATGTAAAGAAGAATGTGAGGGAAGTGAGGGACTTATGTAAGGAAGAATGTGAGGGAAGTGAGGGACTTATGTAAGGAAGAGAGTGAAGGAAGTGAGGTACTTATGTAAGGAAGAGGGTGAGGGAAGTGAAAGACTTATGTAAGGAAGAGAGTGAGGGAAGTGAGGGACTTATGTAAGGAAGAGGGTGAGGGAAGTGAGGGACTTAAGAGAGTGAGGGAAGTGAGAGACTTATGTGAGGTAGAGAGTGAGGGAAGTGAGGGACTTACGTAAGGAAGGGAGTAAGGCAGGTGGGGGAGAGTGGTAAGAAAGTGGTCAAATTCTTCCAACGACACAAACGTACTGAGACTCCCAAGTCTAATTTTTTTTAAAGAATATCTGACCACAACCATCCCTGTTGCCGGATACTTGTTTTCAACCTATAAATATCATGTCTACTCTGCTTTCTCATGGTCTCTCATAGCAAATCTTACATCTTACATCCTTCCCGTGCCGTTAAACGTCAGATAGGGCTCGCATAGTTGTTTGCTAAGATTTCCTGTTCTCTGTCTTTCAACTTCATCAAGGGATGTTATTCCCACTAAACTGGCTTCTCTTAACAATGTCATCTTTTAGAGTTTCACGTGGTCGACCCTCTTTTTCTTCGGCCTGTTGTGCTCCACTTGATAGTTTGTTTTGATATTCTCCGATTGTTTCTTCTCAACACATGGCCTACATATGTCCATCTTTTTTTTCTGATCACCCATGAGACAGGTTGTTGTTTGCTCATCTGTCTTATCTCTGCATTGTTCTTGAATTCGTTCCACTTGATGCCGAGTATTTTCCTTAGGCATTTGTTTTCAAAAGAGTCTAATTTCTTGTCTATTTCTTTAGTTGTTTTCAAGCTTTTGCATGCATAAATGAGGGTGGATATCACATTTGAATTGAATAATCTTAACTTGGTTTTTGTGCTTATAACTTTTGAATTCCAAATGTCTCAAGATTTTTGAAGGACAATGCTGCTTTTGCAATTATAATTCTAACTTCCTTTCTGGTGTCACCATCCTGGTCTATGTAGCTGCCAAGGTATGCAAATTGATTTACTTCATCAACAACTGTTTCTTCTACGTATATTTTCCTTTCTTGATTAATGAGAAGTTTCATAATTTTTGTTTTGTCTTTGATACTTTCAAGACCTACTGTGGTAGCCAAGGAAGACAGAGAATCTGTTTTTTTCCTGCATCGATTTCACATTGTCACTGATAAGAGTTATGTCATCTGCAAAATCAAGATATTCTATTTGGGTCCCATGTACCCAATCAATGCCCGTTTTACCTGTACAGCATCTTTCATTATAACGTCTATGGCAATTCCAAAAAGCAATGGAGATACTATACATCCTTGTTTCACGCCTGTTTCAATCTGAAACAATTTGCTCATTCCTTCTTCTGTCTTGACTGCAAAAATATATCCATTGTAGAGATCTCTAATGTTGTTGACAATTTTAGATCGTATTTCATATAGACATAAAATTCTCCACAATGACTCTCTGTCTATGCTATCAAATGCTTTTTTAATGTCTATGAAGTTCAAGATTAATGGTCTTTGCTTTTCAGTATGTTCTTCAAGTATTATTCTTGAGAGCAAAGATCTGGTCGAGACAGTTTCTCCCTTTTCGAAATCCTGCCTATTCTTCTCTCATTGCAGTATCCACAACATCCTTAATCCTATTCAGAATCACTTTACAAAACACCTTTGACACAACTGATAGTAAAGTTACACCTCTCCAGTTATTGCAGTCACTGAGGTTGCCTTTTTTAGGTATTTTAACAATGATTCCATTTTTTTCCATTTAGAAGGTACCTTTTCTTCTTTCCAAATCTTGTTAAACATTCTCTGTAGTTGTCTCATGTTGTCACTATTGATAGCTTTTAGCACTTCGGCTGTTATTTCATCTTCACCTGCAGCTTTGTTGTTAGCCATTAGATTCACTGCTGTTTCAATTTCATTCAGTGCAACTTCACCTAAGTTGACATTTAGTTGTGGGACTGGTAAATCGGTTTCACGATTTATTAATTCATTTGGGTGTGGTCGATTAAGTATTTCTTGGAAGTGTTCTGCCCATCTTTGCTTTTGGTCTTTACTTGTTGTTAATAGGTTGCCTGTTTTGCTAAAGACATTATTCTGGAGGTAACAGGATTTGTTAGCTAATTCTATATGTTATATAGAGTTTTGCTGTCTCCTGTTTTTACTGCATTTTCGGCTTCTTTTGCCATAGTGTCCATATATTCTCTTTTGTCTCTTCTAGCTGAACTTTTTACGTCATTGTCTACTTATTTGTATTTTGCTTTTGCCAAAACTTTTTCCAAGATCTGTCTTTACATTTAACATGGCCAATTTGGCTGCTCTTCTTTCATGAATATATTTCCATGTGTTATCTGATATCTATGCTTTTCTACATGTTGATTGCAGTCCAGCACTTGCTTTTGTTGCCGTGATTATGGCTTTGCTGTAGGAGTTCCTTAATTCATCTAAATCTGTGTCGTCTACTTCTTTGAGTGCTGTGAAATGTTTAGTAAGTTCCAGACTGAAATCACTGTTGATATTTTCTTCTTGTAGGCTATGACTTTTTATCTTTCTGTTGGCTACCAACCGCATGGGGGGGGGGGGGGTAGGGGTGGGGCTGGGATCTTCTAGAAGGTTGTGGATATGACTGCGGTCTTGGACTCTTGATGTTCTGGAAGTCTCTCGAACATCAAGAGTCCGAATCTTAGATGGTCGTATATAAGGTAAGCTAATTCTGCAAGTCTTCTAGTTTATCATCTGTCAGGGAATGTGACAGTGTCATGTCACTCTTTTAGTTGATGGTCTGCTTTTTGTCGTAATTATATTTGTAAAAATACATTTTTAACTGTGTTTTCTTCTTATGTTTATATTAGCCTTTTATTGTATTCTGTAGTAGATTGTATTGCTCTGTGACAGTGTGCCATTTTCTTATTTTTTCATGTTAGCTTTTCAAATTAGGGAGAGAGGGAGAGAGGGGAGAGAGAGAGGGAGAGAGAGATTTAGGGAGAGAGATAGAGACGGGGAGAGATAGAGGGAAATAGAGGGAGAGATTGAAGGTAGAGAGAGAGTAGAGAGAGGGAGAGAGATAGAGAGGGATAGAGAGAAGGAAAGCGATAGGGACAGAGAGTGAGAAAGATGTGAAATCGCCATGTTGCTCTCACGGGCAAATTTATGTTGCTTGCTCAAGGGAGAGAGGGGGAGAGAGAGGGGGAAAGAGAGGGAGAAAGAGGGAGAGAGAGGAAGAGAGAGATAGAGAGGGAGAGAGAGGGACAAAGAGAGAGAGAGGGAGACAGATTTGAGATCACCATGTTTCTCCCACGGACAACTTTATGTTGCTTGCTCAAGGGAGAGAGAGAAGGAGAGAGATAGAGCGAGGGAGAGATAGGGACAGAGAGAGGGAGAGAGAGATTTGAGATCACCATGTTTCTCCCACGGACAACTTTATGCTGCTTGCTCAAGAGGGAGAGAGAGACAGGGAGAGAGAGACAGGAAGAGAGAGAGAGGGAGAGAGATAGATTTGAGATCGCCATGTTTCTCCCGCTGACAGCTTTATGTTCCTTGCTCAAGGGAGAGAGAGAGGGAGAGAGGCAGGGAGAGAGTTAGAGACGTGGAGAGAGAGAGGGAGAGAGAGAGGGAGAGAGAGAGGGAGAGAGAGAGGAGAGAGGGTGAGAGAGGGAAAGAGTGTGTGAGAGAGAAGGAGAAAGAGATAGAGAGGGAGAGAGATAAGGAGAGAGAAGGGGACGGAGAGAGAGGGATAGAGATAGATTTGAGATGGCCATGTTTCTCCCACGGACAACTTTATGTTGTTTGCTCAAGGGCGAGAGAGGGAGAGGGAGAGGGATGGAGAGGGAGAGAGACAGGGACAGAGAGAGAGAGAGTTGAGATCGCCATGTTTCTTCCACGGACAATCTTCTTGCTCCTGGAGGTTAAACTAAAAATGTAGTTTATAATCAAACCGTCTAGACTCTGTAGAATAGTCTAGACTCTGTAGAACTGTCTAGACTCTGTAGAACCGTCTAGAAAATCGTGGAAATGAATTGAATATTGTAGAACTGAAAAGACTTCTGTAGAACATTCTAGAAAGTTGCGGCAATGAATAGAACGTTGTAAACCAGTCTAGAAGGTTGTGGAAATGGATAGAACTTTGTTGACTGGGAGAAATAAATACCCGGAAACCGTCGGGTACTCAGCTAGTGTGTGTGTGTATATATATATATATATATATATATATATATATATATATATATATATATATAAAGAATGGCATAGCAATGCATCACTGAACCAAACTAAGCAAGCCAGTAATCTTCACACATATTAACCTTTCGTTGTCATAAGAAAATTTTAGTTTTCATTAAATCAAGATACACATAATCTTATTTCTCTTCCTCCTCTCATCTTTTCTCATTCATTCTTCCTTGTCTTCTTGTTGAGTAACACCTCACTACTCCCTCCCATCTCATTATTTTTTCCCTCAAAGCCTCCCAATCTCTCCCTCCCTCCCTCCCCCTCTTTAAATCTTAATCATTCACTCCCATTTCTTCATCTACCTCCAGACTTCGCTCACTTCTCCTCCGAATCTTCCCATCCTCTCTTAAATCTTACTGACTCTTCCTCCCTCCTCTCCTATTCTCTCGCTTCAGATCTCACTCATGTACTTCTCTACTACAAATTCTTATTCACTCATTCCACTCCCATCCTCTCAGCCCAAATCTCATTCACTCATCCTCTTCATCCACTCTCCCCATTTCTTACTCACTTGCTCCTCTCTTCTCCCATCTATCCCCACAAATTTCATTCCCCATACTCTCCTCCTCATCCCCCAAAGTCTTACTCATGTACTCCCCCTCCCCAAATTACCTTACCTCAAAAATTCTACTCACTCACTCCCTTCTTCCCCATAAATATTATCACCCTCCCCCACCCTCTTCACCCTAAATCTTACCCATCTACCACCCCCTCCCCAAATAACTCCCCCACCCTTAGTATTACTCACCCACAACCTTGCTCCCTGCCCCTACAAGTTGCCAAAAGTGAGTAGGTTATCTGCCGAGACGTGCCCCGAGGGCTAATATTCCGTCTCAGCCGGGAGTGCTAGAATATTCTGCTAGGTGTCACGTGATAGATAACCACGAGTGTAGATACATACCCTGCAGATGTGGGTCATGGACGTTAAATTAGGCATCTGTTTGACTTCAGTGTCTTAAATTTGGAAAGATGAGTTTTTTATTCTTTAGCTCCGACATGTAGATAAATATCTGGCATGATAAAAAGACAGACAGACAGACAGACAGACAGACAGACAGATAGATAGATAGATAGATAGATAGATAGATAGATAGATAGATAGATAGATAGATAGATAGATAGATGTAAACAGTAAATATTTAATAAATTGTATAGTTTTCCTGTCTTTCTTTCTTTCTACTTTCTTGTTGTCTATTTTATCTTTTGTTTCCTAACTTCTTTCATCTTTTTTCCCCTTACTTCTTGCTTTCTTTCTATTTTCTTGTTTTATTTCTATTTTTCTGTTTTCTGTTTTCTATCTTCGTCTTAATTTTCTTTCACCTTCTTTTTCTGTAGCTTATTTACTTTTTCTTTCTACTTTCTTGTTTTCTGCTTTTTTTTGGGTTTTCTTTCTGCTTTTTTTTTGCATTCTTTTTACTGTCTCTTCTTCTATCTTCTTTCTTATTTTCTGTCTTTTATCATGTTATCTTCCTCTTTTGTTACTTTATATCTGCTTCTTGTTTTCTATATACTTTGTTTCCTGACTACTTTCTTGTTTTCTTTATTATTTCTTTTTTTCTTCCTACTTTCTTGTTTTCTTTATTATTTCTTAATTTCTTCTTACTTTCTTGTTTTCTTTATTATTTTTTTCTTTCTACTTTTTTCTTATTATTTCTTGTTTTATTCCCAGTTTTCTTGGTTTCTTTATTACTTATTGTTTCCTTCATACTTTATTGTTTTCTTTATTATTTCTTGTTTTCTTCCCACTTTCTTGGTTTTTTTAAAAATATTATTTCTTGTTTTCTTCTTACTTTCTTGTTTCTTTATTATTTCTTGTTTTATTCCCACTTGTTTTCTTTTTTAAACTTCCTTGTTTTCTATCTTCTTTCTTGTTGTCTGTCTACTTTCCCGTTTCCTATGTAACAGGTATATGAAAAGTATCTTAAGGGGTCCCATAATACAGGTATATAAAAAAAAATATCTTAGGGGGTCCCATGTAATAGGTATATAAAAAGTATATTAGGGGGTCCCATATAACAGACATAGAACCAAAGATATGCATGAGGGCCGAAGGTGAGAAATGTTAGAAACATTGCCGATAGACGCCTATTGCCGTTATATGCCCTTATCATGTGACGTTTAGGTTAAACTTTATGTTCATAATATTACATTGCGTGTCTTGATTGTGATCATCAGTGTAGTTTGGGACATTCGCATGTAGCGCAGTTTGGTCTTGGTGTTATTGATGTGACCTTTGTGTAAAATGTTGGTCGTAGCAGGCAAGGATTTTCTTGGATGTGGCTTCAGTCTGCTGGGGCTTAGACCTCCAGGCCAGGCTAATTCTGTTCTGCTCTAATTAGCACCGGCACGCATGTATGGATGGTCGCCAGCAGACAGACAGACAGACGGACAGACAGGCAGGCAGGCAGACAAACAGGCAGGCAGGCAGATAGATAGATAGATAGATAGATAGATAGATAGATAGATAGATAGATAGATAGATAGATAGATAGATAGATAGATAGATAGATAGATAGATAGATAGATAGATAGATAGATAGATAGATAGCGAAAAAATTATGAAGACATACAAACAGTACAGAGAGATAAACAGGCGGGCAGACCAACGTCCTGCCGTACAGACAGAAACAATCTTGAATCAGGTAGACAGACTCATTAGGAGAAACAGAAACGAGGTCTTTTAGAACACGGATGTGCCACACCCCTACAATCTTGGCTTGGCTCCCACATGCTTGTGTAACTAAACTGTGAGCTACAATTTCATCTTCTCCTCTCCCCTAATCTCAGCTCGTATTTTTCTTTCATAAAGTATTGTACACGAGTCTGCACAAACACAGATTTTCAGATCATTTCTGAGGGAACATACATGCTTTTAGTTTGCTATGGGACACAGAAAGAGCGAGGATGAATCAAGTGAAAGTTGGAAATGTGGAATTAAATTTCCGAAGGAACTGATAGGAATCCCTTAGTAATATCATCTGTTAACACCAAGGTCAGTGACGTAGGAAAAGAAGAGTGCGTCACCGTCGTTAGGCAACAAGCTGAGAATAGCGCATGTCAAGATGGCGGTTACGTTGTAGATGTACTTCAAAAGGAAAAAAAGCGCGTTCTGTCGTTCGATTCTTGTCTGTCAAAGTCCCGAACACGCGAACACACACCGCGAAAAATCTGCGCGGTATACGGCGCTGAGTGCATGTGCAAGGCTCATATCTACAAATGGTTTACGAAGTTCAAGACAGTCATAACGAACTAGCAGGAACCCCATCTTTCTGGTCAAGTATGCAAGGGACTCAGTGGCTGAGAAATCAGGACAATTTTTTTTTCTCTTAGTGGAAGTCGCGCGCTGGGTGAAGGAGGGGCATGCAAAGAATTGTAATGATCAAAATAGAGGGTGTTATTTTTTCTGTATTAAATATAAGTTTTGTTTATTTTACATTTTCTAAATTTCAGTTGACTGAACCTAATATAATGCTGTACAATCATGTGATTGTTATTTTATTGACTGTCAGTTTGAGCAAAGTACCTTCCGCTGTCTTGCTGTATTTCTTAAAGGCTACTTTAGATGGATGTAGTTCAAGTTAAGGGTAGGACTATTTTAGACAGATGAGGTCTAGGTGAAAGTTAAACATGTGTGCACTTTTATTTATGCTCGATCGTTTTTTTTCTCTCTTTTCTTTCAGGTCAAGGCCATACGGTTGAGAGCTCAAGCGGTCTGTTCAAAGAACGCATCATCCGAGTCGATGATGACGACGATGATTTTGACGACGAGGACGAAGATGAAGAAGATGCGTCCAGAGATAGCTTTCAGAACAGGCGCCTCGGGGCAGATGTTCCCGAGGGTTCTCAGCTCATAACAGCGAGGGACAGGTCTCCGTTGCGAGGCTCCTCGGCAGAGAATCTTGGAGAGGCGCGACCAAAGACTCGTGAAGAACTCTCTGGTAGTAAGTCCCCTTTGCCAGAGAGCCGAAGAAACGGAGACAGTAGAAACAGTTCAGCTTCTTCCCCGTCTAAAAAACAGCCACTGTCTGGTCATCCTTCTGCTGGCGCAGCTGCTCCTCCTCCAGCCCACAGCCCCACCCGGTGTGGCTCACCTCCAGTCACAACTCGTCCCAAAATCTGGTCCATATCTGACTTTATCAACACCACATCGTCGTCCACGTCTTCAGCTTCAACCACAACAACGTCATCATCATCTTCGTCGAACGTTTCGCCGGCGTCATTGCCGTCTCCAACTGCTTTGAATCGACAGCCATTTCTACCATCATCTATTCCTTCGTCATCGCCGCAGAGATCGCTGCCGGGTCAAGGTTTCTTGTTCCTCACCCCAGGCACGGCAGCCCACTGGCCCGCAGCCTCACGGTTTGCCGGACTGGGCGGGCACTATCCTCTGACACTAACCCACACAACGCTGTCCTATCCGTACAGTCTAACCACGCCCACTGCCGCGCGAGCGGGCTTGGAAGCGCACGCTCAGGCAGTCCAGATGGCAGCGCGCGCAGCGGCAGAGGGCGGTGCCAACAGAGACGGGGCAACTTCCGGTGAGAAAATGCCCTTGCACCCACATTTCCCGCGGCTTCCGGTCAGCGCACTGTTCTCTCCGGCACGTGATGTTGATGGCGTGAGATCTCAAGGTGAGTCATAGGGTACTGTATATATCTGTGACCCTTGCTGTTTGTGTTGTTGCTGTGTTGCTTTTGTTGGTTGTGTTATTACTGCTATTGTTTATATTTTGTTGCTTTTTTGGGTTGTGTTATTGTTATATTATACTGCTATTGTTTGTAATTTTGTTATTATTGCTTGTATTTGTGCTGTGATTATTGCTGCTGTTGTTGTTTTATTGTTGCTGTTCCCTGTATTTGTGCTGTGGTTATTGTTGCCGTGGTTATTGTTGCTGTGGTTATTGTTGCTGCGATTATTGCTGTTGTTTTAATGTTACTGTTGCCTGTGTTTGTGCTGTGGTTATTGGTGCCGTGGTTATAGTTGCCGTGGTTATTGTTTCCGTGGTTATTGTCGCTGTAGCGTATTATTGGGTGTTTCTGTGGGTGATAATGTTCTTATTTGTTTGTTTTTTTTAAAAATTGTGATTTTGTTATTACTGTTATTACAGGTGTCGTTATTGTTTTTGGCGGTGTTTTGGTGCCATGTGATTGTTATTGATGTTGTTGTTGTTGTGGTAATGATGGTCATTTTTTTTGTTTTACCACAACCGCCCGGATTCTCAACAATCAAATTCACTTTAATAAGTAACAAACCAGAGTTGGTTAGAACCTTTTTATTAAAGCTCCTAAAGCCGGTACTCTAAATGTGAAGAAGTAGGTTTCTGTCTAAGCTATACCAGCACATAGACCATGTAAATCCCTCGAATCTTTGGCCAGTCTGATATAACAGAACAGCCTGTCGATGAAAACAGCAGTGGAAGGTAGAATATGGTCGTAAGTAAGAGTGGTTCTTTGATATTCGCGACGGTTCGTGGCTCTGCTACGGCCATCTTTTGATCCAGGTTGTTAGAAGAAAGAAAATATGGTTATAATTGAAAGATGAATGCGATGATGATAATGATGATGATGATGATGAGGATGAGGAGGAGGAGTTTAGTAAATAACGCACAAGTTTAGTAGAAGTAGACAGAGGTGTTTGGTCTGTTTTTTTTTTTTAAAGAGAAAGAGGAAGAGAGGGAGAGAGAGATAAGAAGAGGGAAAGTGAGAGAGAGAAATAGAGAGAGGGAAAGAGAAGAAAAAGAGGGGCAGAGAGAGAAAGAGAGGGAGAAAGAAAGAGAGAGAGAAAGAGAGGGAGAAAGAAAGAGAGAGAAAGAGAGAGAAGGAGAGAGAGAAAGAGAGGGAGAAAGAAAGAGAGAGAGAAAGAGAGAGAAAGAGAGGGAGAAAGAGGGAGAAAAAAGAGAGAGAGAAAGAGAGGGAGAAAGAGAGAGAGAGAGAGAGAAAAAAGAGAGAGAGGGAGAGAAAGAAAGAGAGGGAGAGAGAGAGGGAGAAATAAAGAAAGAGAGAGAGAGAGAGGGAGAGAAAGAAAGAGAGGGAGAGAGAGAGGGGGGGAGGAAAATAGGAGAAACTATTAAACAGACTACGAGGAATTAAAAAAAAAAAACAACTGAATATTTCAGCCAAAGGCCTTTGTCGAGGATTTTCTTTCTTTCTTAACTATCCCTTTGTAACGCTAAACCACCTCTGCTGTACCGGTACATTTTTTTTTTTTTTTTTGCCAAACAGAACTTATCTTGTAAAAGTTCAGCAAGTTACCAACACATATTTGAACTCGGTCCAGAGTTAGGGATAAAAACTGGGATCATTTTAAGCTGATTTCAGAAACTAGATCCTAAATTAAGAAACTGTAGACGTATAAATATTTATATAACATAAACCGAAAACGAAGACAGGATTTATGTTCTAAACATGATGGAGAGCACTGCGGAGAATTAAAATTTAAAATAAAAAATGTAGATGAGCGTGTTGGGATTCCGTACAATATCCAATGCTCGACAGTTGGCTTTGATATACGAGTTCTGAATCTCTTTATTTTGTTGATGTAGCGAAGAAATGAAAATATTAAATGACAGGTGTTAAGAGATTCCCTGGCTGTTTGTCAGAGGGTGTGTGTGTGTGTGTGTGTGTGTGTGGAGGGGGCGGGGAATGATGTAGAGTTGGAGAGCTTGTTCTTGTTGGAGTTCTGTCTGTTTTTTGGTGTTTTGTTCTGTTGTGTTTTTGCGATTTAGCGCTGGCGATAAAAGACTGACATGTAAGAATGTTTATATTTCTTTGTTCGTGTGTACAGTTCCGCGCGGCTGAAATTGATGATCTTTTGTGCTCAGAGCTGAAAGGATGAAACCAGTTTGGGAGGGGGGGGGGGTGTGTATTTCTGTGCCTCGTCGGTGTTTAGCCTAATTTCTTTGGGGAAAATGAGCTACAACCAGGGTGATATGTGGCACTACCTGGCTATTGTTTAGCGATACTTATCTATTATGTAATAATACTATGCTATTGTGCAGCAGTGCCTGGCTATTATGTAGCAATACTGCGCTATTGTGTAGCAGTGCCTGGCTATTATGTAGCAATACTACGCTATTGTGCAGCAGTGCCTGGCTATTATGTAGCAATACTACGCTATTGTGCAGCAGTGCCTGGCTATTATGTAGCAATACTGCGCTATTGTGTAGCAGTGCCTGGCTATTATGTAGCAATACTACGCTATTGTGTAACAGTGCCTGGGTATTATGTAGCAATACTACGCCATTGTGTAGCTTCTTCTTCTTCTTCTGCTTGGAGCTGTGAGCTGGTGTTCTTTGCAGCCGATGTGGAGAATATGTTGAGTCACAACGTCGTATCGGAGTGGCATATGTCTTGTCTATTTGTCTCTCTCTCCCTCTCTCTCTGCCTGTCCGTCGGTCTCTGTCTGTCTGTCTCTATTTGTCTCTCTCTCTGCCTGTCCGTCGGTCTCTGTCTGTCTGTCTCTATTTGTCTCTCTCTCTGCCTGTCCGTCGGTCTCTGTCTGTCTCTATTTGTCTCTCTCTCTGCCTGTCCGTCGGTCTCTGTCTGTCTCTATTTGTCTCTCTCTCTGCCTGTCCGTCGGTCTCTGTCTGTCTCTATTTGTCTCTCTCTCTCTCTCTGTGCCTGTCCGTCGGTCTCTGTCTGTCTCTATTTGTCTCTCTCTCTCTCTCTGCCTGTCCGTCGGTCTCTGTCTGTCTCTATTTGTCTCTCTCTCTCTCTCTGCCTGTCCGTCGGTCTCTGTCTGTCTCTATTTGTCTCTCTCTCTGTCTGTATGTCCATTTCTGTCTACTCTGTTCTACCCTTGTTCTATCTTTCTCTCTTTTCATTCTACCTCTGTCTCATTTCTTACAAATAAAAGGAAGAAAACAAACAAACAAACAAACAAACTATTCTTTCCTCAATATGTTCCACGCAATGGACAGAACATATAGTTTCTCACATTTAGTATTGTTACACGTGGCCCTGTTTCTCTGTTCTAATGCAACGCGTGTAACGTATAGTTTCTCACATTTAGTTTCATCCTAATCAACTTTTATCCAGAATGAAACGTTTTAGAACTATTCTTTCTTCTGAACTGCTCTGTAAAGCGGTCTCTTTTTTGTGTGTACTGCCAACGCTCATGTATAAAAGGAGAGAGAGAGAGAGAGAGAGAGAGAGAGAGAGAGAGAGAGGGAGAGAGAGAGATGTTTCAGAAAATAAATACTTGAAAAAAACAAACCATAAATTTTGCAAGTTTCCTAAAGTTTTACGAGTATATAAAACTCGAAAGACATTTGCCGAAAGAGCAATATTCAGGAAAGTTTAAAACTCAGATAAGTATACAGAGCTTTCCAACAAACGAAGTTCTGTTTGTGTCAGTTTGAGATGTCTCTCTCCTCTATGTGGGCCATAACAAGAGACGTTTACGGGTGGCTTGGCTGTCAAGTCCGGCGCGTGCAACGAAGCGGAATAGCCACACAACTAACTAGGGCGCTCGTAAATGACCGGTTTAGCTACGCTCGTGCGTGGGTGAGCAGGCTTTGAGAAGAGCGACCAAGCACTTGCATATGGGAGTACTCCTAAAGAGAACTAAAATACCGGAAACGAGCTCGTAAATTTGAAGGGGTCCTCTAAAACCTTTGCAGGCATGATGCGCAGTGGAGGAGAAGAGAAACACATCTTCATTTTACAGTTACCCCCCAACTCCTGTAACATGTTCTGAATAACTCCAACAACATCCGCCAAAGATTTCCTGTCTCACGGACGGCAGAGACACTTTCAGATATTTTACAGCCGAAACTATAACTTTCACAGCGAATTTCTGTCACAGCTGATACAGCCAAGAGAGGAAAGGATTCTCAGTGGGCTGGATTTACTACTCCCATTTTTTTCGTAGAGTCATCTGAAGTTCTCTTGTAACTTCGGTGAGCATCGCAGAGAAGTGTAGCTGTTTAGACAAATGAAGTTACAGGTTTGGAAGGAGCAAAGAAAGAAATGGAGGTTAAAGATAATTTAGGTAGAAACGTACCTCCGCTGTTCCCCGGTGTTCCCCGATGTTCCCCGATGTTCCCCGCTGTTCCCAGCTTTGCATATACGAAAATCTCTCAGTTACATCCATGTTCCTTATATTCGGCGTTTGTTTCTCTCTCTCTCTCTCTATCTCTCTCTTTCTCTCTCTGTGTCTCTCTCTCTCGGCTCGTTTTTTTTTTACCGTCAAAGAGATCGCAGTCTTGCGCCATTGTTTTAGTGTTTACTTACGAGACCATAGATAGGGACAGCTTATAGAAAATTGTGAAAGAATTTGAGATACCAAACAAATTAATCAGTCTGACCAGAATATGTATGGAGGATACACAAAATATAGCAATATATAAAGGAAGAAAGTCAGAACCCTTCTCTATAAGAACTAGTTTAAAACAAAGTGAATCATTATCTCCATTATTATTCAGTCTAGTACTAGAAAAGGTAATCAGAAAAGTGAAAGAAGAAAGCAATACAGAAGAGCAAGCTAAAATACTAGGATACTCTGATGACATCGACCTGGTTGGTGGAAACTATGCAAGAAGTCGTCAATGCCTGCAGTCACTTGAGAGATGTAGCGCTAAAAATGGGCTTCATCATTAACCAAGCTAAGACGGAGTATATGAAGATATCAAGAGACCAGAGAAAAAATGATCCAAATTTTATAAATGTTGGAGAGATGATTATCAGGAAGGCAGAAACATACAAATATCTAGGCACAAACTTCAACAGAAGCAACACACTAACTGAGGAAATTAAAATCAAAGCACAGATAGGGAATAAAATATACTTTGCCTTGTAGCACCTGTTAAAATCCAAAATCCTGTCCCAAAACACCAAAATAACAATCTACAAAACTAAAATAAGACCAGCCATCGTGTAATGATCAAAAACATGGAGTACAACAAAGAAAGATGAAGAACAATTGCAGATCTTTGAGAACAAGATCCTAAAGAAGAATCTTTGGGCCATAAAGGATACCAACAGTGGAGAACGGAGAGCTAGAAAGAACACTGAACTGAACAGCTTATTTAAATCCCAACGAATTATAAATGTCTTGAAACTGAACAGACTACGCTGGCTGGGGCATGTAGAAAGAATGGTAGAAAAGAGACAAACGAAAATTATGTATGCACAAGAGATGAAGAAAACAAGGGGTAGATCAAAACAGAGATGTAGAAACAATATAGAATAGGATATAAAAGAAATAAAAAGAGGCTAACCACGTGAAACTCTAAAGAGAACATTGTTAAGAGAGGCCAGTTTAGTTGGAATAACATCGCTTGATGAGGTTGAAAAGATCGCCGAAAACAGGAGATCTTGGCGAACTACCACATGAGCCCTGTGTGACGTTTAGCGGCACGGGAAGGATGTAGGATGTAAGATAAAAGAAACTGGTATCACCAACTGGAGAGAGAAGATTAGGAATAGAAAGGAATTGATGTGAACTTTATCTTGTAGCATTGAGCCTTAATGGCTCGGAAAACTGAAGAAGAAGAAGAAGAAAAAGAAGATTTACTTCAGTTAGGACTCTCTGCATTAGACACGTAATCAACCAATGAAGTGCCGTGCTGCGTGGCGTAGGCGATCATTTCTCTCCATAATTCCATGTCTTTAGACTTGATTATGAGATCCGCCGGTGACTTTATTCCTAGCTACACTGACAGCCCATCCAGTAACTTCTCTCTCTGTCTTCCTCTGTCTCTTCTTCCCTCAATTTTTCCAGTTGTCACAATGTGTTCCAATTTTCCTCTTCTCAGAAAATGTCCTACAAATCTCACTTGTCTGTCTCTGATCTTTGCTGTAGTTTAGACACGTAATATACAGCGGTAATTATGCTACCATGTCTTTTAATATACAAATATTTGTAAGTGAAAATAAACAGTGTTTAGTTTGTCTGCAGTTTGTGCATTTCGCCAGAATTCTAGATCCAATGTTGATTGGTAACCCTTTAGGTCCAACATTGGCTCACAAGGCTGAAGTCATATCTTTCCATGTCTGACCACTCGCCCCGCCCGCTGTAGGTCTTGGATGGAGTTGAACCTCAAAGTTGTACTCTCTCTCTAGTGATGCTTCTACTATGACCATGTGAGGGCTTGGCGAGGAAGTCTGGATTCGTCCATTCTGAGAACGAGGCCAGAGATAGGGCCATCAGTTTCCTTTGATGTATCTTGAATGTAGACTTGGTTCAATTCCTGTCTTATTGACTCGTTTGATTTAAAGTCGGACAATCTGATGTTCAATAGTCTACGGAGACATCTGTTCTCAATGATCAAGTCCTTGATTAAGTAGACTAGCTGATTTCCAACTCTCACAAGCGTATGTTAACACTGGGATCACACAGGAGATGAACATTTAAAGCTTCGTGGTTTTACTGAGCGTATTTGACTTCCTGATACTGGACAGAGATCCAAAGTCCACTCTAAGAATGATTCAGCGGGTGGGAAAAGAAAATGTTTTTGTGTGAGCGAAAATTTATTCAATCCAACCGCTTATGAGCAGAATAACCCAAAATGTCATGTAAGTGTCGACAAAATACTGAGCGACATGAAACTTTATGAGCTACGCCCCAGCGCCCTCCCGCCCCAGCCCCCCCCCCCCCAAACCACAAAGAAAATGGGAGACAACGCTCTCCTGCTTAGCTTAGAGGGAACATTGTCTGAAATCCAACCCATATTTTGACTTGGTTAGACATAGAAAGGTGTATATAAAACAAGGATGCTGAGAAACTAACACCAGGCAGGCAGTGACCTAGAATACTGAGGCTAAAGGAAGGCTCTAGATCAGTCTAGATAAGTAAAGGGCAACTTTTAGTGTTCGGCCCCCCCCCCCCCGGCCAAAAAAAGAAAAAAAAACTTTTAGTCCAACTTCAGGGGGTGGGGGGGGGGGTGGGGGGTGGCATATTCTTAAAATAAAATATAAGATGTATCAATCTCGTAGTCGCAGAACGTACATAATTAAATTTCGTGCATTTGAAGTATGTGTGAGTGTGAGTATGTAGAGGGAGAGAGAGAGAGAGAGAGAGAGAGAGAGAGTGAGTGAGAGGACAGGACGAGATATATTATCAAGTGGCCACGCCCGGATGTTGTAATTCTACAGTGTGAAATCTATATTGTTAACGTTTTCAGAGAAATTATACGGCTTTAAAAGAAATTAAACAGATTGGCTGCGGGCCACATAATTGTTTCCGCGGGCCAGATGTAGCACACGAGCCAAGGGTTGCCTATAATTGGTCTAGATCATTCATGCTTTACATGCTCATATTCTAGTTCTCCGTAACTCTCGGTTTTGCTACCCGTGTTACTAAACGCAAAAAATTCGTGTAGAACTCTTTGTCCCAGAGGTGAGATTGAGCTTGGCAAGAGCCGGGACACATCCACTCTTTTCTAGTAAGAGGCCAACGTAAACGTGGTATTTTGCTCTCCACGACTGAGTAATATAAATATCAACATATTTTTGTAAGGTATATTCTACTCTGTAAACATCGATCTCAAGTCACAGGCAACGTCACTGTTACTAGTGGGCTGGGGCGCAGACCTCAGAAGAGCACAATACCGACCTCTGAAGGGAATCATTTGACACAAATCAGATAGTCTGGCGTGGGGCGTAACATGACCGTAACGTATTGTTTAAGAGAATGCACCATATTTTTACAGCGTGAGCTACAGATTTGGTTAGCTCCCTTGATTTCTCTTTCACTTTTATTTCTCAAATAGCTCTGGCCTCCTTCTTCTTATTTTTGCCCTAGTATTTCATGTTGTTTCGCCTTTCTTTTATGCTACTTTATAGTTTCTGTGTTGACGACTGACCAGGTAAATTCATTCCTCTCTCATTTTACTTTCACATCATGCCGCTGCTTCGTTTTCCGTGTCTGTTTTCATGTATTTCTTGACTGAAAGTTGTGTAAGTGTTAATTCTCAGCTACATTTTGTTGCTTGAAGTCTAAAACTTATCAATCACTGGAACTCCAGGTTACGTTTGTACGTTTAAAGAAGATTATCAGTCGATGACATCGATAACTGAGGAAAGACGATGGCGATGGTTCGGACATGTGCTCAGAATGACTGACAACTCATTATTTAAAAATATCACTAGAGAAAGGACAATTTTGGTAAAACTGGTCCTAGTAATGAAAATAGACGGAGGTGTATGGTACATTTTTACAAAAAAAAAAAAAAAAGACAGAAAGAGTGAGTAAAGTGGGCAGAAAAAAAAAAGAATGACATAGAGCAAGATGCGTTTCGTGCTGGACTTCCTTACAAGGAGGAGCCCAAAAGGTTGAGTCTTTATATTTCTCATACATTTTTCATCTTTTTTTCTATTGTGCTATCTTTGTATGTGGTCCTTGAAAAAAAAGTCTTTTGCCGAAGTATTGGATTTGTTGTATGTCCTTCATTTATATGCACTCATGTTACTTTCTGCCATTCTTGTTTCTGCCAATTTTCTTCATTCTTTCTATCTTTTTTTTTAAAACTGGACCATACACCCATCTATTTTCATTACAAAAACAACATTAATATGGACACTACAGGGGAACAAGAGTACGGGCAGAGCAAAGGAGACATGGAGAAGAGCAAGAGAGAGGATGTTGAGCAAAAGAGAGCTCATCTGGGCAAGAGAAGAAGTCAAAGTGAAGGACAGGTATTTGTGGAAAACCCTTACGAAAGCCCCACGTGCCTTGGACACTTACAGTTCAGGCAGACAAACAGAGAGACAGACAGACAAACAGAGAGACAGACAGACAAACAGACAGTCGTGATAATTAAGAGTGGATTAACTAGAATATCAGTTTCTTAAAAGATGGTTTGTCTTCAGAAATCGGAAGTTCGGAAACGCTCGAGACACTTTTTTTATAAGACGAGCACTGGGCAAACTCTGGCCCTCGCTAGTAACTCCTAGCGCCGGCCCGACAGAATGATATCAATGTTTCTGATAATTTAATGATATAGGATGCAAAATATCATTATAAATCATCTTTGTATATTCAACTTTTCCAAACTGATTTTGATTTAAAAAAAAAAAAGAAACAAAAAGCACTCTAATAAACTCTTACTCTGTAGACTAACATACTTGACGCACGAACATTTTTTGTTATCAAATATCAGGAGGCACAGTCAAATGAAACGATGTGATGCATATTTATAGAATTTATATCATGTAAACTTTCTGAAATGCTATGTACAAAAAGTACTTTAATTTGTATTTATTTATTTATTTTACAATTTAAAAGGCTTGTAATAAAATAACAGTTAAAAGGCATATAATTACCGCCCCCCACACACACATTCCGAAAAAAAATGCTTCACGTTTATGTATTACCTTTTTACCGTATCCCGTTTTATACTGTTTTTGTCCATTGACATATTTTACAACACTTATTCTATGGCAAAATAATGATAATAATGTGGCTATTGTCTGACGGGATGGTGTGAGAGGAGATCACCAACTGAGCTGATGGCCTGCATGAAGGATCGTGTACTCTGGAGAAGCATAATAGCCAACGCCAGTCGGCACGGCACATGATGATGATGATGAATGTGGCTATTCGAGTATGTCTATGAAGATCTATGAAGTGCTACGCTGAACCAATCATATTCTGTTGATGCGAAGCCTGTACGGTCAGTAAAGAGATACAAAGAATAAGCTGAAATGTGGTTCTAAAGAAGAGTGCTGAAGATGCCACGGACAGAGAGAAAATTGAACAAGGAAGTTCTGAAAGAGAAACAAGGAAAATTATAACAAAGATCAGAAGAGGACATTCCAGATTTGTGGGGTATGTATGGAGGAGAGGCGGGCTAGAGCAGCTAATGGCAACAGGGAAGATCGAAGGTAGAAGAGGCAGAGATAGACAGAGAGAAAAAAGATGTTCGATGGTTTGACATCTTGGCACGGGAAATTCTCAGTGACAGGGCTGCTGAGATGCACAAAGGATCGAGGGTTGTGGGAGGACATGATATACTACCCCTGTCGGCAGGGACCTTACGAGAGAGACAGAGAGAGTGAGAGAAGAGAAAGAGAGTACAGTCCACTAATTTATATATTTTACACAAATCTGTTAATTTATCGCTTTGTCAAGGGCGGAGCAAAGAATACAAAAGTCCGATCACGTGACAATTAAATGGACAGGCAGCCTGTGCTGTTATACTTGGTCCCTCAACTCCTTTATTTACGTGGGCCCTCAACTCCTTTCTTTGCATGGGCCCTCAACTCCTTTCTTTACATGAGCCCTCAACTCCTTTCTTTACATGGACCCTAAACTCCTTTCTTTACATGGGCCCTTAACGCCTTTCTTTACATGGCCCCTTAATTCCTTTCTTCACATGAGCCCTAAACTCTTTTCTTTACATCGACGAAATCTAGTCAGGTCTCCGTGTCCTTTTTTTTTTTTTTCATGTCACGTTCCGCGAGATGAGATTTCCGCAGTCACCCTAATGTGGCCACTTCCGGTTCCACCATTTTGTGCGGATCTTCGATATACCCGTTGCTTCTGACTTTGTTCCTCGTGGCGTCAATCTCCTTTTTTCATCCTTCCTGACTGGGGTGATGGGTTCTCATTAAGTATATGGGATTATTTAGAAATGTTCTTCGAATCCCAGTTCCCACAATGGCAAATAGCTATATGTCCCTGCTAACCTATTGACTGTTTCGATTTATCGTTAAAATCGATAAGTTTGTTTTTAGTGACCTTCTCCGCCGAGCGTATTCTTCCATCTTGTTGTACTCTTTCAATGTTCTTTCCTCGTTTATTTTCAACCAGAGCTTTTCATTTGTTCTCCGAGTTCTTGTCCTGTTCATGTTTTTTTTTTCTCTTACCATATGGAAGTTTCTCAATCTTCTGCCGTTTTTTTTTCCCCCTCCCTTTTCTTTCAGCGCTGATCTCTGCTGAAGCTTATTTCCGCTCTGTCTCCCATTCTTGGGCCCCCAGCTCTAGTTCCTTGCCTGCCAGTTCTTCGAGGCCAAACAACGTTCACGACATGGTCGGGCCTGACAATTCCCTGTTCATTTCTGTCACGCTAATCCCGGAAGCGGAAAGCGGAGACCGCGAGATCCTGGGACGAACGCGATTGGATATAATTTGCGCGGGCTGATTCGTATGCATGTCCACGGCCACTTATGTTCCGCACGCGCCTGGCAGCACAGGCCCACGAGCTTTAGCCCGGGATTAAAATCAGCACAAGAGGAAACAAACGACGCTAAACGGATTTATCCGGGGGAAAAATACGCGGACAAAAATGAATTGTTTCCCGACAACTTTCTGGGTGGCTTGCTCACGGGCCTGATATTGAAACCCACGTGCTCTGCCAGTTTTCTTTTCCCCCTCCCTCCACAACTCCCCAACTCCCCAAAATCTCACACGTGCAGGGAAAGCTAAAGGGGGGGGGGGGGGCGGGGTTAAAGGGGCTAAAGAAAGGCTATTGATTTCATGATACGAGCATTACTCCAGTGGATGTTTTTGTCTCATGGAATCATGTTTCACTACATTTTACTGGGTCTGTTTTGCTACACGAAGTAAAGTAGTAACAAGTTCACTCTGTGTGTGTGTGTGTTGGGGGGGGGGGTTGGGAAGAGATAACCGCGACAAGCTAGTAGTTGCTGTGATTTACAATAGTTCCAGCCGAGGAAACGACGTATAAACAAAACTGGCAACTTTTCATATCAGTTTCACCAAAAGGAAGCAATCCTCAAAATAAGGTCTAAACAAAAACCTAAAGGACAGCCAGGGACGCCAGGACAGCAAATGATATTATACAAAATATCCATCATGGAGAATATGTCACAGTTTAACCCGACCAGGCGCTGTGACGTTTTGTGCGGTGAGGGGGAGGGGAGGAGACGGCAGAGGTCTAGTCAGTGCATTGCCCGGGGCATCAGGAGCTTCTCCCCCCTTTTGGGGGTTGGGGGGTGCATAGTGGATGAAAATAGAATGGTTAATCAATAAGGTAAGCAGAAGGAGTGGTGAAAAAAAAAGGGGGGGGGGTGGTGGCGGGAAATAGTTTTGTATAGCATTGTCCCTTGTAACCTAGAACTATGATTATAATTATGAACATATTTTAGTTATAAGGGTTACCATTAAATAAAAAGATAGAAATTAGATAGGAAATTTAGGGAATGAGGTAGAAAACTGATCCCCACGACACTAGTGAAAGGCCATTACGACTGGACGCTGACAAGTGTAAACAGAAGAAACAGACGAATAGAAAGGGGAGACACAGTGACGCCGAGGAAGAGATAGGCTAGAGAAAGACAGTCATAAGTACAATAGGTTGGCAATACCGTCTGGCAGTACCATCCTGCAAGTGAAATAACAGGTGGCGAAAAACAGTCGGCACACGGAGCACTAAGATAGACAGTTAATTTCCCGACAGTCACCAAGCGCTCGAGAAGAGCTTACTCTGGGTGTGATAAAAGGACAGGAATACTAGAAGAATTTAAGAAAAGCCAAAAGTCTTGATGGCGACTGATAGTCTGCGAAATGGACACGACGAATAAAGAAACCGGACTAGTAATCAGTCAGTAGGTACAGGTAGAAAGTGCTAAAGGCAAGGGGAGGACGTTCGACACCACCAGACTGGCAGGTTATAATTCGGGAACCAATCGGTCCGCATATCGTAACCAGTGGACCAGTTAGAGGCGGAGCAGAAATACCGATTGGTCAGTTCACCAAACCGGACAAAAAAAAAAAAAAAAAGATAAAATGAGAGACGGAGAGAGACAGGGGAGATACACATACTGAGGTACGAACAGACTCGGGGGGGGGGGGGGGGAGCAGAACTAAAACTCCGTCACTAAGATACTCAGAGCCGAAGATACGAAGATAACAAGATACTCAGAGACGAAGGTACTCGGACACTCAGGATGGAGACCATGAGAGATGTGCAGATAGAAACAAACAGCTACAGATAGATTTAGTAGGAGAGAGAAAGAGAGGGAGAGAAAGAGAGAGAGAGAGAGATGTAGTTGAAGTGCACTTTGCGGAACAGACAGAGAGATATAGAATCAGACAGTCATGCTGATGTGATGAAAGTACGAGATAGATTGATATGGAGATATTTAGGAGAGCTAGAGAATAGATATTGAGATCGTGTGTAGTGAACAGAAAGAACCTGCCTGATATTTAGCCAGAGGTTCATGAGAGAGAGAGAGAGAGAGAGAGACTATCAACAAATACTCGTGTATGTCAGTTGACATGCATTTTAAGAATGAGTTCTCCGTTGTTTACGCCTTTTCTATTGAACTATTGGCAATTCTACACTCATTTTTACAAGAGTCAGCTGGTGTAAATAAACTGTCATTATGGTCACGGGCGAATGGAGTCACAGCACTTGTGCAAGAAGTTTCTGTGTAACAATATTTAAAATCCAACACAAACAACTTAAATATATTATACGTGCAGGGGTTTTCAAAATTCTACTGCGAAGGCCCTGTGACCGGAGCATACAATTAAAACTCCACTCCTCTCACTATCCAGCTCCACAACTCCTCCACTTTTAAGCGCACTTCTAACAACCGAAGGTGTTCAAGTTACGCTGCCTCCAATTCCCTGCAAAAAAAGAATCCAACCCAAAGAGAAGTCAACGTGTTTCTCCTGTTCTCATTGCTCTGACAGGTCTTCTCTCGCTTTAGATACCACGCAGTCTCATCAGATCTCCCCCAGGAGACCTCGCGATACCTGGAAAGTGATGAAGTTGACTGTTTTCAAGCTCCGTCTTAGTGCTAAGTGATGTTTTCCAGCATGTGGACGCTGGTTCAAATGACCATTCAGAAATGGCGTCCTGCTTCGAGGGGAATTAACTCTTGTAATTTTTTCCCCTCTATCTTCGTCGTCAGCAGCTGAAAGACAACATTCCTTATGACAGTAAACATTTTTTTCCTCCGTGTTACTTAAGCAGAATGGTAAACATTTGCCAGCACATGTTACATACATTAGAAGTGTTAGAAAAAAATACTACAATTGGGCTGATACAATTACATATTCTCCACAGGACACAGTATGTACGGTCAGATGTTGGTTCAGTATACGGACGTTAGATTAAAAATATACTTTATCTTACAACAAGTGGTACCCACCCTGCCTGGATCTCCGCGGTGTCACGTGTGTTTGTTTAAAAGGGCGTGAAAGATAAGAAGAGTTGTACCCCAGATGTTTGAAGCCAGTGTGCCTGAGAGAGATAACCAGGTCGGGGCCACCGGAAGTGGAAAGTGCGTAGATGGAGAATGAAAATGAGATTCAAAAACTCTGAATTGAAAAAAAAAATACAAATCAATTGTCAGTGGTAGTCATCGTCAGTTTTCTCCGTTTTACACCTGGTACTCACCTGATAGAGGAAGCTTAACTACCTGGAGAGATCTCTTTGATTGTACTCTTTGTCTCAAGCGTTCCCTAGATGTTAGTGGTTTCATGTCAAGACATAATTGACGTGGGTCTTTTTGTTTGTGTTCTCTTGATAGCTGCACCGGACTTCTGATCTGTCAAGAATATTTGACTCTGTCCAGTCAATGTTGACAATCTCTCGGCCTTAAATGTTCTCCACGTTTTTGTTTGTTTGTTTGTTTTTGTTGTTGTTGTTGTTGTTGTTGTTTGTCATTACTGTATTTTTCACATTATGTTCTCCGCTTATTTCTTGACTTATAATGCTTCTTCTTCTTCTTCTATTTCTTCTTCATTATTATTATTATTATTTCTTTTCTTCTCGTCATCATCACCTTTTTTTCTTGTGAATAGATCTGTTTTTCTACTGATCATCTTCCACATTGACGCCCATGTTTTTGTCTGACAGAGCAGTGATCACCAACAACCACCTGGCACCTGGCAGTTTTAACGATCGTTTCTGTTGAAACTTCTTTTTTTTAGCGTTGCGTAGATATAGTTACATGTTTTGTAGATAATAGGTAAAGATGGTGTAGATATAGTTAAAGATTATGTAGACATACATACACACAAAGACACACACACACAGACACTCCGGAGACACAGAAAGACAAGGGGAAAGAGACACATACACAGAAAGACAAGGGGAAAGAGACACATACACAGAAAGACAAGGGGGAAGAGACACATACACAGAAAGACAAGGGGGAAGAGACACATACACAGAAAGACAAGGGGGAAGAGACACATACACAGAAAGACAAGGGGAAAGAGACACATACACAGAAAGACAAGGGGAAAGAGACACATACACAGAAAGACAAGGGGGAAGAGACACATACACAGAAAGACAAGGGGGAAGAGACACATACACAGAAAGACAAGGGGAAAGAGACACATACACAGAAAGACAAGGGGGAAGAGACACATACACAGAAAGACAAGGGGAAAGAGACACATACACAGAAAGACAAGGGGGAAGAGACACATACACAGAAAGACAAGGGGAAAGAGACACATACACAGAAAGACAAGGGGAAAGAGACACATACACAGAAAGACAAGGGGAAAGAGACACACACGCAGAAAGACAAGGGGAAAGAGACACACACGCAGAAAGACAAGGGGAAAGAGACACACACGCAGAAAGACAAGGGGAAAGAGACACATACACATAAAGAGAGAGACACACACACACACACACATAGTGACAGAGTGAGAGATGAGGAGACAGATACACACATCCAGAGACAGAGAATGGGAGAGAAACACCCTCACACACACACATACACACACACGCCAGAGACACAGATAAAGAGAGGGGGAAAGAAACACTTGCATATAGACACACAGGCAGAGAGAGAGAGAGAGAGAGAGAGAGAGAGAGAAAGAGAGGGAGAGAGAGAGAGAGTGATGAATCATACCCAGAAGAATTTTTAAAAATCCACGTAAGATCTCCTAACAGCGGACAAACAAAGAACCGCAACTCTAATGTCGATCAATGTATTTCCCGGACTTATCCCCCTTCCATCCGTTTATCAAGCAAGGTTTCTCATTATACGGTCTCAAAAGACTAAAAGTCACAGGAAAATTGCCCTAAAGCTGCTTCTTATGTGTCACAAAGAGACAGTGTCTGTTTGTGTCGAGAATGCTGTGATTGCTTTCCAAACAGACACGGAGCCAAGTGTGGTAATCGTTGTTACTGTAAGAGTTATTAATGTTCCAACTAAGGCGATGATCGTGCGACACGAGGACAATCAGGGCCAGAGAAATGTCAGCCTGGAGATTAGCCTGTCCAAATAATGTCAGGGACTGAGTTGCCTGAGAAGAGACAGGGGGCGGATAGCTGGTGCCCAAACGAACGAATGGGGACACAGGAACTGTCTGGTTTTCCGAGTGAAAATGTCCTTCCGCAGTGGCGTCATCTCAGTGAGACATCTTCTCATTCTGCTCCTCCGTTTTTTCAGCGTTTGTGCCCGTCACTTGCTGTCTCCCTAACATTCATTTCTGGACGACATTTTGCAGATTTTTCTCAATCTGTTGGTCTAAAACCGCCATTTCCGTTTCATTTTCTTAAAAAAAAAAAAGAAATTCGTTGAATATATACTGTGACGGGGCTTAAGTGGCCAAGAGGTCAGTGCACTAATCTCTCACGGCGAAGGTTTGATGGTTCGAATCCGGCCATGTTGACCATGGTCATCTGTGTAGCTGTAGAAATGAGTGTCCGGTTCTTCGGTGGAAGGGGCAAAGAAAGATTGTAAGGGACACTGCTCACGGTTAAAGAGGTGCGACTCGCGTGAAGCTTTCTGAGTGAAATGAAGTTATTTTTAACTCCCCCTTAATACTAATGAAAATATTCGGTATAAAGCGGGACGAATGATGAGAGAACAACAGCCTGTCTTATGGGTGATCAGAAAAAAGGATATGGACATAGGTAGGCCACGTGATGAGAAGAAACAGTCAGAGATTCCCAAAAACAGGATAGCAAGTGGAACACAACTGGCCGAAGAAAAATGTAGGTCGATCACGTGAAACTCTAAAGAGGATATTGTTAAGAGAGGCCAGTTTAGTGGACATAACATCCCTTGATGAGGTTGAAAAGCTCGCCGGATACAGGAAAACTTGGCGAACTACCATGTGAGCCCTATGTGACGTTTAACGGCACGGGAAGGTTGTGAGATGTAAGAATACTAATGATTATACAGTCCAGAAAATTCTGCATGGACCATATCTGTAGCTCATGTTCCTCTAGAAGGTCCAGTCCGTGGGAGTGTTAGGTGATTAAACTTTTGATGACTTTAGAGTTAGGTTTTATCGTGTTAGGTCGCATTGTTTTAATTAGTTCATGTAACTGTTGATCTAGGACGCATTGTTTTAATTAGTTCATGTAACTGTTGATCTAGGACGCATTGTTTTAATTAGTTCATGTAACTGTAGATCTAGTACGCATTGTTTTAATTAGTTCATGTAACTGTAGATCTAGGACGCATTGTTTTAATTAGTTCATGTAACTGTAAATCTAGTACGCATTGTTTTAATTAGTTCATGTAACTGTAAATCTAGTACGCATTGTTTTAATTAGTTCATGTAACTGTAGATCTAGTACGCATTGTTTTAATTAGTTCATGTAACTGTAGATCTAGTACGCATTGTTTTAATTAGTTCATGTAACTGTAGATCTAGTGATTGTCAGCGTCGGTTAGAATGTTTGTGATCAAGAGTTTTCTTGTGTAAGAATAGTGTCATATTTCATTTAGTATCCTGTGAGACCTGGACACTTAACAAAACAGCTGAGAAACACATAAATGCATTTGAATGTAAATGCTACAGAAGAGTTCTTCAAATACCATGGACACAAAAAAGAACAAATATATCCGTACTACAAGAACTTAATAACGAAGAAGACTGGCTAGTAACGAGGATTAAACAAAGAAAACTTAAATATTTTGGACACATTAAACGTCATGATAATCTAGAGAAGACCGTCTTGGAAGGGTACATCATGGGAAAACGAAAGAAAGGAAGATCAAGGCAAAGATGGCTGTAAGACATCGTTGATGCTCTGCAAATGGATGCTTCAGCAGCAGGGCATCTTGTTCACAACCGAGAGGCCTACAGGAGAGCTGTTAGGGAGGCAAAGCTCCGCAAGGGACATACATGAATCCTGTACGGCTGTCTTATGTGAGGTGCAAGCCGTCTGGATTTCTTGTTCTTGTTTTGCTGATCAGTTTGAGGTATGGCATGATATACTTCACCAACATGAATTCATCACCAACATCATCATCATCATGTGTCGTTAGTTAAATGCTTATGTGATCGGCAGTGGAAGCACTTAGCTGATTGATTCGGCGTGATCGCTGAGTGCATTCCTAGGTTGACAGTTGAGCATCAGTTAAAGGAGTTATGCACAAACGGCCCACAAATCAGAAGTACCATGGAGTAGTGAAGAGTGAATGCATATATATATATATATATATTGTAGAACAGTAGTACAAGTGAGGTAGAGAAGAACGAAAATGACATTAGTATCATTCAAGTGCGTTCATAATTAAGTTAGTCATCATAAGTTTCAATCAACATCATCTGTATCAATCAGCACGACAAATACAAATATCTTATCTTATATCCTTCCCGTGCCTTTAAACGTCACATAGGGCTCGCAAAGTAGTTCGCCAATTTTTCCTGTCTTCGGCGAGTCTTTCAACCTCATCCATCATTTTATGCCTGTTAATTTGGCATAGTTACGGAAACTCGCAGAGAAACCAATACAAATATACAGATATAATATATACCAAACATAAGATGACCAGGAGTAATGTAGAGCACATCATGCCCTAGAGTGACGACAGGTCAAGGTAAACACGGACCTGGTATCATATCGCCATTCGAAAAATATGACAACACAAAAGATAAATGGGAAACGAGGCCGAGGAATGCAGAGAGAGAAGGTCTTGGACAGTCCTAAAGAGATTTTAGTTAGTTAGTTAGTTTATCCTTTTGGGCCAAAGACAGCGCATGGGGCGGAGGGCAAGTCTCTCCATGTCTGGCGATTCCTTGCTACTTGCTTTAGATCTTCGGTGTTTCTGATGAGCATTGTTGAACACTCCTTGGTGATAACTCTTCTTAGTTTGTCTTTGGGTCTTCCCCGCTTTCTTTTACCCCCTGGTGACTACGTAAATGCTTGGTGTGGGAGTTGTTTTTCGTCCATTCTAAGTACGTGGTCGATGTAGTTCCAGCGACGTCTGCTGATAAAGTTTGATACGTAGTCTTGTTTAGTTTCTTGTCTTATTGATGTAAACGGTCTAAGTCGTGCCAACAGATATTTAGCAGTCTTCGAAGACACTTATTTTCAAAAGCATCTAGTCTCTTTTCCATTGCTGGGGATGTTCTCCAACTCTCGCAACCTTAGGTTTGTACTGGCACTACACAGGAGTTGAAGTTCTTGAGTTTCGTATGCCAACTGAGTTGTTTTGATTTCCAGATGTTAGTTAAAGAGATGGCATGATTGAAACTTCAGCGATTTATCTGTAGTCCTTCTTCTTTGCTTCTCTTCCTTCTTCTTTGCTTCTCTTCCGTCTTCTTTGTTCCTCTTCCTTCTTATTTGCACCTCTTCCTTCTTCTTTGCTTCTCTTCCTTCTTCTTTGCTTCTCTTCCTTCTTCTTTGCTTCTCTTCCTTCTTCTTTGCTTCTCTTCCTTCTTCTTTGCTTCTCTTCCTTCTTCTTTGCTTCTCTTCCTTCTTCTTTGTTCCTCTTCCTTCTTACTTGCACCTCTTCCTTCGTCTTTGCTTCTCTTCCTTCTTCTTTGCACCGCTTCCTTCTTATTTGCTCCTCTTCCTTCTTCCTTATCTTACAATAAGTGGTACCGATCTTTTCTCTTCCTTCTTTGCTTTTCTTCTTCTCTCTTCTTCTTCTTTGCTCCTCTTCCTTCTTCTTTGCTCCTCTTCCTTCTTATTTGCTCGTCTTTCTTCTTCTTTATCCTGCAGTAAGTGATACCCATCTTTTCTCTTCTTTCTATGCTTTTCTTCTTCCCTCTTCTTCTTTGCTTTTCTTCCTTCTTCTTTCCTCCTCTTCCTTCTTCTTTGCTCCTCTTACTTATTCTTTGCTCCTCTTCCTTCTTCTTTGCTCCTCTTACTTATTTTTTGCTCCTCTTACTTATTCTTTGCTCCTCTTACTTATTCTTTCCTCCTCTTCCTTCTTCTTTGCTCCTCTTACTTATTCTTTCCTCCTCTTACTTATTCTTCGATCCTTTTCTTTCTTTGCTCCTCTTCCTTCTTCTTCTTTGCTCCTTCTCTTTCTTCTTTTCTGCTCTTCCTTCTTCTTTTCTCCTCTTTCTTCTTCTTCTCTTCTCCCTCCTCCTCCTCCTCTTCTTCTTCCTCCTCCTCTCTTCTTCCTCCTCATCCTTCTTCTTCTTCGTTCGTCTTGAGAAGGGGGTTGGTTGCATTATGTTGCAGTTACGCATCATTCGACCCAACACATCCGAATTAGGACCTGGTGTTTGTTAAGATTGTTTACGCCCTCCAACTTCGATCCCCGCGTACTTAACCAGAGTACTGGCTATTTCCAGGTTGAATGGGGTCTTGGCCATCTATGGTTCACCAACGCTGACTCAAGCAGTCAGCACTGAGTTGCTGACCGATGCCGGAACACTGGGTCTTGGCACCAGGAAGTCAGTTCTTGCAGGATATAAACCTCGGAACAGAAAGTAAACCACAGACACCATCTTGACCCCCAGTGAGGCGGTAACTGGAATGTGGCGGAGAAACTGAACTGGAGAACTGGAGAAACTGAACTGGAGAACTGGAGAAACTGAACTAGAGAACTGGAGAAACTGAACTGGAGAACTGGAGAACTAGAGAACTGGAGAAAACAGTGTGAGAAGCATCGGAGTTCTGGTGCCGACGGTGGGGGGGGGGGGGCGAGGGGGAGGGGGAGCGATCTGTTCTCTTAAGAAGAGGAGCCTTTTTTGTGAGATGTACAACGCTCAGATATTTCTGCAATTTTGAGGAGAGGGTGGCCCGTGTTTTGAGGGTAGAGCGTATCTTGTTTCTAGTGCAGCAACATCTTATTCGATAAATGGATCAAGCAGGAATAAGCTAATAAGTCGCTTGTAGGCAGGAGGTGCCTCGACTTGGTCACTCCATTCAGTAAATTAGATCTTCGTGAAAAAGGGGCAAGTCTCAAACCGGCAACAAAAAAAAAAAAAAATCCCTCAGCGTCCCCTCCGCTTATCTGAGGCATCAGTCAGCTTCTCTCGTGGCCATACTCTCCTCCTCCTCCTCCACTCCCAAGGGATTTGCAGCCATGACTAGCCGGCAAGAAGACAAGGCCCGCCACCGTACGCGGACCGTGGAATCAGTGCATACTTCGGGGCAGTATTAATTGAAAAAAACTGAGGCTAAATCGAAATGAACGAGCTACGTCGACGGAGGAGACGATTTGTGGGAGGTGATGGGAATGAGAGAGAGAGAGAGGTGATCGGGGAAGCACGCACGGGGAGCTGGGCCCCGGATGGGAAAGGAAGCGGAAGGATGGATGGAGATTGCTGAAGGTACAAAACAAATCAAAGGGTTGTGAGGGGGGGGGGGAGGTGTAGAGTGAAATTGATCTGGGAGTAATTAGAAAGCGGATCTCGTTCCCCCCCCCCCCCCTTTTTTTTTTCCACTCGCCTTCAGCTCGAGGACCGCCGAGAAAACTGCTGTTGACTGAAGGAGTTTTGAAGGGGCCCCCACTTGCGTGTTATAGCAAATCATTTAACTCGAGTTATCGATTACTTTGTTTGGACATAAAAAACACTTATCTTCCTACACTTTACGATCTAGGATTGTTACAGGAATAATCATTCCCCCCCCCTTCCCCCGCAAGTGATTACTCAATCAATAGAATTAAGAGATTACACGAATAGGTTTTGGGTATAAGTATATATGAAACTAAATATATAAATGTACACAAATCCACTGCAGTGCAGCTGCGGTTAGAAATTGTTAAAACTTAGGAACAGCTTTATTAGTTAACGAGTTAACACAGTTTACGCCTGAGATTAATCACCGTGTTGAGATTAATCATCATATTCAGATAAATCACCATATTCAGATTAATCCTGAACGTGGAAAGTCGAGTTTTTATTATTGTTTATTCATCTACACTTGAAGACGGCTGTCAAGGCGCCATGGACAAGGTGACCTACATTTTCTAGAAAGTCACGTGGTGGTGTCACTGAGGCTCTTCTGGTAAGTTCTTCTGGCGCAGGTGCAGTCAGGCTCCATGGCGCTTGAGCCACTCGGGAGGTTTTTATGAATGCGGTGATTAGGTCATATGTATTGTAGGCAAAAGTGAACCGTGGTCTAAGGCGAAAGTTACCAGCTGAAAGCCGTCTTCCGGCCCTCTACAGTCGACCCAAGTATTAAAAATGGGTACCTGACACTTTTTTCTTGCCAGCAGGAGATATACCTGAAATGAAGAACATAAACCCTGCAGGTTGAGTCACACACTGTTGTGAATAAATGAAGGAAAAATAGATCATTATATGTGAAGCATGTCCCGTCAATACGGGACTTACCATGAATAGACAACGAATGACGGAGAAAGAAATGTTTCATAATTCTCTTCGATACTGATTTAGATAGTTTATTATTTATTTATTATTATTTTTTTTACCTTGTTAACGGTTTATATTTTGTTTGTTTTACAGTGATGCCGCCCCCTCGAATGGTCGTTGATCCAAGCCTCTGATAAACGTCACCTCCACGACACCTGGTCATGAGCCTAGTCATCATCATCGACCACTTCGCTTTGGTTGATATATTTACTCCAAACAGTTGTAATTACTCATCCATGTCTGCTGAGATGTCCACCTCCTTTTGAGATGTGAGGAGGGGGGAGAAGGAGGAGATGGATATGGATAAGCCGTGAAGACTGGATATCGGGGAGTCTGATTTAATCCATGTATTCATGAGACTTGAACCCCAACCCATTCGGTGGCTGATTCCTAAGGACGGTCTGATTTGTCTTGAAATGCATGAAGGCTATATTTGGTTTTGTTGATATGGAAGTGTCTGCGGCGTCGTTTGATTGTCTGCAGCGTCAGCATGGCGTATGCAGCGTCGTCAGGGCGTCTGCAGAGTCATCAGAATGTCTGCAGCGTCAGCGGGATACCTGCAGCTACTGCTGAAGACAAACAATTTTAAAGCATCTTTATATAACTTTTATTGTTTAATATTTCTACCGTGTGCATGTCGCTGAGGTAAAAGAAGAGAGAGAGAGAGAATTTATGAGTAAAAAAAAAGAGAGCATAGGTGGAGTAAACAACGGTTAGGGAACAAGGAAACACCATTTATATCAGGTTTATGACAGAGGTTCCCAAACTTTCTCTGGCTGCCTCCCCCACCCCCTCCCAGCTCCACCCCCCCCCCCTTGCTTACCACGTGAAATCCCTAGCGTGTCCCAAAACATTTAACCCTCGTTGAACTTAATGCCCTCTACTGCTACCTTTTGCCGCTAGATCTATCCACTGCTCCCCCCCCTTTCCCCCGGGGTTCGATATCGCGAACTTTGAGAATCACTGATTTACACCAAATGCTCGTGACAATCATTTTAAGTTGCTATCTTGCCTGGGTCAACCAGGAAGTGGATGTATGTGGCCATCCGGTAAAAAGGAGACATAAGTTAGTGACCAAACCCTGATTTTGGGTCAGAAATAAGAAATACTCATAGAAGCTCCTGCCTGGCGGAGATGGATAGATAAAGACTTATTGTTGCTGTTTTTTTTTAAAATATGGTAGCCAGATGCAGCAAAATATCATTGTTATGAGTTAGAGCTAGAAAAGAGAGGAAGAGGAAGGATGGACAGTACGGGGGGTCCTTGTTTTGAGGCTGTTTGCTCATAGGTCAGCTGTCAGTCGAAGAACAATATTTCCGAAGAGGTGGTCAAATTTGTCCAGGTACTGCGGAGCTACACGACACGGGTTGGACTTGTCCTGGTAAGACAAGACAGTGCTGTCGTGTCCTGGGGCAAGCAGAGTAGACACGGAAAGCTGGTGTCAGGGCTGGAAGTGAAACCGTGTTTGTTTGCAAACGTGCACGGACAAACCTATTTCAGGACAATGTCTTGACGGTGGGGCTTGTTCTGTCTTAATGTAATTGTCAAACACGGAGTCTACAAACTCTGACGACAAGGTTGCCTGGATGAGCGCTGCTGCCGCCCGTCAGGACGCCAGATATGACCTCAGAAATCGAGGCCAGACACGTGACTGAGACTCCTCCAGACGGACTTAACGGTCCAGAATATCTGCCTCCTTTGTTTGTACTTTCACGTTTATTCTGGTCGGCCCGATCTCTACATCACCCTGCCCGGCATATATCCGTCAAGGAAAAATGGGTTTTCCCAGAGAGGCAAGTTTGTTGGAATCCCAGATAATGGTTGATCTGTTTGTTAAAGACTCACCTGTCTGTGCGGAAGACAGCGATAAGCTTGTACAACAAGAACTTAACTGTTTGTCTCGAGTGTAGTGCGATCTTTGCGTGGGTGTTAGCTCTTGTTGTCTGCAGCTAGAGTTCCAGTTTTGTATATTTTGAGCAAATAATTTTTTTTTCAATATTGCCTCAAACACGATGTGGAAAACTTCGTCATAAAACTGGAATTCTACTTTGAGCAAACAGCAGAGACCGGCCTATCATCTCATGGACTTGGAAATCACGTGGCATAGATATACATATCTCATTTTCATCAGCTTTAAATCCATCAGACTGGTAGCTATGTCAGTCTCTATGCTTCTGTTGTCAACATTAGACGAGGCGTAGATGAAAGAGTGAATGAGAAGATGAAGAAATATACAAATTAGGATAGAGGAGAAGAGCAAACGTAAAAGAAAGAAAAAGAAAGATAGAAGAAGGAAAGAAAGAGAGGGAGAAAGAAAGAAAGAAATGCTAAGAATAATAACAAAGAAAAACGAAGAAAAGAAAAGGAAGAAAAAAGGAGGAAGAAGATTAATCACAGAACAAGAAGAACAGAAAGTAACGGAAAATAAGTGAAGAAAGTTATAAGTGATAAAAGATTTAGAAAGAAATTTAACGTACGTTATGGCTCAAAGCATGTTTTCGCTAAGCCAGTCGGAGCTTCAGTTTCTGAAGTCTGTTAAGACATTCGCTAATGTATTCTGTCGGGAAAGAGTGGTAGAAAAATAAGAGGCAGTGTTGTCTTGATTATTGTAACTGCCAATTCTTGACCCACTTCAATCTGTGTACACAATTCTTTCACTAACAACATTATTCAATTTATTCCCTCAATGAGACGGGGAGCCCTGTTTATGCCAGCTGTCCCCACGTGCTGGCTTGCCTTGTTCATTGCAACCAGAGGTTCAGAAACCTACGCCACAAAAAGCCCCTGGTCGAATTCACCGAGCCGTTGAAATCCGTTGTTCGCTTGACATAGCTTCTATTCCACTTTCAATATTTCAAGCTATCGTTAACTGTAATTTTCAATTTACTCTTTCTTTTTTTTATTATTGTTATTGACTTTTTGCCTCATAAAGATTGCGCTGCAAATAGGGAGGGAGGGGGTGGGGGAGGAGAAATGTTATGTTTGTTGATATTTAACAAAAGGTTTTCAATCTGGAGCAATAGAAAGGGGCTATTTACTGCCAGAGCTGGCGTTCTTTACATCACAAAGAACTAATTTAGCGGGGATCAAGAACGATTGAGGTCGGTAAGAATTCACAAACTCACGAACAGGAAACCATAGTTTAAATCTATCAGCGTAAAAGGCTATAACTGATATATATATATATATATATATATATATATATATATATATATAACTGAAATAAAATAAAATATATAACTGAGCATATGATAACATAAATGATTACAGAATAATGTACATAATCAGAGAGTTATATAAATCAAAATAGAAGAAAATAAATGAACACTGAATAACGTAATGAAAAAACAGTAATATAATGAACACATATGAGCATAAAATTATACATATATATATATAAGGTAAAGATAAATCCCAGTTTCCGTCCCATTAAGGGGCATACTGAGGATACAGTGTTAGGCCCGTATTTCCAAGACCTTCAGCACATGAAAGTCTGATGTGGTCCGTCTCACGCGTTGCAGCACTCACCTTCCAAGACTTTTCTGGTACCCGTTTCTAGAGGCTGGGTCGACCCTCCTCCCCCCCCCTCCCCCACCCCGGGGATCTCTTCTGGTGTTGTGATACCAAACAAAACAAACAACACCAAAAAAAAAAACATCCACTGCTGGGACGTGAACCCGGGACCACCGGATTAGTAGACCTGAGCAGTAACCAGGCCAGAGTTTCTGGATTACTTGCCACTGTATCCACCCCACCCACCCCCCCTCCCTCCCTCCCTCCCGCAATCTGCTGTCATGCAGATGGGTTGGTAAAACGGTGGTAAGAAAATATGTCCAGATTTAAAATAACGGTGAGTTCTCTAACACATACTCAAGTTACGTGCCTTCTTCGCTGTAACTAGCTGCACAGGAAAAGTCATTGATAGCTTATAATTTTCCGCCCTTACAGGGAAGGCTACAATTTATTCTTGGACAAGAGTACTCACCTTCTTCCTCCCCTCCCCCCCCCCTTCCACCCATCCCCCACCAAAAAAAAAAAAATGTGACAGGTCAGGTCAGCCTGAAAATGGATTTTAATATTTCTGTGAGTTTAAGAACGAACCCGCCATTTTTCAAACTACTGCCCGGGTCACTTGCCTAACGGCCGGCACGGTCTGTCGCACACTCCTAGCTGTACGGGCGAGACAGGTATCAAGACTCCGGAGCAATTCCTGCAACTTCACTCCACCCTTACCCCCCCCCCCCTTTCCTCCACCCACTCCCCCCCCTCCCCTGCCAAGAAGCCAGAACCCAGCCCTGACCACAGACAGATTTTGGGGGTTGAAAGGATGACCTCCCAAACACTGTATAATTTATCCAGAACCCAGTAGAAGAAGAAGAGGAAGAATATATGTGCGTGAATGCTTATGTGTGTCTGTGTACCGCTGTTAAATCTTTTCCTTTAACTCCATCTGTGAATCTCTGAACTATGTTTAGACATGACAGTATATGTACATGCGCAGACGTCAACGTTTTGTGGCAGTTGCGCAAGTTACAGGAAATGACGTCATTGGCTATATTAATCCATATTCTTTATTAACACGTGAGGATTTTTTTTTTCTTTTTGACTTATGAATTTCTTGATTTGACAAAATAAAACAATTTCTGCATATGAAACAAATTGATGATGATAAATAAATAAATTGTAATAAAATACTGGAGCCTTTTTTTTTTAAAAATTCTTTTAGCACAAAAATATGCACGTGTGTGTGTTTTAGCCAGAATTTTTTTTAAAAAAGCGCATCTCTGGCCAAGATGATGCACCATACTCGCCGCAGTATTCTTTCTTCGTTACCGTGTTTTCGCGTCACTTTCCATCTCTACCGTGTCGGCGTGTACTCGCGTGATGAGAAGATACAGCACGACCAAGAGAGCCAGTGCAAAATTGCCCAAAAGGAGACAGGTTGCCTCCATGAATCCCATCGTCAACAAGAGGTCTTCACGCCCCACAGTTTTCCATTCATGGTCTTTTTTTTGGGGTCTTTTATCTCGGTAGAGATTTCTCTTATAGTGTAAGACCACATAAGAGAATACAAAATAATACCGGAAGCCAAGATGTCTCTGATGTCTTTTTTATCGAGGCAGATTCACCAGAACTGGTCAAGACCACATCCGGACCTTGTGAAAGTTCAGAAACGAATCATTAAAGATAGAAATGTTCTTGGGAGCGTCCACTTCGGCAGGATTTTAGTGTGTCAATAGCCTCGTCTCGTAGCAGAGGTTATTCGTATTGTGTCCACTGCGCATGTCTGAAGATCATATCTGCCCACATTTATTTTTTGGATTTAGGGTTAGAGTTAATTTCAAAGTTAGGGTTATATTTATGTTTAGAGTTAGGGTTAGGGCTATATTATGTTTAGAGTTAGGTTTAGGGTTATATTTATGTTTAGAGTTAGGGTTACGGTTACATTTATGTTTAGAGTTAGGGTTAGGGCTATATTATGTTTAGAGTTAGGGTTAGGGCTATATTATGTTTAGAGTTAGGGCTATATTATGTTTAGAGTTAGGTTTAGGGTTATATTTATGTTTAGAGTTAGGGTTACGGTTACATTTATGTTTAGAGTTAGGGTTATATTTATGCTTAGATTTAGGGTTAGGGTTATATTTATGTTTAGAGTTAGGGTTATATTTATGCTTAGATTTAGGGTTAGGGTTATATTTATGTTTAGAGTTAGGGTTAGGGCTATATTAGTTTAGAGTTAGGTTTAGGGTTATTTATGTTTAGAGTTAGGGTTACGGTTACATTTATGTTTAGAGTTAGGGTTAGGGCTATATTATGTTTAGAGTTAGGGTTAGGGCTATATTATGTTTAGAGTTAGGGCTATATTATGTTTAGAGTTAGGTTTAGGGTTATATTTATGTTTAGAGTTAGGGTTACGGTTACATTTATGTTTAGAGTTAGGGTTATATTTATGCTTAGATTTAGGGTTAGGGTTATATTTATGTTTAGAGTTAGGGTTATATTTATGCTTAGATTTAGGGTTAGGGTTATATTTATGTTTAGAGTTAGGGTTAGGGCTATATTATGTTTAGAGTTAGGTTTAGGGTTATATTTATGTTTAGAGTTAGGGTTACGGTTACATTTATGTTTAGAGTTAAGGTTATATTTATGCTTAGATTTAGGGTTAGGGTTATATTTATGTTTAGAGTTAGGGTTAGGGTTATACTTATGTTTAGAGTTAGGGTTAGAGTTATATTTATGTTTAGAGTTAGGGTTACAGTTTGGGTTAGATTATTGGGTTAGAGCTAGAGTTAGGTTTAGATTTATGTTTAGATTTATCGTTAGAATTAGGTTTAGAGTTAGGCTTAGGGTTATAATTAAGGTTAGAATTAAGCGTAGGTTAGAGTAGGGTAGGGTTAGAATTAAGGTTAGAATTAAGCGTAGGTTAGAGTAAGGTTTAGGTTTTAGAGCTAAACGTAAGTTTAAAGTTAGGCTTAGATTAGAATTAGGTTTAGAGTTAGGAGTAGGGTTAAGAGTTAATTGTAAGGTTAAAATTAGTGTTAGGTGTATAGTTGCAGTTAGAGTTAGGATTAATGTTAATTTCAGAATTAGGGCTAGGATTAAGTTTAAGATCATGCAAGATATAAGGGGGGTTCCCCCCCCCCTCATTTGAGATATCCTCCTGTTGTGTATGTGGGTTATAGGTCAAGCGACTTTTGTAATTGCAATGTAGGTACATGCCTCACAAGCCTAAACGTCTGGGTGAGGCTTCAGTTCACTGAAATCCTCAGCCTCAGCCACTGTTTCTCCGTACACGATGACAAGCGTCTACAGTTCACGCTGTCTTTATCTAGACAGGTTTTTTTTTTTACTGTGTCAGTATGAGCGAAGGATGGACGAGTTAGTGTTAGAGTACAAGTATCAGTGTCGGCGAGCTGCTGCTGGTCAAGATCCTGCCCCGTCTCTTCATTGTGGCTCCTTGCAAGAGACTCAGCATGGCCAAATGGGGGTAAGCCTCGTACTGGTCCTTCTAGTGTTGGGATACCAGAAAATATATCCTCAGAGTAGGAAATATATCCTCATACTCATAAATATATCATCAGAGTAGGAAATATATCCTCATACTCATAAATATATCCTCAGAGTAGGAAATATATCCTCATACTCATAAATATATCATCAGAGTAGGAAATATATCCTCATACTCATAAATATATCCTCAGAGTAGGAAATATATCCTCATACTCATAAATATATCCTTAGTGTAGGAAATATATCCTCATACTCATAAATATATCCTTAGAGTAGGAAATATATCCTCTGATTCAGATATATATATATATATATATATATATATATATTCTCAGACTACAAAATAAATATAACATGAGAAATGTAATCTCAGACTCAGAAATGTATCCTCAGACTATAAAATATATCCTCAGACTATAAAATATATCCTCATATTTAGAAATGTACCACACTCAAAAACTAAACAACAAATTAGGGAGAACAAATATCAGAATACTTCACATCACTCAGATCCACATCACCGGACCTACAAAAAAAAAAAAAAAGGATGAGGAGGGTTGGGTTGGACCTAGAAAAGAAACTATATGGCAGCCAGAGAAACATGAATAGAACTGCCATCTTTGTTCTGGTGACACTGCTCCAGGTGTACTCTGACCTTCTACAACTTAATACTTAAGAAGCAATTTTTTTTTTGTAACGTCGACAGCTGCGTATGTTAATTACGCAAGGAAAAGAAAAGAGGCCCTGGGAGTTGTTTCGGGTGGGCGGGGGCCCAGGTGAGAGTTACAGAATTACCCTCCCTCGTATACATCTGTAGTAATCATTTCCAGTTCCTGATTGGTCTCTCCTTGCCTTTTCTTAACGACAAAATACTGCGACAAAATAGCAGTAACAAACAAAAAAATAGGTTGGAATTATCTAATAGGTATTTTCCCCTCCCCCTCCCCCCTCTTTCATTTCTCCCTTTTTCTTGTTTATTTCATCACGCAAACGTCATCAATCATGCAGTCAAATCAGCCGACAATCAAAGGTAACTCACGTGTACAAGTAATAAGTTCTAACCATAAAAACGAGCCAGGTTGTACTCTCCAAGTAGAGGCTATTATACCAGAGCATGAATACGGAACATTGAGGCAAATCTCCGCGGAGTAAGTACGCCCAAAAGCTTAATTAGAATTTCTGCATGTCTTTATTGTAGTCAAATCTTTCATCTGTGGAGTTCGCTTGGCCACATGTTGCACTGCAGAGAAACGAGTTTCAATGACGTCATTGTTTTGGTTGTTGCTGGGAAAAAAAAAAGAAAAGAAAAGAGAGAAAGAGTTGGTCCCGATCTTGTTTGTTGAAATCACCGTGCGTGGTCCATTAAGTGTGGTTAATCGTCATGTCCATCTGTGACTTCTTGTATGAGGTGGATGTAAGGAGATCTGTGAGTTCTTGTATGAGGTGGATGTAAGGAGATCTGTGAGTTCTTGTATGAGGTGGATGTAAGGAGATCTGTGAGTTCTTGTATGAGGTGGATGTAAGGAGATCTGTGACTTCTTGTATGAGGTGGATGTAAGGAGATCTGTGAGTTCTTGTATGAGGTGGATGTAAGGAGATCTGTGACTTCTTGTATGAGATGGATGTAAGGAGATCTGTGAGTTCTTGTATGAGGTGGATGTAAGGAGATCTGTGAGTTCTTGTATGAGATGGATGTAAGGAGATCTGTGACTTCTTGTATGAGATGGATGTAAGGAGATCTGTGACTTTTTGTATGAGATGGATGTAAAGAGATTCATAACTTCTTGCTTGTATGAGGTTGATGGATGTAAGGAGATCTGTGATTTCTTGTATGAGGTGGATGTAAGAAAATCTGTGACTTCTTGCTTGTATGATATGGATGTAAGAAGATATGTGATTTCTTGTATGAGATGGATGTAAGGAGATCTATGACTTCTTGTATGAGGTAGATGTAAGGAGATCTATGACTTCTTGTATGATGTGGATGTAAGGAGATCTGTGGCTTCTTGTATGAGGTGGATGTAAGGAAATCTGTGACTTCTTGCTTGTATGAGGTGGATGTAAGGAGATGTGTGACTTCTTGTATGAGGCGGATGTACGGAAATGTACAATCTGAAGTTGGATGGAGCTAAACCTGCGTTTTCAGAAGAAGAAGAAGAAGAAAAACAATAACAGGGTTTAAAAAAATATATTATTTCGGTAATTGTAGATAGGTCAGGACTTCGGGGAGAGTGGAAAGTTCTTTAATTTGTCATGTTGTACTTGTTAAAAGTATCCATAACATTAAAATCTAACACATCCTATCTCTAGTCCACTGACTGATGCCTGTTTGATAAAAATATCCCCCATAACCACCCCCACCCCCTCCAATCGGTCATGGTAATATATCATGTTCTTGATCTGTTCTCACCAGGACAACAAGCTGTTGTTCTTAGCAGCTGACAGCAGTGGGTGACGTTGAGGCCTGAGCCTCTTGTCCCAACGAGAAGTGGGTTACGGTGGCTTCGTCACGAAGAACCAGAGTGAACCCAAGACCCCCAGAGTGAATCCAAGACTCAAGAAACGAAATCCTCTTTGGCGCATACACAGAGCCTCACCCTGTTGGCGAGCCTGAAGGAGAGCATGGCCCTCGCGTCTCTCCCCCCCCCCCCCCCCCAACCATCATAATAAGAAAAGGTTGGAAGTGGGTCCTGGTTAGCCATGGTTCGACTGCCCCAGCATTCCACGCCATCGCCACACCGGACTCATCATTGTTCACATAAGGAGTATGCTTCTCCATCGTCGACACAAGCTGAGAGTCGACTCTTAGGAAGTCGACAATATAACGTTGTTATTATTGCTGTTGATCTTGTTGTTCTTTTCCTAATATTATTAGACAGGTTTCTTGCTTTATGCGCTGGCATCAAATAACATGTTACTACAGGGAACGCAGATAAGAAACAGAATTTTGATGAGAATTTCGCCTGACAAAACGATTGATAATATGAAATACAGACATTTATTTTAAGGAACGCAGAAAAAAAAACGAAGAAAACAAACAATGAGGGAATAAAAGAAGGAATTTTATTTATTTATTTTTTATTTTATGATGCAATCAGCTCGTCTGCCAGTGCTCATTGTAGCGTAGATATTCAAGAGAGAGAGAGAGAGAGAGAGAGAGAGAGAGAGATATGAGAGGGGGAGGGGACTAATGAAAGAAGTGAAAGGAATGTAGAGGCGATCTATCTATCTATCTATCTATCTATCTATCTATCTATCTATCTATCTATCTATCTATCTATCTATCTATCTATCTATCTATCTATCTATCTATCTATCTATCTATCTATTTAATTTGTCTGTCTGTTCATCTTCCTACCTACCTACCTACCTACCTACCTACCTACCTACATACCTACCTACCTACCTACATACCTACCTACCTACCTACCTACCTACCTACCTACCCACCCACCATATCCGGCTTCATGCATGCTCTTCAACACTACTGCACATCCATCCATCCATCCATCCATCCATCCATCCATCCATCCATCCATCCATCCATCCATCCATCCATCCATCCATCCATCCATCCATCCAAGATACATCCATGAGTCTGTCAAATAAGGTTAATGAGTTTGCACAAATGTATACATGATACTGCCAACATGCATACAATCTTGCATCTTACATCCTTCCCGCGCCGTTAAACGTCACACAGGGCTCGCATAGTTGTTTGCTAAGTTTTCCTGTTCTCAGCGAGTCTTTCAACGTCGTCAAGGGATGTTATGACAACTAAACTGGCTTCTCTTAACAATGTCCTCTTTAGAGTTTCACGTGGTCAACTTCTTTTTCTTCGGCCTGTTGTGTTCCACTTGACAGCTTGTGTGGCAATCTCTGATTGTTTCTTCTCATTACATGACCTACATATGTCCATCTTCTTTTTCTGATCACCCATGAGACAGGTTGTTGTTTGCTCATCTGTCTTATCTCTGTGTTGTTTTTTAATTCGTTCCACTTTATACCAAGTATTATCTGTAGTCATTTGTTTTCAAAAGAGTTTAATTTCTTTTCTATTTCTTTAGTTGATTGTCAGTTTTCGCAGGCATAAATGATGGTGGATATCACATTTGAATTGAATAATCTTAACTTGGCTTTTGTGCTTATATGTTTTGAATTCCATATGTTCTCAAGATTTTTGAAGGACAATGGTTCTTATGCAATTCTAATTCTAACTTCCTTCCTGGTGTCACCATATTGGTCTATGTAGCTATGCATACATTACTGGTGCAAAAGTATGTATATAGGAACTAGTCCAGGAAATAATGTTTAATGAGGTTGTCACAATACATACATGTGTTTATCGTATTACATACAAAAAATTGTCAAAATACTTCCATGAGATTGTCACATTACATCAGTGAGTTTATCAACATACGCTAGCCATGTTGCCTTAGTTACAGGAGGTCAGGTTACTGTACTGAGAGGTAGAAAAGAGATTTATATGTAAAACATAAGAGGTTGGTTGGAGTTTCATATGTAGCTATACATACGCCGGAAAGGGAGAGGGTGGTTGGTGCTGTGAGCTTATATATGTGACTAACAGATGTTTTCTTCCCATATTTAAGTACACTCGTACATGGGACCATAAACTGCACCTCTCCAAATATATCAACCCATGTTCTAATTTCTAACCCTTTCATCTCTGCTTAACTTGCTCCCTGGGAATTTTACCTAATATGAAAAATTTAGCCACATGAACACAGCTCATTTTCACACACATTAATAACAACGCATAATCACGTGATGATCAGGGAAGATATTAACGAGCTTAATCACAAAACAGAAAACCTATCACATACGACAAACGATAACTGTATGCGTCACGAACAAGAACATAGAACCAGAAAAGGTTAGACACTTCATGAAATCAGCCACGTGAAAAAAAAACTATCACATATCGGGCTCTCATATTAATCTTACATCTACTCCAAACTGACCTTTATTCCCATAGAAGGCCTCACTAGGCTGTCTTGTGCAGTCGCACTAATGTTCATTAATTCTATCTTCTTCTTCTTCTTCCAAAAAAAAAACAATGCTACATCAACACCTCATGAGCTATCATCAAAATACTCAGCAACACATTTTCTACTCACGCTAACTCCTCACAAAATCTTATTCAAATAGCGCAGCTCCTATGACTGCACTTGACCATCACAAAAATAATGACCGCACTGGACCATCACAGAAAATAATAACTGCACTTGACCATCACAAAAATAATGACCGCACTGGACCATCACAAAAATAATGACAGCACTTGACCATCACAAAAAATAATGACTGCACTTGACCATCACAAAAATAATGACAGCACTTGACCATCACAAAAAATAATGACTGCACTTGACCATCACAAAAATAATGACTCTCAAACGAAATATCAAAATATATGAAACTCGACAGATATGAATGAAAACTTGTGACATTATGTATGCATGACAAGTGATACACGGACAAAAAGTATATGTGCGCGTAACTTCAATGAACATTCACATTATTACTTCTGATACAAATCACGTGATCAATGATTAAAAAAATGGACGAGCTCACTGAAAATGACAAGTAGAACAAGCCCAACGTAAACAAATGGTAAAATGAGGAAGTTCCATGCACACGTAAACACATAACAAAACAAATGACAATGTCAATGCAAATGCAGTTAAACATATCAAATATGGTAATGAATCAATATAGTGATGGTTTTCATGATGCACATATTTTAACTACTTCTATATAACACTGAATACATTTAACAGTTCACCTCGAACTACGATTTCGTTACATGAAACAACGAGCAATACTTCTTCTAATACAACTTACAGATGCATACACATAAAACAAACATTAGGTATACGATTTCTTACTCAACAAGATGGGAGCCACAGATGGAGATCATTGCAGGAGACGATACAACCAAATATACACTGGTCCACATTGCAGGAAACGATCATTCATTCATTTGCATGTCCCTTGCGGAACTTTGCCTCCCAAACAGCACTCCTGTAGGCCTCTCGGTTGTGAGCAAGATGGCCTGCTGCTGCTGCGTCCATTTGCAGATCGTCAGCGATTTCTTCCAGCCATCTTCGTTTTGGTCTTCTTCTCTTTCTTTTTCCTGTTTTGTATCCTTCCAATGCGGTCTTTTCTAAATTATCATGACGTTTAATGTGTCCAAAATATTTAAGTTTTCTCTCTTTAATCCTCTTTACTAGCCAGCCTTCTTCAATATTAAGTTCTTGTAGTATAGATATATTTGTTCTTTTTTGTGTCCACGATATTTGGAGAACTCTTCTGTAGCATTTACATTCAAAGGCATTTATGTGTTTCTCAGCTGTTTTGTTAAGTGTCCAGGTCTCACAGGCATATGTTGCGATGGGAAAGATGCATGCCCTTAAAAATCTTATTTTTGTAGTTCTGTCTGCTCCTGTCCACAGATTCTTTATTTGTTTTACTTTCTGAAGAGCAATAGATGTCCTCCTTTTAATTTCCCTCATTGTATCTCCATTATTAGTTATTAGCGATCCAAGATATTCAAAACTCTCCACTTCTTCGAATGTTTCCTCATTGATACATATTTCAGCCGCCTTGTTTTTTTTTTTGTCAGTTGTCATCAATTTAGTTTTCTTTGCATTAAGATAGAGGTTCTGCTCTTCGCTGTTCTTACGGACTGACATAATTAGTTTTTCCATTCCTGTTTGTGTTGTGGATAGTAACACTGGCAGGAGACGATACAACCAAATATACACTGATGCACATTGCAGGTGACGATACAACCAAATATACACTGATGCACATTGCAGGAGACGATATAACCAAATATACACTGATCCACATTGCAGGAGACGATATAACCAAATATACACTGATGCACATTGCAGGAGACGATACAACCAAATATACACTGATGCACATTGCAGGAGACGATACAACCAAATATACACTGATGCACATTGCAGGTGACGATACAACCAAATATACACTGATCCACATTGCAGGAGACGATACAACCAAATATACACTGATGCACATTGCAGGAGACGATACAACCAAATATACACTGATGCACATGACAATAACGATAACATGCTCCCCTACTATTATCCTGGTCATAACTCGGTACAAACAACTGAAGAATGACTTGTCAACTACACATTCTAACTGGACGACACACACACACATTTACTTAGGAGTGACTCTTGACTCAAAACTGACTTGGAAGCAACACATCAGCAATGAAAAAGCAAAAGCCAGAAGAAAACTTGCCATATTAAGAAAACTGAGTGGAACCACATGGGGAGCTAGTGAAAGAGTCCTCAAGAATGTATACATATATCCTCGAAAAAGGTTCACGCCGAAATATCGGATGTTGTATGTTTTTCATTTATACATTCTCATACTTTCTATTCGTTTTTTTTTTCTCACCTTACTCACTCCCTCCCTCACTTTGTAAAACTGCACCATACAACTCTATCTACCTTTTTTTGTTATTGAAACCAGTTTTACTGCAGTCGCCATCCCTTTTATCTGGAAAAACATGACAGCCAAATCCTGTTGGCATGGCACTGGACATATAGATAGACAAGAACAGGGATCTATCCTCGGTTTATGTACATGAGTTTGTTGTTGTTGTTGTTGTTGTTGCCTGTTATAGTCAAGCTAGGCTTGATGATGCTTAGTTGAAATCTTGTACTTGCCATAATTTTCAAAGTTAATGAGAGATTCATTCATTCATTTGCATGTCCCTTGCGGAACTTTGCCTCCCTAATAGCTCTCCTGTAGGCCTCTCGGTTGTAAGCAAGATGGCCTGCTTCTGATGCAACCATCTGCAGATCATCAACGATGTCTTGCTGCCATCTTCGCTTTGGTCTTCCTCTTTGAGAGATACTGCTTCAAAACTCTACATTGTCCAAACGCGAAATATGCAACGGGATTCACGTACACCGAATGACCTTCCCTACATCTGCCCCGCTGTAAAAGAAAAATGTCCAAGCAGATGGAGAAAAGTTGAGAGAGTTATCGAAGATGAAATAAATACGTGCTTTCTTAAAAGTTGATAACTTTTGCCAGACATAAACTATAAATGTGACATTTTGTTTTTCTCTAGGCAGACATAAACATTCTCTGTTTTAGCAAACGTTTTCATTAAGAAGACAGGGAGATAGACCTAACAAACAGACGATAGTTCGTACAAGGTAGTTCATAAAGTTAGCGGGACTTAACACATGCTTGAACATATAGATGACTTACATATAGATGATTTGACGTACAGATAACTCGATGTTCAGAATACAGATAAGTGAACTAGATGCTGTCTGATCTGGCAGTCAATAGCCCGTAGCTGATATGTTAGACTCAGGGATGGCGACCCATAGTTGTCACATGAGCTTCATTGTTGGCGACCCATAGCTGATATGTTAGCCTCAGGGCTGGCGACCCATGGTTGTCATATTAGCTTCATTGTTGGCGACCCATAGCTGATATATAAGCCTCAGGGCTGGCGACCCACAGTTGTCATGTTAGCTTCATTGTTGGCTACCCATAGCTGACATGCTAGCCTCAGGGTTGGCGACACATAGCTAACATGTTAGCCTTAGGGTTTGCGACCCATAACTGACATGTTAGCCTTAGGGTTGGCGACCCATAGCTGACATGTTAGCCTCAGGGTTGGCGACCCATAGCTAACATGTTAGACTCAGGGTTGGCGACCCATAGCTAACATGTTAGCCTTAGGGTTGGCGACCCATAGCTGACATGTTAGCCTCAGGGTTGCCTACCCATAGCTGACATGTTAGCCTTAGGGTTGGCGACCCGTAGCTAACATGTTAGCCTCAGGGATACGACCCATAGCTGACATATTAGCCTCAGGATTGCGACTGATAGCTGACATGTTAGTCTCAGGGTTGCGACTGATAGCTGACATGTTAGCCTCAGGGTTGCGACTGATAGCTGACATGTTAGCAATAGGGTTGGCGACCCATAGCTGACATGTTAGACTTAGGGTTGGCGACCCATAGCTGACATTCTAGCCTCAGGGTTGGCGACCCATGGCTAACATATTAGCCTTAGGGTTGGAGACCCATAGCTGACATGTTAGCAATAGGGTTGGCGACCCATAGCTGACATGTTAGACTTAGGGTTGGCGACCCATAGCTGACATGCTAGCCTCAGGGTTGGCGACCCATGGCTAACATATTAGCTTCAGGGTTGGCGACCCATAGCTGACATGCTAGCATCAGGGTTGGCGACCCATGGCTAACATATTAGCCTCAGGGTTGGCGACCCATAGCTGACATGCTAGCATCAGGGTTGGCGACCCATAGCTGATATGTTAGCCTTAGGGTTGGCGACCCATAGCTGACATGTTAGCCTTAGGGTTGGCTATTCATAGCTGACATGTTAGCCTTAGGGTTGCGACCCATAGCTAACATGTTAGCCTCAGGGTTGGCGACTAATAGCTGACATGCTAGCCTTAGGGTTGGCGACGCATAGCTAACATGTTAGCCTTAGCGTTGCGACCCATAGTTGACATGTTAGCCTCAGGGTTGCGACTGATAGCTGACATGTTAGCCTCAGGGTTGTGACTGATAGCTGACATTTTAGCCTCAGGGTTGCAACTGATAGCTGACATGTTAGCCTCAGGGTTGCGACTGATAGCTGACATGTTAGCTTCAGGGTTGCGACTCATTGCTGACATGTTAGCCTCAGGGTTGCGACTGATAGCTGACATGTTCGCCTCAGGGTTGCGACTGATAGCTGGCATGTTAGCCTCAGGGTTGCGACTCATAGCTGACAAGTTAGCCTCAGGGTTGGCGAACCGTAACTGGCCAAGACCCCGTTCGATGGTACCTGCATAAACTTGCCTGGCTAGTATGACAGGGATCGCTAAAGTTCCCCCTTACGATGGCGTCTGCTTTTTTAGCTGCACTGAGTGACTGGAAAAAATTAGCCGCCATAACGCACCCTGAACACAATGCTGACTGAAAATACAGATGACTGTAGACACAGATGAGATGAACACACAGATGAGGCTGCCCCCATGAAGCGGCAGGATAGAAGAAGAAGAGAATCAGCACTCCCTATCCGATACCTCGACTGTACTGCAACACCATCGCTATTTCTGTTGCAGAGAACCAGAGAACACTAGTCCCTAGCTGAAAGGGAAGAGAAATCAACGGAAGGGATGAAGGAACTCTACCCTTGAACTTCAAACATAACAATAGATTTAACCCCCATTACATTATTCTATAGGCCGCCTATGCTTAAAAAAAAAAAACAGGGATTCAAACATACTACAGAAAGGACACGGAGTCCCCTCCGCAGGGTTGCCAATTTCCCATGAAGTTTATCAGGTTCCGAAAGTTCTTGTGTATATTAGCCAGGCGATAATGCGACCCGCGGGTCAGTTGTTATGAGCTGTCTGTTATTCTGGCTGCTGGCAAACTCTGTCAAAACAGATAACACTTTGAAACATTGCACACGCTGGTAGATGAAGCTGTTTTGTTTCCTCCGGCCATGTTGAGGGCTGTTTTTGTTTACTGTTAAAGTAATTGCGTGTGGCAACCGTGGCTGTGGAGATGTACGACCGCGAGTTGACCGAGACGTCGCAGAGGGCGGTGAGTTCAATCCCAGGGCGTCGTTTTTTTTTTTTTTAATGATTGATCTCATGTTGTAGCCGATTTGTTTTATCTACAACTTTATTGTTTCATACGCAGTCCGCTAATAATTGGTCATCATCATCATCATCATCATCAGCCCTCTGTAGTCTCAATGGAGCATACGGCATCAACAAATGTTCGTCAGCCAGTCCTGTCTTGAACAAGTCGGGACAGCTCAAACAATGTCTTTTCCTGCTTCCTTTAGTTCTTCCTGTATTCTGTATCTCCATTTCCTTAAAGATCTGCCCCTCTTTCTTTTTCCTTTGAGGTGTCCAAGTCCAAGTGGTATAAGGCCCCAGCCATCTCCAGCTTCGTCTTTTGACGTTTTAATAACGTTCTGAGTGTCGGTTCGTTTAGTTACTTCCTCGTTGGTCACGTGTTCTTCCAAGCGTAGTCTTAAATTTCTTCGTGTGGCATCTCCTTCAGATCCTCTTAATCTGCTTTCGGTTTCTTCGTTCTGTGCTGTCAATGGGGATTCAAGACATTAACTTGTTTGTCTTCATTGCACTTTGTTAGACCGTTAAAACATTGTTCTCTCCGCCTTTCTTTCTCCCTGGAATTTTTTTCAGTGATTGTTCGGAACTTGAAGTTCTTATTTCTCTTGTGCAGAGAAATTTTTAAACATGTAGGAGGCAAAGAAGTTTGCTTGAGAAGTATGATGGCCTCTCGCAGTTGGGCGGTTGCTCACTTTACTGGAGTCCACGGATCCAGTCACAGTTATTCCGTCATTATTTCCCTTAAGACATCATCTTAAGTGATCTGTAATTTTCAAGGCTAACTAAGCATAATTTTGCCATTTTCAAGGCTGGCTAAACGTGGGCTGATGTGGCACTCAGCGACCCCAAGCTGGCATACTAGAGTCAGTGCTGGGGAGCCATACCTGACCAAGACCCTGTCCCATCTCTCCGCTAGTGCCTTCAGCACCAGGCCTATCCTGACTGACGGGGCCAGGGATCGTCACAGAGCCCACGGAGGTGAGGTCTGCTAAAGCTCCTCCTTTTCAGTTCCAGTAAGGAACTGTAAGAAAATGACCACAAACCCGCTTCTAATCCATCACGATGCTGTGCCTCAACATCTTAACCATACCGGCTGCAAGGAACTCTAGCTCGCATCTCCATGGAGACAGAAACAAACAAAATGGAGCCCTGTCACGTGATTCACGGCTGAGACTATTTCTAATAGCAAGAAATATTTCAGAACGCGTCGTCTTGTAAATATGTAACCATAGCAACAGTAGCCCACCACATTCTCAGATAAGCGGTTCCAATTATTGCCAGGCGATGACAACCTGCATACAAGCAAGCGAACAAACAGCGGCCAGAAGTCGGCAGGGAACCGTTGTAGGAATTGTCCGAGATGCTAAAACCAGATCTACTTAATCTCGAGCCAATTTTTCCGGCTGATGTGGAAGCGTTGTTTCCGCCCGCGCGCATTAATCTGTGTCAAGTAGTTCGCATCCAGATCTCTGATGTCGGTCTAAATTACATAGATAGAGCGATCTCAACGTTTTCTCTCTTCGTTTGCCTCCTCCGTTGTGTTTTTTTCTTTCTTTACTTTCACCTTCTGTGCGAGCATTCCAGTCTCCTACACTTTGCAACAAAAACTGCTCTTCTTGTTGTTGTTCTTCTTCTTCTTTTTCTTCTTCTTCTTTCCCAGAACTGCGAGCACGAATGTTATTTGCAACCGATGTAGTTAAGATGTTAACACACAGCATCGTGTCGGATTGGGAGCGGGTTGCGGACGCTGTGTTTCTTCAGACCCTGCATACAGCTAAAAAAAAAAAGGTAGGGGTCTGTAATACTTCTTTTACTGCGATCCCTACCCCTGTTAGCCTGTTACTGGGAGAACCAAGGAAGAGGTGAGACATGGTCTTGATCAGATATGGTTCTCTAACCCTGACGTTAACATATCAGCCATGGATTAGTGATTGTCTAATCATCCTGCTGCAGAAAGTTTTGGTGCAGCTTTACATGCTATCAATATTACGAGGAATGTTTTATGAAAATGGTTCACAGACAATCTTCTTGTTATGTACCACAGTAGTAGAGGACAGAGTCTAACAATCTTCTTGTTATGTACCACAGTAGTAGAGGACAGAGTCTAACAATCTTCTTGTTATGTACCACAGTACTAGAGGACAGAGTCTAACAATCTCCTTGTTATGTACCACAGTACTAGGGGACAGATTATAACAATCTTCTTGTTATGTACCACAGTACTAGGGGACGGACTATAACAATCTTCTTGTTATGTACTACACTACTAGGGGCCAGATACTATCAATCTTCTTCTTATGTACTACAGTACTAGAGGACAGATTCTAACAACCCCCCCCCCTTGTTATGTACTACATTACTAGAGGACAGATTCCATCACATCCCTTTGTTATGTACTACAGTACTAGAGGACAGATTCTAACACCCCCCCCCCCTTTTTTTTATGTACTACAGTACTAGAGGACAGATTCTAACAACCCCCTCCCCTTTTTATGTACTACAGTACTAGAGGCCAGATTCTAACAACCCCCCTTTTTATGTACTATAGTACTAGAGGACAGATTCTAACAACCCCCCTTGTTATGTAGTACAGTACTAGAGGACATATTCTAACAACCCCCCCCCCCCCCTTGTTATGTACTACTGTAGTAGAGAACAAATTCTAACAACTCCCCCCCCCCTTGTTATGTACTACTGTAGTAGAGAACAAATTCTAACAACTCCCCTTGTTGTATACTACAGTACTAGAGGACAAATTCTAACAACCCCCCCCCCCCTTGTTGTATACTACAGTACTAGAGGACAAATTCTAACAACTCCCCCCCCCCTTGTTAAGTACTACTGTAGTAGAGGACAAATTCTAACAACTCTCCCCCCCCCCCCTTGTTAAGTACTACTGTAGTAGAGGACAAATTCTAACAACTCTCCCCCCCCCCTTGTTAAGTACTACTGTAGTAGAGGACAAATTCTAACAACTCCCCCCCCCCCCCTTGTTAAGTACTACTGTAGTAGAGGACAAATTCTAACAACTCTCCCCCCCCCCCCCCTTGTTAAGTACTACTGTAGTAGAGGACAAATTCTAACAACTCCCCCCCCCCTTGTTAAGTACTACTGTAGTAGAGGACAAATTCTAACAACTCCCCCCCCCCCCTTGTTAAGTACTACTGTAGTAGAGGACAAATTCTAACAACTCTCCCCCCCCCTTGTTAAGTACTACTGTAGTAGAGGACAAATTCTAACAACTCCCCCCCCCCCCTTGTTAAGTACTACAGTACTAGAGGACAAATTCTAACAACTCCCCCCCCCCTTGTTAAGTACTACTGTAGTAGAGGACAAATTCTAACAACTCTCCCCCCCCCCCCTTGTTAAGTACTACTGTAGTAGAGGACAAATTCTAACAACTCTCCCCCCCCCCTTGTTAAGTACTACTGTAGTAGAGGACAAATTCTAACAACTCCCCCCCCCCCCCTTGTTAAGTACTACTGTAGTAGAGGACAAATTCTAACAACTCTCCCCCCCCCCCCCCTTGTTAAGTACTACTGTAGTAGAGGACAAATTCTAACAACTCCCCCCCCCCTTGTTAAGTACTACTGTAGTAGAGGACAAATTCTAACAACTCCCCCCCCCCCCTTGTTAAGTACTACTGTAGTAGAGGACAAATTCTAACAACTCTCCCCCCCCCTTGTTAAGTACTACTGTAGTAGAGGACAAATTCTAACAACTCCCCCCCCCCCCTTGTTAAGTACTACTGTAGTAGAGGACAAATTCTAACAACTCCCCCCCCCCTTGTTAAGTACTACTGTAGTAGAGGACAAATTCTAACAACTCTCCCCCCCCCCCCCTTGTTAAGTACTACTGTAGTAGAGGACAAATTCTAACAACTCCCCCCCCCCTTGTTAAGTACTACTGTAGTAGCGGACAAATTCTAACACCCCCCCCCCCCCTTGTTATGTAATACCGTAGTAGAGGACAAATTCTAACAACTCCCCTTGTTATGTACTACAGTACTAGAGGACAGATTCTAACAATCTTCTTGTTATGTACTACAGTACTAGAGGACAGATTCTAACAACCCCCCTTGTTATGTACTATAGTACTTGAGGACAGATTCTAACAATCTTCTTGTTATGCACTACAGTACTAGAGGACAGATTCTAACAACCCCCCTTGTTATGTACAACCATGGTAGAGGACAGATTCTAACAACCCCCCTTGTTATGTACTACCATGGTAGAGGACAGATTCTAACAACCCCCCTTGTTATGTACTACCATGGTAGAGGACAGATTCTAACAACACCCCTTGTTATGTACTACCATGGTAGAGGACAGATTCTAACAACACCCCTTGTTATGTACTACCATGGTAGAGGACAGAATCTATCTCCCCTATTACATAACCAACCCAAGACTCCCTCGTCATTGACCTATTGTACATTAATTTGTGAATAAAACTATTCAAGCATCTGACATTCAATACAACAATACATATGACATGCAATATAAATCTCTATATCTGAAATCAATAATGGACCAAATCTAATCTCATAATTAACCACAATAACAACAACATACAAACTGGCACTGGCAATCAACATGACACTAAGACAATATTAGCCAATAATGGAGGAGCAATCGGTGAACACATCTGTGAAAATGCAAAATAATTCAAGGATAATAACATATGATTATGAAACTTCACAGGTCTGCAATATTAATATGATGAACTCTATGGACCTAAATTCCTGGAACTCTCTAGGTCATTACATGTGGCATCCATACGAATATGTGTGCAACTTCACTTTAAACTACGCAGCCATAGCTTCCCGTGGAATTCACAAGTATAATCTATATTGATGTAAACACATATAGTCAATATGCATGAACAGCATATATAATATCATGCATCTTACCAATCCAACATGCATAATACTCACAATGAAATCACAACATTAACAATTATGTATTATTATAACCGTAACTATTAACAGAGCTTAATATTCACACAAATTACATCACTACACTTATTGACTGGAACCTACATCACAGCTTAATTCACACCACATGGTTTAGCACATGGTTCCTTCCCCATCACCAGAACCTTAAGCTAAACTTAGTAAGAGTTCCTTCCCTCCCCCCCCTATTTTCCCATTAACCATCACTCAGACTTCTAAGCTAAACTCTGGTCTTTAGGCTAAACTTGGTAAGGGCCCCCAGAGACCTGTATTGTTCATGTCTTGGTACAAAACTCAGAACAGTAATTGGTACTCCTGAGTGTGTTTTTTTTTTCCTGACGGAGGGCCCCCCCCCCCCAGTTTTTTTTCCGGACGGAGGGCCCTATTAGTCTTTTTCCTGACGGAGGGCCCCCTTAGTTTTTTTCCTGTCGGAGGCCCCCCCCCCCCCCCACTCTTCTCTGCTAAGCTCTAAACCTGAGCTTGCTCTGAGTAATGGATAGTTTGTCATTGTTCCAATGCTCTTTTTGGTGGCTTTTTCAAATGTAGGATTATCTATTACCTTGTGTATGTATTTTTTTAAAATGTAGAATTATTCATTCTTTTGTCGGTGATTATATGAAATGTACAGTTATCTGTTTCCTCGTTGGTATTTTATAAAATGCAGAAATATCTATTACCTTGTTGGTGGTTTTATAAAATGTATAAATTATCTTTTACTTTGTTGGTAGTTTTCTAAAATGTAAAGTTATTTATTTCACTGTTGGTGGTTTTATAAAATGCAGAATGACTTTTTACCTTGTTGGTGTTTTATAAAATGTAGAATTATCTTTTACCTTGTTGGTGTTTATAAAATGTAGAATTATCTTTTACCTTGTTGGTGTTTTATAAAATGTAGAATTATCTTTTACCTTGTTGATGTTTTATAAAATGTAGAATTATCTTTTACCTTGTTGATGTTTTATAAAATGTAGAATTATCTTTTACCTTGTTGGTGTTTTATAAAATGTAGAATTATCTTTTACCTTGTTGGTATTTTATAAAACGTAGGGTTATCTTTTACCTTGTTCCTGTTTATAAAATGTAGGGTTATCTTTTACCTTGATGGTGTTTTTAAAATGTAGAATTATCTTTTACCTTGTCGGTTGTTTTATAAAATAAAGAATTATTGATTTCGGTGTTGGTGTTTTGTAAAATTTAAAACTATCTATTTCTTTGTTGTAGAAGTTTATTTTTAAATAGAGAATTATCTATTATCTTTGTGGTGTGTTTCAAATATTTCTATATAATTTTCTATTATCCTATCAGCAGCTTTTTAAATATATAAATCTACATTTAAAATTTTGTATTACCGTGGTTTGGAATGTAGAATCATCTATTATCTTGTTGGTGAATTTTAACACTATAGGATTATCTATTACCTTGCTCGTGGCTTTTGAGAATATAGAATTGTCTTTTAACTTATTAGTGGTGTTTACAGCAAAATGTAGACACTTCTGTTTTCCTGTCAGTGGCTTTTTAAAATATAGAATTACACACTACATTGTTAGTGGGTATTTAAAATGCAGAATTTTATATTTTCCAGTTAGTGACTTTTTAAAATTTAGAACTATCCATTGCCTTGTTGGTGGCTTTTCAAGATACATTAATGTTTTATAAATTTGTGTGAAGTTTTTTTTATGATATCGAGGAAACAAATTATTGTTTTTTTTTTCAGTCACTGTGTTATTATGCAGAAGTTATTATTCTTATTCTTATATTATTATTCTTGTTGAAGTTTCTTTCAAACTTGCTGAAACTGGTAATCTTCGCCTGGCTTTTTGAGTCGTTTATCACTCCTTCGGTAACTGGTGTAATATTTATATTTCCCCCAATCCCCCGTCAGTGGCTTCTTAGCATGCAGTGGCATTTATAACCTTTTCTGTCACTGTTTTTGTTTGTTTTGTTTTGTTTTGTTTTTTCGGAACACGACATAACATTAGCCGTTTGTTATGTTTCGCACAAACTACTGCAGTCAAAACATGAATTTAAATGAGATTCCCGAAAAGATACAGCGCTTTCCTCGCTCCTCCCACCCCCCTCTCCCCAAAGTGGCATGTGAATTCCATTGCCAACGCTCTGCTTGCGGAAAACATTGAGTAGGTGAAATAGTTGGCGGTGAACCTTTATATAAAAACAATATTCTTAAGCTGTTAGGTTAAAGATGTTTTTATTTTTTTACTTTTGTATGCCCGTGTACGCTTTGAAAACCATGAAATGTTTTCTGTGAAATATTGTGGCACATGCCTGTATGTAAGCCTTGTTTGTATGCGGGTTGGGTGTGCTGGCCGTGTTCAAGTGGTTGTTTTTCTAGTGTTGACAAGAGGCAAAGAATGTTCGAGTTGTTCGTTTTTTCTTATTTATATTTAAAGAAAGATACATGCAAGAAATAGTTTGGGAGAAAGATATTTCAGCTATGTCTTGACAGCTGTGGAAATTTTATGATATTTTCTGTCCGTCTATCTGTCTGTTAGCTTCAGTGTTAATTATGTTTGTTACATGAACAGCATATAAGTAGAATACCTGGAACAGAGTGAAAGATGGTATGATAAAGGGAAGAATCTCAGACGGGCCTGCATGCCCAATTCTTAACACTTTTGAAATAAAGAACAATCAATCAATCAGTCGATCTGTCTGTCTGCCTGTCTATCTATCTGCCTGCCTGCCAGTCTATTTCTTTTTTTCTTTCTTTCTTTCTTTCTTTCTTTCTTTCTTTCTACCTGTGTATCGATCTCATGTTTTCATTCCTATCTTTGCTGCAAATATATTTCTTCTCTCTGTGTTTTATTTCTTTCCTCAGTTTCTTTATTATTTACTTTAATTTCTGTTTTCTTTCTATGTCACGTCTATAATTTAATCTTCATTTCTTACCTTTTGTCAGATGAATGGTTTTCTTCCAATTATGCTGGCATAATCTTATATTCTTCCTTAAAATCACTGTCCATGTTAACTTCTTTATCCACTGACTTATTCATTCATGTTTGCTGTAAAGTTATATAAGGAAAGGTTAATTTTGAAAGTGAAATGTTGTCATTTTGTACTTCTTTCACACATCTACTAACTACTTATCCGCCCTTAATGTAATCTGTGACGTAATACTATTTCAAAAGTTTACATTTGTGAGGATTGTATTGTGAGGATTGTATTGTGAGGATTATAGTGTGAGGACTGAACTACAGTACATCTTTAGCACGTTTGTGCCTTATCGTCCATCTTAATTTTATTTAACCTTTCCAGTGACCCCAAATGGGGCGTGACTGGTCATCGTAATGCAGCTCACTGTGAAAACAATCTTAGAGATGCACGGAATAGTTACTGTCTGTACCATATCAGCCATCTTCACTCCAGCGTACACACTGGGGCTTCAGTGTAGCTTTTTTGTATGCGTCCACCGCCATCTTTATTCCCGCCAGCTCGATCTTGCCAACAAGAAAACCAGTGTCCTGCCCTAGAGATCTGCCGATGGAGACATGAGAAATCTTGTTTATCTTTGTGTTGGGAGTCTGCCGGGCAGAACTAGACTACAAGTGTTGCTGCCGCTGCCCGCTAGCGATTGTCCGTGATGTGTCATGATTTGGGAAATCCCAGAAGCTTGTACTGGATTCTGACGGCCGCTTCAGCGATGCCCGAGAAAACTGGAAAAAGATAACGCGATCCCTAAAAGAAAAAAAAAGAAAAAAGATATATATAAATATATTGCGCAGGTGAAGGTAGAGGATAGAGGGATATCAGAGAATTTGGGGGGGGGGGGGTGTAATTTATAGTTTTTAGAAAGTTCTTATTTCAGCTCAGCGTCAGAGATACATCTAGTACACGCGCTGTGTTTGGATGAGAGAGATTTCGTGCTTCGCAGGTTCGTTCCAGCGATACTTTTTGTTCTAACTCCGGTCTCCGTCTTTCAGCAGGCTTATCTTCCGTCCCAGACGAGGATGTTGCGAGGAGATGGCTGCAGCGACAAAAGCGACGGCTGGAGCACGGCTGCGGCTGGAGGCAGCTGGGTTACCAGCACTATCAGCGCGTGTTCACAATTCCAGTATTTGTTTGAGTTCTCCTTTTATGCTCTCTTTAAACAGACACTTCAGGTTTGATGGGTTGTCCAGGGCGCGAATGTCTCACTGACATAGATTTAAAAAAAAAAACTGGTTTATTTTAGATACGCCACCTCCACCTCCCTTCCCAGTTCTTCTTCCCTCTTCCCCCAGCCCCCCTCCCCCAACCTTCCCACCATATCCCTAAATATTTCACCAGACAAATAAATTTTATCGAAATTAACCTTGCTGAAAAGCACAATTTCAAAGATTTAAATATTTCACTCAAGCATTGCAGGTGTTCTCGTGTTATCAAATGGGGCCAGATACAACTGCTGTTCTTGTAAACGAATGCTTCTACGTCGAAGATGATGATGACAGTTATGATGGTGATAACTTTTCATCTTCGCCTGCTCTTTGACTTAAACCTGCAAACTACAACAAGACCAGATGAAACTGTGCTAATCGTGGTCTGGCGGGGTTAGTCAAAGAGACCGGCGGACCAACCAGCTTCCTTTTCTACTTTCATCTCTGGTCTCCGTAGCTAAGCAGAAGTAATAATAATACTGGTTAATAATATTGATTAATACTCATAGATAGATAGATAGATAGATAGATAGATAGATAGATAGATAGATAGATAGATAGATAGATAGATAGATAGATAGATAGATAGATAGATAGATAGATAGATAGATAGAGGAAATAGTACAATCAAGTATTACATACCTGATGTAAGTTGAAGTTGATTAAAAAGATGTCTAGGAGTGTAAAGCAATGATTCTTAAGCTTTGTTCAACCACGGTCCCCACTTCCAGTTACGAGAACAGTTGTTAAACTGTAATTAAAAATGAAGGAATAAGTAGAACCCATATGATTTTAAGATTATATATATATATATATATATATATATATATATATAAACTCGTGTCAATCCATTTGCTGTTTCGCAAGCCTCACAAATCTTTTTCATGGAACTTATTAAAGTCCTTGAAACACAAGTTTAGAACCACTGGTTTAAAGTTTAAAAATATATATATAAATTTCAAGAATCTGTGAACGGGGCAGTAACTCATGAGCAGAAATCAAAGAGGACTAACTCTAAAGGTGGGAGCGGATGATAAAAGTAGAGTCTCAAGTACACGAGTTATCTTTCGTGGCGGAGATTTCTGACAAGATGGCGGAGGATCCGGTGTCGATGTCTTGTTTGCGAATTCCAAGGGGTTTTTTTTTTCCAACGTGGAGAGATTTGTTTTCTTGGTTGTGTTTCAGACTAGAAGTTTATTTTTTTTATAGTTGATGATTCATTTAGAAATGTGTCATTATTGTTATTTTTTATTGAAGGAATTTCTTTAGATTACAGTTAATTTGTAGTAGATGAAGATGCGATGGCTAAAACAGGAACCGTAACTCTCTTTGACTTCTGTCTTCTCACTGCAACTAAGCAAAATACAGTGATTCTCAAACTGGAGGCAGGTCGCTACCATGGGAAGGAAGTCTAAAGGAAGGAATTCAAAATATAAAGGAATGTATAATGATGAAAATCTTTTCTGGATTATGATTTAGTATAGAGCTCTTCAAAAAGTAAAACAACTAAAGAACCTGTGAATAGGAACAGACAGAACTATAAAAATCATATTTTTAATGGCATGCACCTTTCCCATCGCAACATATGCCTGTGAGATCTAGACACTTAACAAAGCAGCTGAGAAACACATAAATACCGTTGAATGTAAATGCATCAGAAGAGTTCTTCAAATATCATGGTCACAAAAAAGAACAAATATATCCATACTACAAGACCTTAATATTGAAGAAGGCTGGCAAGTAAAGAGGATTAAATACAGAAAACTTAAATATTTTGGACACATTAAACGTCATGATAGTTTGGAGAAGACAGTCTTGGAAGGGTACATAATGGGAAAAATAAAGATAGGAAGACCAAGGCGAAGATGGCTGCAAGACATCGTTGATGATCTGCAAATAGATGCATCAGCAGGAGGGCACCTTGCTTACAACCGGGAGGCCTACAGGAGATCTGTTAGGGAGGCAAAATTCCGCAAGGGACATGCAAATGACTGGCTGACTGATTGACTGACTAACTGAGTCACTGACTGACACAGAGGAGGATTGGGACCTGAGAAGTTGAGAAACACTGATTTAAAAAGAAAACTTTCGGTTATGTCCCTTGACTAAATTCAGGTAGGAGACAAATTCAGTTAGAGAATGTTTGAAAAACTTCGGGGAAGGAGAGACTTTCAGAAAAGCTTGTCAGAGAACAGGATTATGTTGCATATCGGATATTGTTGTCGATTATGTCTTTCCACCTTGTGTGATTCTTGGTATTTATGATGAGCTAAAATGCTGTTTTTTTTATGCCACTTCACTAGTTTGCTGAGATATATTTCTATTGATCTCTCTCTCTCTCCATCTTTGAACTTGGATTTTCCAGTCATTACTAGCTTCTCTAATTACTAAACAGGTCAAAAGATGAAGATGGAAGTGGCTGGGTTACATACTATGAATGCAAAAACAAAACAAAAAAAAAGACACCCCTACACAGCCTCAACTTAAACACTTCAAGATGAGGCAGGCCATTCGGACGTGGAGACGCACAACACGTCGACTCCTATCACGTTTATGTGGTTAAAAAGTAAGGTGGAAGGTAACATTCCCGTTTCCATGCCATTAAGGCATACGGGGATACAGTTTTAGGCCCGTATTTCGAAGACCTTCAGCACATGAAAGTGTGAAATGGTCATTATCATGCCTGGCCGATTCACCTTTCCAGATTTCTCTGGTACCCATTTTTACGAGGGGCGTTCGTAAAGTAATGCACCACATCGTTTTTTTTTTCAGCTAATAATGAAGATAGAAGCATGAAATTTTGCACACTTTAAATATGGCATGTGCACCGCAACCGGCCAAAGAATCTGGCTGCCCTAACCGTTGAAATGGAGCGTGTTAGCAACTTGCGGTATAACCAGCGAATTGTGATAGAATTTCTCGTTGCAGAGAAGGAAACTGTTGTGAACATTCACAAGCGTCTATGTGGTGTGTATGGAAGTTTTGCAGCGGACAGGAGTACAGTCAGTTGCTGGGTTCAGAGAATCAAAGAATCAATAAGCGGAGATAAAGAGTTGCATGATCAGCCGCGCTGTGGACGTCCTGCTACAGCCACCATGGCAGAAATGTTAATATGCGCTGAGGGCATTATTCTTACTGATAGATGTATCACTACTCAACAATTCTCCTTAAACTGCCTGTCTCTCAGAGCGAGTTAACAGTGTCAGCTCGACCCAGTGGTTGTCCGTCTGTGATGACGGCAGAGTCAGCCAACCTCTCAGCCCTTTCATTTCCTTGGACGCCCGTGTGCCCGGGAACATAGATGAAGGCGACTCTGCGAATCTCTAATACTTGCAATGACACAAGCCACTGCCTGCGTGCAGAACCTGCCTAGACCTTCCCGAGCAAGCTCATTGAATCACTTAGTATACAGACACGGGCGTAGTCTTGTGACTCCAGCCAGAAGAATGCTTTTATTACCGCCATCATCTGCATCATCAAGCTGTTTTTGGTCATAGCCGAGGCAACGCTGGCTTCCTGGGTTGTTCTGCCCACCGAAAGTGCTGGTAATGCTCATGCACTCCTTTGATGCAGTCACTTAGGAATATCTAATAGAAAGGCATAAACTATGGCATAACAATATCACCAATTATGACGAAATATGCTGTTCCTTTGATCATTTTTTGAGAACAAATCTTCCTCTTTGTTTCTGAGTCTTTTCTAACAACTGGCCAGAGGGTGTCCAGATTTAGTGCTGCTGGCTTGACTTTTGATGGCTATACCACAGCCCAAAGGCATACGCATCAAAGGCAGAGAAAACTGACATGGAAAGATGTATGGCACACCGTGTGGGTCATGAAATGTCAAGAGAAAATTATGACCAAAGCAGTGTAGCAAATGTAAGGAAGAAATCACTTCAGGAGGCGGGGTCACGAGAAGTGTAATAAACATGTAGACTCATTCTCTCTCTCTCTTTCTCTCTTTTCCTCTCTCTCTTTCTCTCTTTTTCTCTCTCCTTCTCTCTCTCTTTTTTCTGTCTCTCTCTTTCTCTCTCTCTCTCTTTCCCTCTTTTTTCTGTCTCTCTCTTTCTTTCTCTTTCTCTCTCTCTCTTTCTTTCTCTTTTCTCTCTCTCTCTCTTTATCTCTCTTTCCCTGTTTTTTTCTGTCTCTCTCTTTCTTTCTCTTTCTCTCTTTCTTTCTCTTTTCTCTCTCTCTTTATCTCTCTTTCTCTCTCTCTCTTTCTCTCTCTCTCTCATGTGAAAGAACTTCGTGTGTGTGAGCGTGTATGCTTGTGTGAGAGCTATTTTATTAGGTTAATTTCTTCTTCTCTTTTATTTTGTATGTAACTGATCTTACTCTCTTTTGATGTTTTTTTTTCCTGATGTAATTTGTATACTTGTCGAGTGTGTGGGAAGAATGAAAGATGGAGTGATGAAGGGCCGGAATGTAAGACGGGCCTAGGTGTCTAATTCATTCTCTCTCTCTCTCTCTCTCTCTCTCTCTCTCTCTCTCACTCTTTGAAATGCTTTCCAAGAGAAGAGGAAATTGGGAAGAAGGCTTCTCTGACCATCAGAGGAGTTGTGTTAAACTGTTGTGAAATTATGAATTATTTTAATACTGATTATGAAGTGTTCTCCGGTGAATTTATTGTTGTCTTTATACTTATTGTATATGATCGTTAGGCTGAATTTCTCTCACTTCTATTTTAGGTTATGTTGACTTTCTGACACTTCTATTTTAGGTTATGTTGACTTTCTGACACTTCTATTTTAGGTTATGTTGACTTTCTGACACTTCTATTTTAGGTTATGTTGACTTTCTGACACTTCTATTTTAGGTTATGTTGACTTTCTGACACTTCTATTTTAGGTTATGCTGACTTTCTGACACTTCTATTTTAGGTTATGTTGACTTTCTGACACTTCTATTTTAGGTTATGTTGACTTTCTGACACTTCTATTTTAGGTTATGTTGACTTTCTGACACTTCTATTTTAGGTTATGTTGACTTTCTGACACTTCTATTTTAGGTTAGGTTAACTCTCTCTCTCACTTCTATTTTAGGTTAGGTTAACTCTCTCTCTCACTTCTATTTTAGGTTATGTTGAATTTCTCTCATTTCTGTTTTATGTTAGGTTAACTTTCTCACACTTCTATTTTAGGTTATGTTATCTCTCTCTCTCTCTCTCTCTCTCACTCTCTCTCTCACTCATTTCTATTTTAGTCTGTGACCGCGACATCATTTGATATTTTCTTGTCATTTGTAAGTTATTAATACACATTATTACTTTTTTTCTTTTTGTTCACTTCACAAGTTCAGAAAGTCACTACACGTGATACTATATGATTCACCACAAGAATGAAATCTTAGCACACAAAGTCACTATGGTTCGCTCATTAATCAAATTATATTTCACTTTTAGTACTCATCAAACGAAATTCAGAAGTATCACATTGAGACATCTCCGAAAGAATTTTACACAAAGTTCCAGAAATATCATATCTTCTGCATTTCTCACTCAATATAATAATCACTTTGTGACTTAAAACACATCTTCTATCTGTCTTAAATTACTTCTGGTTCTAATATGCTTCTCTGTCTCCGAAATATCTATTTGCTCTACATGTCCATCTGTTCTATCTGTCGCTGCTCTCCTGTCTGTCTTCTTTTCTTTTCTATGTCCTCTCTTTCTATTCTGTTTTCTCTTTCTTCATTCAAACTTGTATGCCTGGCTTATATGTCGTATGTCAGTTGTGGAATATAGGACACTCCTAGAGAACTTTCTATTAGTCAGCTGGTTCACTACATATTGATTGGACTTCGGGATAAGTCGGACCAATCTCTTTTGGTCATCTTATTGGTCTACTGGACTATTCATGTGTCAAACTGCGTCGTAAGGTTAGCAAATATATCTCACCTGTCAGTAAGTCTGTTGCGTCAAATCCGCCCATTCAATTTTCTCTTCTTATCTAGTATCATGTGTCTGCGATACATGACAGGGATTATACTATGTCTGTTTACACAGTGATCGCCCGTCTGTCTCCTTATGTGCTATTGTTATCTGAGTAAATCTTTCTAGATCGTATTCAGCGTCCCTGTATCTAGTATTTCTAAATACCTGCTTAATTCTGTCGTAATAATACTTAATTCTGTCGTAATAATACTAATACCCTGGGAAAGTTCTTCTGTCATTGGTTCTCAGATTGTCCATCTTTTCTTACCTACTTTCTACTATCGAAAATAATCATAACTATAATAAAATGCCAATAATAATAATGGTTATAATATTATCTTAATATGCAAGGCACCATGTTATAATGTTATTTCATTCTCTCCAAAATAGTTTCCTACCTCTCTTTCACTCTCTCTCCCCCTCTCTCCCTCACCATCTTTCTCTCCTTCTCTCTCTCACTTCCTTCTCTCTCCTCTCTCCCTCACTACCTCTCTCTCTCATCACAGATAGAAAACGTTAGCAAGCACAAAACACTAGGTCTTATTATTGATCAACATCTGACTAGAAACTCTCATGTGCAAGGTCTAACAACGTATACCAGTTAGCCAAAACTGAGCACTTCATCGATCAAGACACAAGGAAGACATACTACATATCACATTATACAAATACATTTAGACTTGCTCAACATTCTAGGATGGTTGCTCAGTGTGAAATACAAAGAGGCTTTGCTCACTCCAAAAGCGAGCAGTAAAGCTTATTAGTGACAAAGATCAAACACAAACAACTAACCAGCACAAACGTATCAAAATACTGCTTCTTAAGAACAGGTTCCTCTTCAACAAAGCCAAGTTCGCACATCAAATTCTTTCACGGCATGTCCCGCCTTATCTATGGAACCTGTTTAAATTTAGCCCAAAGTGCAGCCAACGCTTGAACAACATATGTCTTCCAAAACCTAGACTTGATCTTTACAAGAAAAGCTTTAGTTATTCTGTTGCTCATCTTTGGAATACTCTCCCATCCTGTATAAAAAATATAAATTATACTCCCTCCTACAACTAAATACTTTCCCAATATCTATTTGATATCGACTACATGCCTCTATGAATCATACAACTTAAAAGTTATTTTAAATTGCTCTTACAGACACCGAATACAGTTAATTGTTTATTCTGAATAGTCCCGAAATTTTGTTTAGCAGATAGTCATTTATATATGTATGTAGTTACTTCTGTACTGAGTGAATGGATAAAAGCAAAACGTAAATGTTATATTTTATTTTATGTCTCTCAGCTTCAATGTTAGTTATGTTTGTTACATGAACAGCATATTTGTAGAATGTCTGGAACAGAGTGAAAGATGTATAATAAAGGGCAGAATGTCAAACGGTCCTGCGTGCTCAATTCTTAACCCTTTTGAAATAAAGATCAATCAATCAGTCTTTCACTCCCTTTCTTTCTTCCCCTCACCACCTCTCTCCTCTTCTCTCTCCTTCTCTCCCTCACCACCTCTCTCTACTTCTCTTTCTCTCACTCCCTTGCCTTCTCCTTATCTCCCTCATCACCTCTCTCTCCTTCTCTCTCTCACTCCCCTTCTCTTTCCTTCATCACCTCTCTCTCTCTTTCCCTCTCTCACTCCCTTTCTCTCTCCTTCTCTCTGGAAAGAATGAAAGATGGAGTGATGAAGGGCAGAATGTAAGACGAGCCTGCGTGCCCAATTCTTTACCCTTTAAAAATAAAGATCATTCATTCATTCATTCATTCTCCCTCACCACCTTTCTCTCCTTCTCTCTCTCACTTCCTTCTCTCTCCCTCTCACTTCAGAGTCTCTGCCCATGAAATCTCTTTACATAAATACAATCTGTCCTTTCATCCGTACTCTTCTTCTTCTTCGTCTTCTTCTTCTCTCTCTCTCTCTCTCTCTCTCTCTCTCTCTCTCTCTCTCTCATCAGTTGCGTTTTACTCCAAGTTCTCTCTGGTCTTCTTCCACATTCTCTCTCTCCACTTGTCTTGGTCTTGCTCCTATCATCTCTTCTAAACGTGTTCACCGAAGCAAACCAGCAGCTACTCGCAGGAAGATTTAACACGAGACAGAAGATGGCCATATTTTCTCTGTTGAATCTGGACAGTTATCAGAATCAGGAAACAGGCGACTGGTCATGACCTTCCCTTATATCCCCACAAAGTTCCCTGACAATCAAAGTCTGGTCTTCAGTTTGCTCAGCTGAGAGAAATTTTGACGTGTTATGGAGACACGGGTTATGGAGCCTATTCGGAAGTTTGATTAGACAGTCTCTTCTCTGAAAGTAAGAAAGTCTTCGTAACACAAGCTCAGGTACAGATTTGTGGCATGAAAGCGGCTTGAAAGGGGGGGGGGGGGGTGTTATGTTGGCGTCCATAACCTCCTTGACCTGACGGCTAGAGGGTGATGTTGTCAGCTCCACGCCTGTCTGCCTTTCCTTACCTGCTTTAGAACCAGCCAGGTAATCATATTTACAGCTGGGTAGGTGGGGGAAACGTTTGTCTGGATTCAAACCAACGACCTTCGCCATGAAAGAAGAGTAAACTATCTTCTACACAAAACAGAACTTTCTCATTTAACGGCTATACTTAGGAATTTATCTCTAGAATTTTCATTCCGAAGATTTGAAGTTCTTAGACAGACAGACAGACAGACAGACAGACAGTTTCTCTCTAGAATTTTCGTTGGGAAGATTTGAAGTTCTTAGACAGATAGTCATTTATATATGTATGTAGTTACTTCTGTACTGAGTGAATGGATAAAAGCAAAACGTAAATGTTATATTTTATTTTATGTCTCTCAGCTTCAATGTTAGTTATGTTTGTTACATGAACAGCATATTTGTAGAATGTCTGGAACAGAGTGAAAGATGTATAATAAAGGGCAGAATGTCAAACGGTCCTGCGTGCTCAATTCTTAACCCTTTTGAAATAAAGATCAATCAATCAGTCTTTCACTCCCTTTCTTTCTTCCCCTCACCACCTCTCTCCTCTTCTCTCTCCTTCTCTCCCTCACCACCTCTCTCTACTTCTCTTTCTCTCACTCCCTTGCCTTCTCCTTATCTCCCTCATCACCTCTCTCTCCTTCTCTCTCTCACTCCCCTTCTCTTTCCTTCATCACCTCTCTCTCTCTTTCCCTCTCTCACTCCCTTTCTCTCTCCTTCTCTCTGGAAAGAATGAAAGATGGAGTGATGAAGGGCAGAATGTAAGACGAGCCTGCGTGCCCAATTCTTTACCCTTTAAAAATAAAGATCATTCATTCATTCATTCATTCTCCCTCACCACCTTTCTCTCCTTCTCTCTCCCTCTCACTTCAGAGTCTCTGCCCATGAAATCTCTTTACATAAATACAATCTGTCCTTTCATCCGTACTTCTTCTTCTTCTTCGTCTTCTTCTTCTCTCTCTCTCTCTCTCTCTCTCTCTCTCTCTCTCTCTCTCTCATCAGTTGCGTTTTACTCCAAGTTCTCTCTGGTCTTCTTCCACATTCTCTCTCTCCACTTGTCTTGGTCTTGCTCCTATCATCTCTTCTAAACGTGTTCACCGAAGCAAACCAGCAGCTACTCGCAGGAAGATTTAACACGAGACAGAAGATGGCCATATTTTCTCTGTTGAATCTGGACAGTTATCAGAATCAGGAAACAGGCGACTGGTCATGACCTTCCCTTATATCCCCACAAAGTTCCCTGACAATCAAAGTCTGGTCTTCAGTTTGCTCAGCTGAGAGAAATTTTGACGTGTTATGGAGACACGGGTTATGGAGCCTATTCGGAAGTTTGATTAGACAGTCTCTTCTCTGAAAGTAAGAAAGTCTTCGTAACACAAGCTCAGGTACAGATTTGTGGCATGAAAGCGGCTTGAAAGGGGGGGGGGGGGGTGTTATGTTGGCGTCCATAACCTCCTTGACCTGACGGCTAGAGGGTGATGTTGTCAGCTCCACGCCTGTCTGCCTTTCCTTACCTGCTTTAGAACCAGCCAGGTAATCATATTTACAGCTGGGTAGGTGGGGGAAACGTTTGTCTGGATTCAAACCAACGACCTTCGCCATGAAAGAAGAGTAAACTATCTTCTACACAAAACAGAACTTTCTCATTTAACGGCTATACTTAGGAATTTATCTCTAGAATTTTCATTCCGAAGATTTGAAGTTCTTAGACAGACAGACAGACAGACAGACAGACAGTTTCTCTCTAGAATTTTCGTTGGGAAGATTTGAAGTTCTTAGACAGACAGACAGACAGACAGTTTCTCTCTAGAATTTTCGTTGGGAAGATTTGAAGTTCTTAGACAGACAGACAGACAGACAGTTTCTCTCTAGAATTTTCGTTGGGAAGATTTGAAGTTCTTAGACAGACAGACAGACAGACAGTTTCTCTCTAGAATTTTCGTTGGGAAGATTTGAAGTTCTTAGACAGACAGACAGACAGACAGTTTCTCTCTAGAATTTTCGTTGGGAAGATTTGAAGTTCTTAGATAGATAGATAGATAGATAGATAGATAGATAGATAGATAGGTGGTGGATGGGTGAGTAGGCAGGCAGATAGATAGATAGATAGATAGATAGATAGATAGATAGTCAGACAGATAGATAGATAGATAGATAGATAGATAGATAGATAGATAGATAGATAGATAGACAGATAGATAGATAGATAGATAGATAGATAGATAGATAGATAGATAGATAGATAGATAGATAGGTGGTGGATGGGTGAGTAGGCAGGCAGATAGACAGACAGATAGATAGATAGATAGATAGATAGGTGGTGGATGGGTGAGTAGGCAGGCAGATAGATAGATAGATAGATAGATAGATAGATAGATAGATAGATAGATAGATAGATAGATAGATAGATAGTCAGACAGACAGATAGATAGATAGATAGATAGATAGATAGATAGATAGATAGATAGATAGATAGATAGATAGATAGATAGATGGGTGGGTGGGTGGGTGGTTGAGTAGGCAGGCAGATAGACAGACAGACAGACAGATAGATAGATAGATAGATAGATAGATAGATAGATAGATAGATAGATAGATAGATAGATAGATAGATAGATAGATAGATAGATAGATAGATATGGAAGGATGAAAGAGAGACGAGAGAGACTAAAAGAGGTATAAGGAACGACTGAGAACTAGATGGAGAAACATAGAAAGAAGCTGGGAGGAAGGGGTAGAGAGAGAGAAGAGAGGGACCAAGAGAAAGAGAGAGAAACATGGATGGAGGAACACAGAATGAACAGAACGAAGTAACGAACAAACAGTGTTTTCAAAGAGTAAAAGATTGAGAAATAGAAAGAGGGAGGGAGAAATAATGTGAGAGAGAGAAACGAAAAAAGAAAGAAGGAGATTGGGAGAGACAGGAAAGTAGAAGGAAAGGTAGAGAGAGAGAGAGAGATAGAGAGATAGAGAGAGAGAGGATATAATGAGTAGTATTGAGAATTTTTCAAGACAGAAACTTAATCTCTTTTTATAGATAGAAACTTAACCTGTTTTGTCTAGACATAACTGAATCCTTTTTTCTAGATAGAAACTTAATCCTTTTTTTTCTAGACGGAAACTTAACCCTTTATTCTAGACAAAAACTTAACCTCTTTTTATAGACAGCCTCTTTTTATAGACAGAAACTTAACCTGTTTTGTCTAGACACAACTTAATCCTTTTTTCTAGATAGAAACTTAACCGTTTGTCTTATCTGATTCACAAAATCTACTGCACGAGAAACCGAAGTCGGATGAAGAGTGGCAAGGTTCTTGTTATATCAACTATAAACGCCAGGTATGACGATAGCGAAGAGGTTAAAAAAAAGTGACAAAGCTGATACACCTGGGTTGTAAGTGACAAATGTAGGGGTTCAGGGTGACAGGTCAGATTAAACTGACCAAAGGCGACCAGCGCTTAATGTGACAAGAGTTCAAGGGACGGGTCTTAAGTATCAGACAAATGTAACAAAGACTGGACCAGAAGGTGACAGGCGTGAAACCTACAGGTGAGAAGCTAACAAGATCCTAGATAGAATTATGGTATAAACACGTCGAGGTTTCCCGGTGAGAGTCCCAACTCTAGGCTGGATGGGCAACCACCTCTCACCCGGCGGGGATATACTGATATCCAAAACACGCCGAGGTTTTCCGGTGAGAGAGTCCAACTCTAGGCTGGATGGGCAACCACCTCTCACCCGGGGGGTGGGGGGGAGGGATATACTGATATCCAAAACACGCCGAGGTTTTCCGGTGAGAGAGTCCAACTCTAGGCTGGATGGGCAACCACCTCTCACCCGGCGGGGATATACTGATATCCAAAACACGCCGAGGTTTTCCGGTGAGAACGTCCAACTCTAGATTAAACTGTTGTAGCGAAAGCCACGGTGTCACGCAATCCCGCTTCTGAAACCCACCGAGAATACAGGCTCAAGCCCTGCGATACTCTGAACCTCTTGTGGTCCTCTCGGGGATCTCGTGTGGTTCTATCGAGGACCGCGGGAGTAAAGTCAGTAGAATCGCGGGGCGGTCTTTGTGGTAGAAGCGAACTAAGAAGAAGAAGAATTATGGATGTACCGACCCGAAAGTTGCAGTCTGGAAAGAAAACCTTAAGTCAGTGAATGTTAATCAAAGCAAGAAAAAAAATGAATTAAAAATTATGTATTAACTTTAGAATTCAAACAGAAGTTAGATAGAGGCGTATGGTTCAATTTTACAAAAAAAAAAAAAAAAAGATAGAAAGAGTGAGGAAAGTTGGCAGAAACAAGAAAGGCAGAAAGTAAGATGAGCACATATAAATGAAGAACATATAACAATCCAAAATTTCGGCAAACCTGCTTTTTTTTCAAGGACCACATCACATAACAACACAACAGATAAAAAACAGCTAAATAAGATGAAAAAAATTAAACACTTTTTGGCATCCTCTGTGTAAGAAAGTCAGTCATTCATTTGCATGTCCCTTGCAGAACTTTGCCTCCCTAACAGCTCTCCTGTTCGCCTCTTGGTTGTAAGCAAGATGCCCTGCTGCTGATGTGTCCATTCACAGATCATCAACGATGTCTTGCAGCCATCTTCGCCTTGGTCGTCCTTTCTTTCACTCTCGCAACTAGAGTCAAAGAATTCGAACATGACAACAAATCTAAAACGGCATTTTCCGTTTTTTTTAGTCACCACTGATCTTCTGCCACAGGACGTAATTTTCCGTCTCTGTTTCAGAATGTGTTAAAAGAAGTTTGTAGCGCCAGAACATAATAGGAACCGAATAAGAGATCAGGGCTACAGAAATTTCATCTTCCTGTCTTATTTGTGCATTTGCGAAGTAATAGACGTCATATTAGAAGAAGCTTTCACCTTCTCTAATGCTAATAGTGATAATAATAATAATAATAATAGCATTATTAATAATAATGATTATAATACTATTCTAATATACAAGGTACTATGTGTTGTTTCGTTCTCTCCGAAAGATTTTCCTGCCTCTCTTTCACTCTCTCTTCACCTCACTACCTCTCTCTCCCTCTCTCTTCCTCACAACTTCTCTCCCCTTCTCTCTCTCTGTCTCTCTCCCCTTCTCTCTCTATCTCACTCCCCTTCACTCTCTCTCTTCTCTCTCACCACCTCTCTCTCCTCTCTCTCTCACTCCCCTTCTTTCTCCTTCTCCCTCCCTCTTCTTCTTTTTCACCAGAAAATAAAACTGAAGCCTTTTTAATGTGGATATATAGAAGAGTATGGCGCATCCCGAGGACAGAACATAAAACAAAGAAGAGCTAAATGAGCTTTAAATGAAAAGAGAAATATTAAAAATCATTAAAAAACAAAGACAACTGAGATATTTTGGGCTCGTCAAAAGGAATAATGCTATATTGATGACCTTCTCGAAGGCAAGACCGAAGGGAAGTTAACAAGAGGGCAGCACCGACAAGGATGGATGGATGGACAACGTCAAGAGATGGACAGGAGTCGGCTTGGTCTAGTACTCTACGAAGACAAGAAACACAACAGGGTGGAGATTCATTGAGACCAGTCTTCCGTGAGTATACGGCACGAGATGATGATAATGGTGATTTTACAAAAAAAAAAAAAAAAAGATAGAAAGAGTGAGGAAAGTTGGCAGAAACAAGAAAGGCAGAAAGTAAGATGAGCACATATAAATGAAGAACATATAACAATCCAAAATTTCGGCAAACCTGCTTTTTTTTCAAGGACCACATCACATAACAACACAACAGATAAAAACAGCTAAATAAGATGAAAAAAATTAAACACTTTTTGGCATCCTCTGTGTAAGAAAGTCAGTCATTCATTTGCATGTCCCTTGCAGAACTTTGCCTCCCTAACAGCTCTCCTGTTCGCCTCTTGGTTGTAAGCAAGATGCCCTGCTGCTGATGTGTCCATTCACAGATCATCAACGATGTCTTGCAGCCATCTTCGCCTTGGTCGTCCTTTCTTTCACTCTCGCAACTAGAGTCAAAGAATTCGAACATGACAACAAATCTAAAACGGCATTTTCCGTTTTTTTTAGTCACCACTGATCTTCTGCCACAGGACGTAATTTTCCGTCTCTGTTTCAGAATGTGTTAAAAGAAGTTTGTAGCGCCAGAACATAATAGGAACCGAATAAGAGATCAGGGCTACAGAAATTTCATCTTCCTGTCTTATTTGTGCATTTGCGAAGTAATAGACGTCATATTAGAAGAAGCTTTCACCTTCTCTAATGCTAATAGTGATAATAATAATAATAATAATAGCATTATTAATAATAATGATTATAATACTATTCTAATATACAAGGTACTATGTGTTGTTTCGTTCTCTCCGAAAGATTTTCCTGCCTCTCTTTCACTCTCTCTTCACCTCACTACCTCTCTCTCCCTCTCTCTTCCTCACAACTTCTCTCCCCTTCTCTCTCTGTCTCTCTCCCCTTCTCTCTCTATCTCACTCCCCTTCACTCTCTCTCTTCTCTCTCACCACCTCTCTCTCCTCTCTCTCTCACTCCCCTTCTTTCTCCTTCTCCCTCCCTCTTCTTCTTTTTCACCAGAAAATAAAACTGAAGCCTTTTTAATGTGGATATATAGAAGAGTATGGCGCATCCCGAGGACAGAACATAAAACAAAGAAGAGCTAAATGAGCTTTAAATGAAAAGAGAAATATTAAAAATCATTAAAAAACAAAGACAACTGAGATATTTTGGGCTCGTCAAAAGGAATAATGCTATATTGATGACCTTCTCGAAGGCAAGACCGAAGGGAAGTTAACAAGAGGGCAGCACCGACAAGGATGGATGGATGGACAACGTCAAGAGATGGACAGGAGTCGGCTTGGTCTAGTACTCTACGAAGACAAGAAACACAACAGGGTGGAGATTCATTGAGACCAGTCTTCCGTGAGTATACGGCACGAGATGATGATAATGGTGATATTACAAGATAGAGAAAAGTAGAGAGAGAGAGAGAGAGAGAGAGAGAGGAAAGGGGTATACAGTTAAAGCAAAGACAAAAGACAAGAATTTACACAGGGAGAAGCAGGGAGTAAGAAAACTGTAAGCCAAAAAAGTGACAATGAAAAAAAAAGAGAAAGTAACAGAGAGAGAGAGAGAGAGAGAGAGAGGATTTGAGAGTGACTGAAAGAAGAATAGAGAGAAATAAAGAGATACAGATTTTGATGGAAGAAGACAGAGAAGGAGAGAGAGAGAGAGAGAGAAAGAGGAGGAAGAAAAGGAGGTAGTCCTAATAGACAAAGCAATTCACAGTGAAGTAAAGAAGGGAATAATGATAGAGAGAAACAGTGACACAGACAGTCACAGAAAGACAAACAGAATAAAAACAAGGGGGCGAGGGGGAGTGGAGGATGAGGCAAAGAGAGAGACAGAGAGAGAGAAAAAGAAACTGACAAAGGGAGACAGAGAGTGGCGGTAAGAAGGGTGACATAAGCTGTGAGTGACAAAAGGAAGCAAAGATTGAGAGAGAGAAAAAAATTAAACACTTTTTGGCATCCTCTGTGTAAGAAAGTCAGTCATTCATTTGCATGTCCCTTGCAGAACTTTGCCTCCCTAACAGCTCTCCTGTTCGCCTCTTGGTTGTAAGCAAGATGCCCTGCTGCTGATGTGTCCATTCACAGATCATCAACGATGTCTTGCAGCCATCTTCGCCTTGGTCGTCCTTTCTTTCACTCTCGCAACTAGAGTCAAAGAATTCGAACATGACAACAAATCTAAAACGGCATTTTCCGTTTTTTTTTAGTCACCACTGATCTTCTGCCACAGGACGTAATTTTCCGTCTCTGTTTCAGAATGTGTTAAAAGAAGTTTGTAGCGCCAGAACATAATAGGAACCGAATAAGAGATCAGGGCTACAGAAATTTCATCTTCCTGTCTTATTTGTGCATTTGCGAAGTAATAGACGTCATATTAGAAGAAGCTTTCACCTTCTCTAATGCTAATAGTGATAATAATAATAATAATAGCATTATTAATAATAATGATTATAATACTATTCTAATATACAAGGTACTATGTGTTGTTTCGTTCTCTCCGAAAGATTTTCCTGCCTCTCTTTCACTCTCTCTTCACCTCACTACCTCTCTCTCCTCTCTCTTCCTCACAACTTCTCTCCCCTTCTCTCTCTCTGTCTCTCTCCCCTTCTCTCTCTATCTCACTCCCCTTCACTCTCTCTCTTCTCTCTCACCACCTCTCTCTCCTCTCTCTCTCACTCCCCTTCTTTCTCCTTCTCCCTCCCTCTTCTTCTTTTTCACCAGAAAATAAAACTGAAGCCTTTTTAATGTGGATATATAGAAGAGTATGGCGCATCCCGAGGACAGAACATAAAACAAAGAAGAGCTAAATGAGCTTTAAATGAAAAGAGAAATATTAAAAATCATTAAAAAACAAAGACAACTGAGATATTTTGGGCTCGTCAAAAGGAATAATGCTATATTGATGACCTTCTCGAAGGCAAGACCGAAGGGAAGTTAACAAGAGGGCAGCACCGACAAGGATGGATGGATGGACAACGTCAAGAGATGGACAGGAGTCGGCTTGGTCTAGTACTCTACGAAGACAAGAAACACAACAGGGTGGAGATTCATTGAGACCAGTCTTCCGTGAGTATACGGCACGAGATGATGATAATGGTGATATTACAAGATAGAGAAAAGTAGAGAGAGAGAGAGAGAGAGAGAGAGAGGAAAGGGGTATACAGTTAAAGCAAAGACAAAAGACAAGAATTTACACAGGGAGAAGCAGGGAGTAAGAAAACTGTAAGCCAAAAAAGTGACAATGAAAAAAAAGAAAGTAACAGAGAGAGAGAGAGAGAGAGAGAGGATTTGAGAGTGACTGAAAGAAGAATAGAGAGAAATAAAGAGATACAGATTTTGATGGAAGAAGACAGAGAAGGAGAGAGAGAGAGAGAGAGAAAGAGGAGGAAGAAAAGGAGGTAGTCCTAATAGACAAAGCAATTCACAGTGAAGTAAAGAAGGGAATAATGATAGAGAGAAACAGTGACACAGACAGTCACAGAAAGACAAACAGAATAAAAACAAGGGGGCGAGGGGGAGTGGAGGATGAGGCAAAGAGAGAGACAGAGAGAGAGAAAAAGAAACTGACAAAGGGAGACAGAGAGTGGCGGTAAGAAGGGTGACATAAGCTGTGAGTGACAAAAGGAAGCAAAGATTGAGAGAGAGAAACAAATGCTGAGAGTGACAAAAGGAAGCAAAGATTGAGAGAGAGAAACAAAAGCTGAGAGTGACAAAAGGAAGCAAAGAGTGAGAGAGTGACAAAAGGAAACAAAGAGTGAGAGAGAAACAAAGGCAGAGAGTGATAAAAGGCAGCAAAGAGTGAGAGAGAGAAACAAAGGGAGAGAGTGACAAAAGGAAGCAAAGAGTGAGAGAGAGAAACAAAGGCTGAGAGTGACAAAAGGAAACAAAGAGTGAGAGAGAGAAACAAAAGCTGAGAGTGACAAAAGGAAGCAAAGAGTGAGAGAGTGACAAAAGGAAACAAAGAGTGAGAGAGAAACAAAGGCAGAGAGTGATAAAAGGAAGCAATGAGTGAGAGAGAGAAACAAAGGCAGAGAGTGACAAAAGGAAGCAAAGAGTGAGAGAGAAAGAGAGAGAGAAACAAAGGCAGACAATGATAAAAGGAAGCAAAGAGTGAGAGAGAGAGAAACAAAGGCTGAGAGTGACAAAAGGAAGCAAAGAGTGAGAGAGAGAAGTAAAGGCTGAGAGTGACAAAAGGAAGCAAAGAGTGAGGGAGAGAAACAAAAGCTGAGAGTGACAAAAGGAAGCAAAGAGTGAGAGAGAGAAACAAAAGTTGAGAGTGACAAAAGGAGCAAAGAGTGAGAGAGAGAAACAAAAGCTGAGAGTGACAAAAGGAAGCAAAGAGTGAGAGAGAGAAACAAAGGCTGAGAGTGACAAAAGGAAGCAAAGGGTGAGAGAGAGAAACAAAGGCCGAGAGTGACAAAAGGAAGCAAAGAGTGAGAGAGAGAAACAAAGGCAGAGAGTGACGAAAGGAAGCAAAGAGTGAGAGAGAGAAATAAAAGCTGAGAGTGACAAAAGGAAGCAAAGAGTGAGAGAGAGAAACAAAAGCTGAGAGTGACAAAAGGAAGCAAAGAGTGAGAGAGAGAAACAAAGGCTGAGAGTGACAAAAGGAAGCAAAGAATGAGAGAGAGAGAGAGACAAAGGCTGAGAGTGACAAAAGGAAGCAAAGAGTGAGAGAGAGAGAAACAAAGGCAGAGTGTGACAAAAGGAAGCAAAGAATGAGAGGGAGAGAGACAAAGGCTGAGAGTGACAAAAGGAAGCAAAGAGTGAGATAGAGAGAGAGAGACAAAGGCTGAGAGTGACGAAAGGAAGCAAAGAATGAGAGAGAGAGAGAGAGACAAAGGCTGAGAGTGACAAAAGGAAGCAAAGAATGAGAGGGAGAGAGACAAAGGTTGAGAGTGACAAAAGGAAAAAAAGAATGAGAGAGAGAGAGAGAGACAAAGGCTGAGAGTGATAAAAGGAAGGAAAGAGTGAGAGAGATAAACAAAAGCTGAGAGAGGCAAAAAAAAAAGAGTGAGAGAGAGAACCAAAGGCTGAGAGAGGCAAAAAGAAACAAAGAGTGAGAGAGAGAAACAAAGACTGAGACAGGCAAAAAGAAACAAAGAGTGAGAGTGAGAAACAAAGGCAGAGAGTGAAAAAGGAAGCAAAGAGTGAGAGAGAGAGAGCAACAAAGGCTGGGAGTGACAAAAGGAAGCAAAGAGTGAGAGAGAGAAACAAAAACTGAGAGTGACAAAAGGAAGCAAAGAATGAGAGAGAGAAACAAAGGCTGAGAGTGACAAAAGGAAGCAAAGAATGAGAGGGAGAGAGACAAAGGTTGAGAGTGACAAAAGGAAAAAAAGAATGAGAGAGAGAGAGAGAGACAAAGGCTGAGAGTGATAAAAGGAAGGAAAGAGTGAGAGAGATAAACAAAAGCTGAGAGAGGCAAAAAAAAAAGAGTGAGAGAGAGAACCAAAGGCTGAGAGAGGCAAAAAGAAACAAAGAGTGAGAGAGAGAAACAAAGACTGAGACAGGCAAAAAGAAACAAAGAGTGAGAGTGAGAAACAAAGGCAGAGAGTGACAAAAGGAAGCAAAGAGTGAGAGAGAGAGAGAGCAACAAAGGCTGGGAGTGACAAAAGGAAGCAAAGAGTGAGAGAGAGAAACAAAAACTGAGAGTGACAAAAGGAAGCAAAGAATGAGAGAGAGAAACAAAAGCTGAGAGTGACAAAAGGAAGCAAAGAATGAGAGAGAGAGAGACAAAGGCTGAGAGTGACAAAAGGAAGCAAAGAATGAGAAAGAGAGAGAGAGAGACAAAGGCTGAGAGTGACAAAAGGAAGCAAAGAATGAGAGAGAGAGAGACAAAAGCTGAGAGTGACAAAAGGAAGCAAAGAATGAGAGAGAGAGACAAAGGCTGAGAGTGACAAAAGGAAGCAAAGAGTGAGAGAGAGAAACAAAGGCAGAGAGTGACAAAAGGAAGCAAAGAATGAGAGAGAGAGAGAGAGAGACAAAGGCTGAGAGTGACAAAAGGAAGCAAAGAATGAGAGAGAGACAAAAACTGAGAGTGACAAAAGGAAGTTTAGAATGAGAGAGAGATAGAGACAAAAGCTGAGAGTGATAAAAGGAAGTTTAGAATGAGAGAGAGAAACAAAAGCTGAGAGTGACAAAAGGAAGCAAAGAATGAGAGAGAGAGAGAGACAAAGGCTGAGAGTGACAAAAGGAAGCAAAGAATGAGAGAGAGAAACAAAAGCTGAGAGTGACAAAAGGAAGCAAAGAATGAGAGAGAGAAAGAGACAAAGGCTGAGAGTGACAAAAGGAAGCAAATAATGAGAGAGAGAGAAACAAATTCTGAGAGTGACAAAAGGAAGCAAAGAGTGAGATAGAGAGAGACAAAAGCTGAGAGTGACAAAAGGAAGCAAAGAATGAGAGAGAGAGAGAGACAAAGGCTGAGAGTGACAAAAGGAAGCAAAGAGTGAGAGAGAGAGAGAGAGAGACAAAAGCTGACAGTGACAAAAGGAAGCAAAGAATGAGAGGGAGAGAGACAAAGGCTGAGAGTGACAAAAGGAAGCAAAGAGTGAGAGAGAGAGAGACAAAAGCTGAGAGTGACAAAAGGAAGCAAAGAATGAGAGAGAGAGAGAGAGAGAGAGAGACAAAGGCTGAGAGTGACAAAAGGAAGCAAAGAATGAGAGGGAGAGAGACAAAGGCTGAGAATGACAAAAGGAAGCAAAGAATGAGAGAGAGAAACAAAAGATGAGAGTGACAAAAGGAAGCAAAGAATGAGAGAGAGAAAGAGACAAAGGCTGAGAGTGACAAAAGGAAACAAAGAGTGAGAGAGAGAAACAAAAGCTGAGAATGACAAAAGGAAACAAAGAATGAGAGAGAGAAACAAAAGCTGATGTGACAAAAGGAAGCAAAGAGTGAGAGAGAGAGAGAGAGAGACAAAAGCTGAGAGTGACAAAAGGAAGCAAAGAATGAGAGAGAGAGAAACAAATTCTGAGAGTGACAAAAGGAAGCAAAGAGTGAGATAGAGAGAGACAAAAGCTGAGAGTGACAAAAGGAAGCAAAGAATGAGAGAGAGAGAGAGAGAGACAAAGGCTGAGAGTGACAAAAGGAAGCAAAGAGTGAGAGAGAGAGAGAGAGAGACAAAAGCTGACAGTGACGAAAGGAAGCAAAGAATGAGAGGGAGAGAGACAAAGGCTGAGAGTGACAAAAGGAAGCAAAGAATGGGAGAGAGAGAGAGAGAGAGACAAAGGCTGAGAGTGACAAAAGGAAGCAAAGAGTGAGAGAGATAAACAAAAGCTGAGAGAGGCAAAAAAAGAGTGAGAGAGAGAAACAAAGGCTGAGAGAGGCAAAAAGAAACAAAGAGTGAGAGAGAGAAACAAAGGCTGAGACAGGCAAAAAGAAACAAAGAGTGAGAGTGAGAAACAAAGGCAAAGAGTGACAAAAGGAAGCAAGAGTGAGAGAGAGAGAGAGAGAGACAAAAGCTGACAGTGACGAAAGGAAGCAAAGAATGAGAGGGAGAGAGACAAAGGCTGAGAGTGACAAAAGGAAGCAAAGAATGGGAGAGAGAGAGAGAGAGAGACAAAGGCTGAGAGTGACAAAAGGAAGCAAAGAGTGAGAGAGATAAACAAAAGCTGAGAGAGGCAAAAAAAGAGTGAGAGAGAGAAACAAAGGCTGAGAGAGGCAAAAAGAAACAAAGAGTGAGAGAGAGAAACAAAGGCTGAGACAGGCAAAAAGAAACAAAGAGTGAGAGTGAGAAACAAAGGCAAAGAGTGACAAAAGGAAGCAAAGAGTGAGAGAGAGTGAAACAAAGGCTGGGAGTGACAAAAGGAAGGAAAGAGTGAGACAGAGAAATAAAAACTGAGAGTGACAAAATGAAGCAAAGAATGAGAGAGAGAGAGAGAGAGAGAGAGAGAGAGAGAGAGAGAGAGACAAAGGCTGAGAGTGACAAAAGGAAGCAAAGAATGAGAGAGAGAAACAAAAGCTGAGAGTGACAAAAGGAAGCAAAGAATGAGAGAGAGGGAGACAAAGGCTGAGAGTGACAAAGGGAAGCAAAGAGTGAGAGAGAGAAACAAAGGCAGAGAGTGACAAAAGGAAGCAAAGAATGAGGGAGAGAGAGAGAGAGAGACAAAGGCTGAGAGTGACAAAAGGAAGCAAAGAATGAGAGAGAGAGAGAGACAAAAGCTGAGAGTGACAAAAGGAAACAAAGAATGAGAGAGAGAAACAAAAGCTGAGAGTGACAAAAGGAAACAAAGAATGAGAGAGAGAGAGAGACAAAGGCTGAGAGTGACAAAAGGAAGCAAAGAATGAGAGAGAGAGAGAGAGAAAGAGAGAAAGGCTGAGAGTGACAAAAGGAAGCAAAGAATGAGAGAGAGAAACAAAAGCTGAGAGTGACAAAAGGAAGCAAAGAATGAGAGAGAGAGAGAGAGAGAGAGACAAAGGCTGAGAGTGACAAAAGGAAACAAAGAGTGAGAGAGAGAAACAAAAGCTGAGAACGACAAAAGGAAACAAAGCGTGAGAGAGAGAAACAAAAGCTGAGAGTGACAAAAGAAAGCAAAGAGTGAGAGAGAAACAAAGGCTGAGAGTGACAAAAGGAAGCAAAGAGTGACAGGAAGACGTAGGCAGAGAGTGACAACAAAAGAAAAAAAAGACGACGGAGAAAGAAATGAAAAGTCACAGATGCACCCACTGAACAAGATGGTAAAGACATATCTAGTCAATCGTCCAAATCATTATTCTCGCAATGGGACCTCCAGCCCCTGAGTCACGCAAGACCACCCAGATTCTAACACTTACTTTATGACCCTAAAGTAACAGGCAAGAGGCCAGGCCAGTTTTATACTTACTTTATCTGCTAAAATTTACCTCCCTTTGTTGGCACGGATGCTGTGAGTAGTCGCTCTTGACTTCACGGTGGCTGCCAAGATAAAGCATGAAGACCCTGGTGGTACGACATCAAATCCAGGCTTCTACAGAATACAGAAAGTACAGTCTATGTCTTTTGTTTGAGATAAGACTTTTTGCACTTGTTCACTTCACAGTACATAAGACAGTCTGTTATTTGTGTTTTATCTGAAGTTTTCAAAATGTGAGAAATTGTTTCCATCTTGTTTCGTCTTGAGCTCGAAATGCAATAAAAAAAAAGGAACATTTAAAATAAAAACGGATAAAAGATGTATCTGATATCTCTAGAAAGATCTGTTGGATTTTATTGCCTCTTCTGTGGTGGAGAATCCAAGAGATGGAAAGCTCCTCGTTCCATATACATTACACGCAACAATCATTATTCTACAAACACATATCTGATGGTCGGGGCAGAGATATGGCGTCTTGTCTCCTCCAAAGATGTTAAGATAGGTACAGTATTTAGAGCCACATAAGGACAGATCTGGAAGAAGGGATATGTATGTCGTTTTGTGCTTTGGGGGTGGGGGTGGATGCCGAAATGGGTCCCAGATTCAGAGGAATGTCAGAACAGATGTGGAACAGGGGCGTGGCGCCATGTCTCTGTGGTGGAGGTTCAGATGGGTCTCAAGGTTAGAAGGACGCGTGGGTAGAGCGTGCTGGGATTTCTTTGCTGGCAAAACTAATCCGGTTTAGATGATGTATGTGCTGTGAAGACGCTGTCAAATTAGTCAATCAGCAACTCATAGGTGAAGAAAGAAAGAAAAAAAAGAAAGAATTAAAGAAGACAGAAGAAGAAGAAAAAAGAGAAGAAGAAGAAGAAGAAAAGAAGAAGAAGAATGAAGAAAAAAGAAAAAGAAGAACAAAGAAATAAGAAGAAAGAAGAAAGAAGAAGGAGAAGAAAGAAGAAGAAAAAAAGAAGAAAGAAGAAGGAGAAGAAAGAAGAAGAAAAACGAGAAGAAAGAAGGAGATGGAAGAAGAAGAAAAAAGAAGAAAGAAGAAGGAGAAGAAAGAATAAGAAAGAAAGAAGAAAGAAGAAGAAGAAAGGAGAAAGGAGAAGAAGAAAGAAGAAGGAGAAAAAAGAGGAAGAAGAAAGAAGAAGAAGAAGAAGACAGAAGAAGAACAGAAGAAGAAGAAGAAGAAGAAGAAGAAATAGGAAAAAAGAAGGAAAGAAGAACAAGAAGAAAGAAGAAGAAAAAAGACATAAAAAGAAAGAAAACAAAGAAAAAGAAGAAAGAAAAAAAGAAAGAAAAAAAAGAAGTAAAAGGAAGAAGAAGAAGGAAAGAAAGAAGAAAAAAGAAAGAAGAAGAAGAAAGAAGTACAAAGAAAAAGAAATAAGTGGAAAGAAGAAGAACAAGAAGAAGAAGAAAGTTGATTGACCACCCCACTCTGTGATGTGCCTACGGTCTTGGAAATACGGGCTCAACACCGTATCCCGAATATTCCTTAATGGCATGGAAACGAAGATTATACGTTACATTTGCTATTTCCACACATTTAGTGCGCTAATTTCTATCCTACTGGTAACTGTGGTAAACATGTATATTTAACTTGTAATATGTTATAGTAGTGAAACATATTTAGTGTCCGAGGTCCCACTCTAACGGCCGACATACGGCCACGTGGCCGTTCTTGAATGCGGCCATGAGTCGGTTAGTTGTAAACTCAATGTTTTACGCATTTCCTAGGGTTCTCCCATGAGAATATATGTAATACAGATAATTGTGTGTCAGAGAAATGATATTAAATTTCCTCATCTATTTTAAAGAGTTATGGTTTCATAAACACTTTTTTTTATGTCCCTAGAAGTCCTGGTAGAGCGAGCGCCTTAGGCCATGTGAGGCGGTGTACGAAGAGAGGAACAGCACAGACTATGATAACGGGCCATAATCTCGATCAGGGTGATACAATCCTGGAGGAGTATGGTGGTGGGGGAGGGGGAGGGGGTAGATATCGCCGCCACGTTTACTGAAGCGCTGCTTGGTGCCAGGGGGCAGATCTGCTTGACGTCCCAGGGTCATTACTATGATGGGGGGGAAGCCGTCGACCCGCGGTCTGTACACGGCCCGTTGCGGACCTCTTTGAAGTCGATGAGACTACCTTCTTGTGAAATATGCCTCCGTCACGGCACATAAAGCACAGCTGTATCGTCATCGTCACTTTGTCACATTCTGATCTCGCTGTCACTCTCATTATAACCATCATCTCTGCGTCACTCATTAAGAAAAATATTAATAATATATATGTGTAATACACGGGAGCTGGGCACATGCCTGGGAAGCAAAGAATAGGACCATTGTACCCTACCACGCATGATCGTAACAGGCGACTACTGAGGGTGCGGCATAGGGCCAGCATGCCTATCTGACTGCTGCAGAAACGGAAACAAGGAAAGATGTTGAACAACAGACGAGCAAGGGCGGGGGGAAAAAGGCAACGAACATTCTTTTGTGGAAAACCCTTGCGGAAGCCCCATGTGCCTTGGGCACTTCAGGTTCAGAGAGAGAGAGAGAGAGAGAGAGAGAGAGAGAGAGAGAGAGAAAGAAAGAAAGAGAGAGAGAGAATAAGCAGAAAAAAGTAATAATAAAAATAATAACTAAAATATTTTCTTCCCGTTAAGAACCATGACACAGTGAGGGGGTTGGGGGGGGGGGGGGACTTTACTCTAGGAAAAGTTCCAAGGCAAAAGAGCTAAGGGAGGACAGAGACATATTTGGGTGTACAAACATCAAGACGCAGACAAGTATCGGTTTGTCCCGACGAACCAGGAGACCAAGGGCAGTAACAACTGGGTGTAAGCATGCCAAATATCTAATTGCAGAGCAAGAAACGAAATCTACAAGGTGGAGATAACTACAACATGATCTGTGGATCTACATGGTAGAGATAACTACAACACGATCTGTGGACCCACAAGGTGGAGATAACTACAGCACAATCTATGCATCCACAAGGTGGAGATAACTATAACACGAGGTGTGGATCTACAAGGTGGAGATAACTACAACATGTGGTATGGATCTACAAAGTGGAGATAACTACAAAACGAGGTACGGATCTACAAAGTGGAGTTAACTACAAAACGAGATATGGATCTACAAGGTGGATATAACTATGCAATCAGGTGTCATTCTATAAGATGGAGATAATTAATAGACGAGGTATAGTTCTACATGGTAGAGGTAACTAAAATTTGAGATATATTTCGACAAGGTGGAGATAACTAGCAAACGAGGTATAAATCTACAAGGTGGAGATAACTAACAAACGAGCTATGATTCTACAAGGTGGAGACCTCTAAGAAACGAGGTATGAATCTACAAGGTGGCGATAACTCAGAAGTTTTGCATACAGCTTTTAACTAAGCCTTGTTCGCATATTCGTGTGTATTGGCGTAGTAGACGAGGTACAACATGTCAGTCACCTACTACTGTCCTGGAATGATGTCAAAGTAGGAATAGACTGGATTTTGACAAAGACTGCTCTCTCAGCTCCACCGAGAAAGGAAAGTTATCTTTCTTTGGTTATGTTAAGTGGCATGATATGAGAGAGAGAGAGAGAGAGAGAGAGAGAGAGAGAAATAGAGAGAGAGGAGAGAGAGAAAAATAGAGAGAGAGGAGAGATAATGGTGAGCATGGAAAACAAAAACGGGACGACGATGGGCTCGTGATATCACCGATACGCTAAACACCACACTCACTGAAGTAGCCATCTTGATTAGACATGCAGACGTTCTCAGATTTGTTATAAAGACAGCAATGTTCTGCGATGCACACGCTACCTTAAGAATAAAACGACCCAAAAAAAAGAACAAAAAACTGCCACTGATACCAATGAGAATATGTTCTTGATCCTTAAAGAACAATAACTAGAACACATATGACCATCAGTGACGCTGATAATGAAAACCTATGACGAATAACAGAAGTAGTCATATGTGAAAGAAAAACACACACACACACACAAAACTGGAACAGATCACACGTGACCAGCTACAGACAGGTACGACCAGTGATCTGTTGGCTGGAACTATGTCACGCATGCGCGGTTGCTGGCATTTGAAATGATTCTGCACGGACCAGAATTTGCGGGAATATAAATTCCTGCTCCGTTGTCGCGTTATTCATCACGACCGCATCCATTTCTATGATTGGTCTTTTATTATACCCGCCAGCCATGGACAGGGAAAAATGTATCCAGGCGCCACGCCCCCGGGGCCGTTGTTGAAGTTGTCGTGAGGATGCAAGATGAAGTACCAGTGCTGGGACGAGCAAATATGATGAGTGGATTGGTCCACGCGTGAGCAGGGTGATACAAATGAGGATAGTTCTGGGATAGTCCGTGGCAGCGAGAAGCTGCCGGGACAGACACGCTCTCTCAGCCTGGCGGTTTTTAGGTCAATGAGCTGTCTGTATAGAGGGCGTATTGTGGCCAGGACAATGTGGCAATTTCATCTTCCTCCACGTACTGGACCTTCTTCTGTGATTTGTTTATGTATTTATACGTTTATGTACTTCCAGTGATCCTTGGAGAATTAACGAAAAGATCCTTTATTTTTGAAGGGTGAAGATTTGGGCACATAGGCCCGTCTGACATTCTGCCCTTTATCTCTCGTCTGTAATTCTTGCCAGACATTAGATTTAGTACCAGGCGGTGGAGCTAATTAAGAAACAAATAAAGCTCCCATAAAAAGTAGGGCGGGAAATGTCAGGTTGGAGAGGGGGGAGGGGCTATTGTTTTCAAACGTCCTTTCTAAAGAGGGAATTTATTTCGTGATGCCACTAAACACACTGGACTTTCTCTTTCGTAGACGCCATTTTTAATATGACTACTGTTCTAAGAACAGGCCTTATAATCCCATAATGTTTATGTTTCTGTCTGGCACATTTTATAACGCTGATGTTTCTGACTAGAACTTTTTATAAAGTTGATGCTTCCGTCTAGAACATTTTATAACGTTGATGTTTCTGTCTAGAACATTTTATAACGTTGATGTTTCTGTCTAGAACATTTTATAACGCTGATGTTTCTGTCTAGAACATTTTATAACGTTGATGTTTCTGTCTAGCGCATTTTTCAAGATATAGTTTCAAAGATAAGAGAAATGACGATTGCTGTATAAATGGTTCTAATAATGATGGCTAGAGAGAGATGTGTGGTTCAGTTTTACAAGAAGATATGAAAGAGTGAGGAAAGTGTGGACTCCCCCCCCCCCCCCACTTAAACAAAAACAAAACACACCAAAGCAGCAGAAAGCAAGACGAGCACATATAAATGAAGAACATCGAACAATCCAATATTTCGACAAAAGGTTTTGTTTCAAGGTTCATATTCATAAACAACACAACCGATCTGATTTCTCTCAATCAGTTAAAAACTATTTGACGGCATTGTACAACTCTTCCCCTACTATAACAAAAAAAAAAAAAGGAAAAAAAAGGGGGTGCTCCGATCATGGAGTTTGTTGGCACTTGTGTTGTGACATTTATGGGGCCTATCTGTAATAATCAATGTAACAAAGCATTTCTGTGTTCGAAGCATGCTTATCACTTATGAAAGTACTTGTAAATGAAAGAACATTCCATTAATAAACTTTCTGCACACACACACACACACACAAACAAAAAACAAAAGAAACCAGAAAAAAAACAGGCGTGAGAAAACAAGAAAACACATTTTAACAAATTTTGGTTCACAAAGTACAATTATGTTTTTCTTAACCATCAATTTCCCGTAAGCCCTTTTCAAAACAATACATTGCCACTTCAGAATTCCACACAATAATTATCACTTTATTTTGCAGCTATTTATAAGAGTTTTATGTAAACAAGTGCAGCTTGTTACAATGTTTGCATCACCCAGTCAATACATATCACAGCCGTATACCGATCCCGATTAAAAAGAATTAAAACTTCGCTAAACCAATCAAAATCTAAAAAAGTCCGACATTACAAACAAGGAAATGGAAGTTGTACTTTCAAATGGCATGCGCAGTGATAAGTTAATTAAAAAAATAGCACCCTTTCTTTAACGAAACGAAGCATCGAACAGCTGACGGTTGCTAAGCGCCATACGGAAACTAGGTCGGGTCTATGTATGGCCAGTCTCTGTTACAGTTACCCGGTTATGATTAGTTGGTTAGTGTTCAGTAGGTTAACGATAGATAGGGATGGTAAGTATCAGCAGTCTTTAGTTATAAAGTAAAAGTTTCAGCAGTCTTGAGCGAGGAAGTGAAAGTTTCAGTAATCTTGAGTTCAGTCATTTGCATGTCCCTTGCGGATGAACTTTGCCTCCCTAACAACTCTCCTGCAGGAATCTCGGTTGTGAGCAAGATGGCCTGCTGCTGATGCATCCATTTGCAGATTATCAACGATGTATTGCAGCCATCTTCGCTTCGGTCTTCCTCTCTTTCGTTTTCCCATTATGTACCATTATAAGACTGTCTTCTCTAGATTATCATGACGTTTAATGTGTCTAAAATATTTAATCTTTAGTAAGTGAAAGTTTCAGTAATCTTGAGTTAGTAAGTGAAAGTTTCAGTAATCTTGAGATAGGAAGTGAAAGTTTCAGTAATCTTGAGATAGGAAGTGAAAGTTTCAGTAATCTTGAATTAATAAGTGAAAATTTCAGTAATCTTGAATTAGTAAATAAAAGTTTCAGCAATCTTGAGATATAAAGGGAAAGTTTCAGTAATCGTGAGTTAGTAAGTGAAAGTTTCAGTAATCTTGAGTTAGTAAGTGAAAGTTTCAGTAATCTTGAGTTAGTAAGTGAAAGTTTCAGTAATCTTGAGTTAGTAAGTGAAAGTTTCAGTAATCTTGAGTTAGTAAGTGAAAGTTTCAGTAATCTTGAGTTAGTAAGTGAAAGTTTCAGTAATCTTGAGTTAGTAAGTGAAAGTTTCAGTAATCTTGAGTTAGTAAGTGAAAGTTTCAGTAATCTTGAGTTAGTAAGTGAAAGTTTCAGTAATCTTGAGTTAGTAAGTGAAAGTTTCAGTAATCTTGAGTTAGTAAGTGAAAGTTTCAGTAATCTTGAGTTAGTAAGTGAAAGTTTCAGTAATCTTGAGATAGAAAGTGAAAATTTCAGTAATCTTGAGTTAGGAAGTGAAAGTTTCAGTAATCTTGAGTTAGTAAGTGAAAGTTCCAGCAATGATAACGCAAAACTTAAAAGTTACAAGTGATTTGATCATTATTCAATCATGTTCTGTCAGATCTTCAGATATGTTTAGTCAGATCTTCAGATATGTTTAATCAGAGCATCAGTTATATTCAGTCAGATCTTCAGATAGACAGATCTTCAGACATGTTCAGTCAGATCATCAGTTATATTCAGTCAGATCTTCAGATATGTTTAGTCAGATCTTCACACATGTTCAGTTAGATCGTCAGTTATATTCAGTCAGATCTTCGGATGTTTAATCAGATCTTCAGATATGTTCAGTCAGATCATCAGTTATATTCAGTCAGATCTTCAGATATGTTTAATCAGATCGTCAGTTATATTCAGTCAGATCTTCATACATGTTCAGTCAGATCATCAGTTATATTCAGTCAGATCTTCAGATATATTCAATCAAATCTTCAGACATGTTCAGACAAAATCAGAATAAGTTTTTATGTTGCACATGCGGGCCAAGTCCTCACCTTTAAGGGCATGAAAGGAGAGAAAGTGACAGGGGAAGTAACAGAGACGCTCCCCAGTAGAAAAGTTATAGAACACAGCTCTGTAGAATTAGACCTCCAAAAGGTCTGACTGAAAAAAAAAAGTGGTCTAGCCACGAGAGGACAGCGCGCCAACGAACTACGTTATCTCGCACCCCACAAAAAATGTGTTTGAAAGCGAAGCCGTGAGTATCTGTCCAGTCGAAACGATGCTCATGACATCTGGAAGGAAACGAGGTCATGACACAGACATTCTATAGCTTATATTCAATCTCTCAGCGGTTACGAAGTTTGTTTTTTTTTTTTTTTTTAGACACGGCTGCTCGTTCTACCGGAGTCCGAGGTTCGAATCCCAGGTGATTCCTCTTGCGATTTTTCTTTCTCTAGCTACAGTGCTTTATCTATGATCTTTGAGGTCTAACCCTACAAAACTGTGTTCTCTTACTTTACTGTAGGAAAGCCTCGATGTTTCATATTTATTAAAAATGTGTTTCCATCCCCAGGAGAGAGAGAGAGAGAGAGAGAGAGAGAGAGAGAGACGACCACGTCCTTTGGGAGAATTGCATGTAGCATTTCCGAGCGTCCATGTAATGCTTTATAGAAAACGGCTTGGGGTCGACTATTAAACCTAGTAAGGATACTCATAATTCTCACTGATACGTGAGGCATGTACACAATATGTGTACACACGACGAGTCCGGAATATGCCGCCCTTGCCCCTCAGGCCAAAAGCAACTAGACAGAGACAAATGAATAGAGTATAACACCAATTTATGAACGAAGGCCAGAGTAAACGCAAGTACGGAACGTAAATCAGCATCATGGCGTCACATATCACGTGGCCGCAATTACTGGCCAATGAGAATGCCAGTCGCTGGGTCATTTAGCCAATCCCGATGAAAGACGCGATGATTTAAGCTCTTCATAATCGGCAGAGGGAACAAAAGTTGCGAAATCGTAAAGAGAGAACGGGGCTGATCTCGCCGTTGTTGAGCCGTCATACAAGAGCTCTATTTACAGGCTTCCTGTCTATAGTTCTAGCCCAACTCAATGTGACAAACACTCGTAAATGAAGATAAATACGATATTTTGTTGCTTTTGTTGGAACTCACTTTGCTCTAATGCGCAAATATTACTCACCCCTTCATCCCCAGATGGTACTGATAGAAGCAGATTCTCTGTTGGTGATTTGTGACGGAGCTGGCTATTGACCGATGCTAATAATAATTATCTTTCTCGTGTTGAATAAATGAAGATCATATTTCAAGAGTGACCAAACCCTTGGCCAGGGACAGAATGCAGCCCGCTAGTATTAAAAAAGAGACATTGAATATTACTCATAACATATTTTAAAGAGCGAGAGCAAGCGAGAGAGAGAGAGAGAGAGAGAGAGAGAGAGAGGGACAAAGATGAATGAAAGATAGATGTTGTGTGTGTGGGGGGGGTGGGGGAGGGGGGAGACGGGACACTGAGGAGTTATTTCACGATTGTGGGACATCGCTTTAAAAAAAAAATTCTTGTCCATATCTTCCATCACTAATCCGCACGTTAGGTTAGTGCGTTTTAACGTTTTGTTTTCCATGAACCCCCTTTTTTCCGGCCTGATAATAGCTGTGGATCCCCTTTTCCACCTTGAAAACAGCTGCGGATCCCTTTTCCAGCTTGAGAATAGCTGTGGATCCTCTTTCCAGCTTGAGAATAGCTGTGGATCCCCTTTCCAGCTTGAGAATAGCTGTGAACCCATTTTCCAGCTAGAGAATAGCTGTGGATCCCTTTTCCAGCTTGAGAATAGCTGTGGATCCCCTTTCCAGCTTGAGAATAGCTGTTAACCCACTTTCCAGCTAGAGAATAGCTGTAGATCCCTTTTCCAGCTTTAGAATAGCTGTGGATCCCTTTTCCAGCTTGAGAATAGCTGTGGATCCCTTTTCCAGCTTCAGAATGGCTGTGGATCCCTTTTCCAGCTTGAGAATCGCTATGGATCCTTTTTCCAGTTTGAGAATAGCTGTGAACCCACTTTCCAGTTTGAGAAAAGCTGTGGATCCCCCCTTGTCAGCGACAGAATATCTGCGGATCAATGATTAAAAATAAAGTAATAAACAGACCCCAGCGGATACTGAGATTTTGTTTGTTAATCAAGCCAATTAATTCGCTGGTCAGCGGACCCCCAAAAATATTTTCTAGGGCCCCATGTTAAGAATCACTGCACCAGAGGTGAGTGATGTTGTCAGTCGAGCCGACTTCCTTCCCGGCAGCATCTTTTCAACAGCCAGATCGATTCACTGCAGCTGCCAACTTCCAGGTTTAGTCTAAGAAATCATTGTTGCTTACACACTGCCTGTGTTCATGGTAGCAATTCATCGAAGTGTAGCCATTGTGTGACAGAAAGTCACATTTTTGTCTTCTTTCTTTTTGTCTCATAAATATTCTTTCGATAGTCATTTCTAACCATCAGATTCTTTAAAACATCATTCATTTTAGACTTCATCAACTAATTTTGTGAGTGTCTGAGCACACTCATTTCTTGGAACTATTAAATCGTTTTCGAATTTCACAGCAAAGGTTTCCGGTTCGAATCCAAAGAGAGGCGTCCTTGTTAGTTCAATGTTCCCTGTAAGCTGCGCGGCCGTGTGCACACTAAGATCATACCGCCTACGTAATTTTATACACTGCACATAAAAGCAATAACATTGGTATTTTTTCCCCACTTTCCTTATGTTACTCTGTGCTACGGTATGGCTGAAGAAAAATGTTATAGCGCCACATGAGTTTTTAAAATGATTTTTTTTTCTTTATTATAGTGTGTAAAATTTAAATTATACTCTTTACCTCCACATTATAATGCATGCTTATTTTTTATAATATATTTACACACGGGTTGAAAATTTTGCACACGAACTGGAAAACATTAGAGAAAACATTGCTTGTCAACATGCTGTTGAAATGGACGCCCAAACTCCTTCTGAGGTTGGAAAATGGAAGACGATCAAACCTCATGCTGAATATAACACTCTGCAGTGTGCCGATAGGTTATTGAAAATATAGACTTATATTCCTTTCATGTATTTACTGAAGTGACCAGAACATTTAGAAAGAACTGAGCAGTATAGACAAATAAAAGTGGCCTATACAGAAGAAAAAACTAAATATAATGAAACTTCCCATTAATCAAGAAGGAAAACTATCTGCAGAGGGAACAATTGCGGAAGGAGTACACCAGTCTGCGTAACTCGACAGCTACGTAGACCAGGATGGTGACACCAGAAAGGAAGTTAGAATTTAAATTGCAAAAGCAGCATCGATCTTCAAGAATTTTGAGAACATATGGCATTCAAAAGTTATAAGCACAAAAAAACCAAGCTAAGACTATTCAATTCAAATGTAAAATTCATCCTCATTTTTGCATGCGAAAGTTGAAAAATAACATAGAAAAGTAGACAACAAAGTACACATTTTTGAAAACAAATGCCTAAGGAAAATAATCGGTATAACGTGGAACGAATTCAAGAACAACGCACAGATAAGACAGATGAGCAAACATGTCTCATGGGTGACCAGTGAAAGGAGATGGACATGTGTCGGTCACGTGATGAGAAGAAACAGAGAATCCCAAAACAAGTTATGAAGTGGAGCACAATAGGCCGAAGAAAAAGAGGTCGACCACGTGAAACTCTAAAGACGACATTGTTAAGAGAGGCCAAACTAGTAGACACAAAATCCCTTGATGAGGTTGAAAAGCTCGCCGAAAACAGGAAAACTTAGCGAACTGCCATGCGGTCCCTATGCGACGTTTAGCGGCACGGGAAGGGTGTAAGATGTAAGATTATACAGAAGTGATAAAAGGAGATAGACCGAGAGGTGGATCTGGACAACGACAGCGAGATAAACTAGAAGAAGATATACGCGCTTTTGGAATAGACAATTGTCAAAAAAGATTAAGAATATAGAGGAATGGAGACGTGTATTGTCTGCAGTAATGAGCCTCAGTGGCTAGGAATGGTGGGGTGAAGACGCCCGATAAGGTAACCAGCGACCCACAGCTGATATGCCAGGGTCAGGGTTAGCGAACCTTAGCTGACCAAGACCCTGTCCCACCTCTCTCTTGTGCCTCCAGTAACAGGCATAGCCTGGCTAGCAGGGCAGAGATCGCCATAGTGCCCACGATGGTGGAGTCTGCTAAAGAAGCATTGCACACCCCCTGCTTTTTAGCTGTACTCCGGGACTGAAAAAAGCAGCCGCCATAACCCGCTCCCACGCTGATACGATGCCGTGCCTCAACATATCTACAGCATCAGCTGCGAAGAACAAGTACAAGGCTCGGAAAGTTGCTGAATTCAGCAGCTGGTCAAAGAAGAAGCAGAAGAAGAAGAAGAAAAAGAAGTAACCTCGCTAAGGCACGGAGCCACATAGGGATATGGTGATAGTGCCCATATTTTCCTTGACCTGTCAGCACACTAGAGGGTGATATGGTCAGTATCACGCCTGGCTGCCTTTCCTTCCCCAGCTATACAAAGAATTTGGATATCAATTCCTACAAGTAGGGTGACTGGGGCGACTCCGGCCGGATTCGAACCCCCCCCCCCCCCCACCTTCGCTATGAGAGACTACTGCACTAATCACTTCGCCACTCAGACACCCTGTATGATAGTGGTGTCATCATCATCTTGTGCCTCTCAAACATGGAAGGATGACTGCAGTGTCCTTCACCTTGCTGTGTCTTATGTCTTCAGAGCGCACGTGGCCGAACTACCTCCAGCTCATCTCTTTATGTTGCACAAAGACTCTGTATCGCTGTTGTTGTCGTGCTTCTTTTTCCCTGCAAGCTTTCCCTCTAGTACAGTTTTCATTATTGCATTTTAACTCTCGATATGGGAGGGGAAGACACGGCTCCTTTTTGGGAATCAGCGACCGTTAGGTGACATATCGACTTCAGGGTTGGCGACCCATAGGTGACATGTCGACTTCAGGGTTGGCGACCCATAGGTGACATGTCGGTGTCAGGGTTGGCGACCCATAGGTGACATGTCGACTTCAGGGTTGGCGACCCATAGGTGACATGTCAGTGTCAGGGTTGGCGACCCATAGGTGACATGTCAGTGTCAGGGTTGGCGACCCATAGGTGACATATCGGTGTCAGGGTTGGCGACCCATAGGTGACATATCGGTGTCAGGGTTGGCGACCCATAGGTGACATATCGGTGTCAGGGTTGGCGACCCATATGTGACATGTCGGTATCAGGGTTGGCGACCCATAGGTGACATATCAGTGTCAGGGTTGGCGACCCACAGGTGACATGTCGACTTCAGGGTTGGCGACTCATAGATGACATGTCGACTTCAGGGTTGGCGAACCATAGGTGACATGTCGGTGTCAGGGTTGGCGACCCATAGGTGAGATGTCGGTGTCAGGGTTGGCGACCCATAGGTGACATGTCGACTTCAGGGTTGGCGACCCATAGGTGACATGTCGGTGTCAGGGTTGGCGACCCATAGGTGAGATGTCGGTGTCAGGGATGGCGACCCATAGGTGAGATGTCGGTGTCAGGGTTGGCGACCCATAGGTGACATATCGGTGTCAGGGTTGGCGAACCATAGGTGACATGTCGGTGTCAGGGTTGGCGACCCATAGGTGACATGTCGGTGTCAGGGTTGGCGAACCATAGGTGACATGTCGGTGTCAGGGTTGGCGACCCATAGGTGACATGTCGGTGTCAGGGTTGGCGAACCTTTTTTTTTTTTAATCCCGGGACCCGGGAAAAAAAAAAGCAACAACTCACAAGATCTCTGGGAGTCATGACCCAGAGGGGCCCACCCCTCTTAGAGTGTCAGGAGTTTAAAGGGCCGAAACACTTGTCTGAGTGGGGGTACTTCCTCTGATGATCTGAAGGAATTGTGTTGTTGTTCCGCTCTCTACGGTAGAGAGTTTCCTGCATATAGCGTCAGGGTTGGCAAACCATAACTGAGCAAAAAACCCAGTCCCATCTCAGTCCCATTTTTTTTTGGGTAAAGCCAGTAACAATCCTAACCTGGTCCACCGGGGGTATTTATCGCCAGTTCCCGTGGCGGTGGAGCCTAATAAAGAAGTACTGTACACCCCCTGCATTTTAGCTTCACTCAAGGGATGAAAAAACATAAAAGCTGCCACGATCCGCTCCCAGTCCGACACGATCCTGTGCCACAACATGACCGCAGCGTCGACTTTAGCAGTACAGCTTTAGTCATGGAAGAGATGAAGACAGAAGAGAAAGATGACAAGATCGGGTGACAGGCTTACAAAATGTAGCAATCAGCCAGACACGAGGTTTGGTAATAGCTAACGTAACGTACAACTTACTTTCTGCAATTTAACAGGGAGGTAGCTTTTTTTTTTTTAAAAGAAGACATTTCGTAAATAAAAAGACATTTCATAATAAAGAAGACATGTTGTAATACAGAAGACATTTCGCAAACAATGAAGACATTTCGTAAACAGTGGAGACATTTCACTAGCAGTGAAGACGTTTATTAAAGAATGAAGACATTTTGTAAAAAAAATGGAGACATTTAACTAACAATGAAGACATTTCGTAAACAATGAGGATATTTCAATAACTATGAAGATATTTCGTAAACAGTGAAGACATTTCATTAACAACGAAGACACTTCATCACCAATGAAGAAATTTCGTAACCGCTGGAGACATTTCATTAACAATGAAGACATTTCTTTAACAATTAAAACGCTTCATTAAGAATGACGATGTTTCGTAAACAATGAGGGCATTTGATTAACAAAGAAGACATTTCGTAAAAAAATAGGGACATTTCGAACACTTTGAAAACATTTAATGAACAATGAAGACATTTCATTAACAATGAAGAAATTTAATAAACAACGAAGACATTTCGTAAACAATGAAGACATCCCATTAATAATGAAGACATCTCGTAAGACATTACGCAAACAATCAAGACAAGGTAGTCTTCAATCTCGTCTTTTTTTTTTTTTTTGTCTTTCCTTCTTAAATTCCAGTTTTAATCCCGTTTTATTTATTTATTTTCCTTTTGGGTGTCGTAACCCTTCGCACTCCCTATCCCTCCCCTCTCCCACAACAACCCCTGGATCTTCTCAAACAAACTCACATGCACAAAGAAGTAGAACCAAAAAAAAAAAAAAACACACACAAGAAATCTCCACTTGAAATATTATCCGCCAGCAGTTTGACAGATTCATCCATATGCTCAGCTACACTTCCGCGCTAGAATCTAATCCGCTGCTCAGCTTCTTGTGTTCTTGCGCCTTGTCCAAATAAGTTGTTTGTTTGTTGGGGTTTTTTTTTTTCATGGTGTTTTTGTGAGGGGTTGGGGAGAGGCTGAGGGTGGGGGGGGGGGGGGGGTTTGTGTGGGGTGGAGCCTTCCTCCACTCCATAAACTTTGTTTTCAGTAGCCCGTTAAATTTCTCAATCGCACACGAAACAGCTAGAGAAACTGCCCAAAGAGAGCTGTTCCTGGGAGGAGAGAGAGAGAGAGAAGGTGGGGGTGGGGGGGGGGAGAGGAGACAGAGAAATGATTAGATCAAATCGAAGAGTTAATTAACGAAGTCCGTGCTCACATCAGTCCCTCCGATCAAATGGATTACAACGTCAACTTTAGTCGCAGGGGAATTCGCAAAACTCCCTCAGCTAATTACAGAAATAAATACTCTAGAAATTTGACAGATTCAATGAAATAATCCCCCCTCCTCCTCCTCCCCTCTCTCCTGCTCCCTTCTACTCCCTGTTTCTCAATAGCCCGGATTAGATGAGGTGTCAGTATCGATGTATAGTTACTGACGGGTATCGATTCTGAAAAAAGGTAGCCGATTCTTTGTAGCTTGTGAGCGATACCTGGAGTTGTTGGTCGTTGCGGTTGATGTACATCCGTTATGGTGATGTTTCTTGCCACTGATGATGATGATGATGATGATTAAAACGACAATGAAGATGCTGCTCAGCAAAAGTCTTAGCAACTGGCTTCAGCGGTATTCCTTAACTCGTGGCGCGTATCTCCACCAATGTCTGCCTCTGTAGTTGATGTTGTGCCACTCAGGCAGAATGCCAGCATGACGGCTTTAAGCTAGGACAGAGACTGGTTCAGTTCCAGGCTCTCCTAGATGACCATGTCCTGCTCGGGGGGAGGGGGTCTTTCTCATCTAAAACCCACCTCTGCTCTTGCCCATGTAAGCCCTCTATTGCTCAACATCCTTTCTGTTGTTCTTCTTCATGTCTCTTTTGGTCTACCCTTACTTCTGTTCCCCTGTGGTGTCCATCTTAGTGCTATTTTTGGTAGTGAGTTGTCAGTCACTCGGAGCACATGTCCCAACCATCGCCAGCGTCTTTCCTCAATAATTCCTGTCAGTGACTTCATTTGCATTTCTGCCAACAAGATGTTATTTCTTATAGTGTTTGGCCAAAATATTTTCATCTACCGGGCCCCTATAAATAACAATGACACACATGAGAGTCCTGTTCATCCACTGATCCCCAAATAAAAGTGTTATATTATGAGAACCTTTCTCATCAACTAACCCCCAACGAAAAATGTTATATCCTGAGAATCTTTCTCATCAACTGACCCCCAAATAACAATGTTATATTTTGAGACTCTTTCTCTACTGACCCCCAAATCATCATCATCATCATCATCATCATCATTGCCCTTCACTCCTTTGAGATCATATGCCACGGATAAAAGCTCTCCAGTAATCACTACTCTTGGAATTATTCTCTACTTCCTTCCATGTGTATCCCTTGTCTCTGAGCGCTGACATAATTTCTGTTCTCCAAGTAAGTCTAGGTCTTCCTCGTTTTCTATTTCCTTGAGGATTCCATGTCAGTGCCTGTCTTGCTATGCTGGTGTCGGGTTTCCTCAGAGTCTGGCCAATCCACCTCCATTTCCTAAAAATGATTTGTAGTTTCATAGGTTCTTGTCCTGCCTTTCCCAGACCTCCTCATTCCTGATCTTGTCCTGCCATTTAATGTTTAAAATCCTCCTCAAGCAGTAGTTCATGAATGTTTGTATCCTCTGTTGTATTGTCTTGGTCATAACCCATGTATCTGAACCATATAGCAGGACAGTCTTTATGTTTGTATTGAAAATCCTAAGTTTGGTTCTTGTTTTGATGTTCTTAGATGACCATATGCAGGAAACTCTCTACCGTAGAGAGCGGAACAACAACACAACTCCTTCAGATCATCAGAGGAAGTACCCCCCTCAGACAAGTGTTTCGGCCCTTTAAACTCCTGACACTCTAAGGGGGGTGGGCCCCTCTGGGTCATGACTCCCAGAGGTCTTGTGAGTTGTTGCTTTTTTTTCGGTCCCGGGATCGAACCCATCATCTTCCAGTTGCCACACGTCTTTAGCGATTTAGCTATGGAGGACTGGTATTGGTTGTGGGAAATAAAATTACTTATGCTCCCAATGCTTGTTTCGCATACTCCACAGCCAGCATGAGGCCTTTTCTGCTGTTATTTTGTTAAGTTGGATAAATGCTGTCCTGGCCTTGGTTATTCTAGCTTTAACATCCTTTTCTGTTCCCCCATATTAATCCACTATGCTGCCTAAATATGTGAAATACTCTACTTCCTCAATTGGCACTCCCTCAATTACCATGAGGCTGTTGCTTGCACTATTACTTTTCATTATCTTTTTTTTTTTTTGGTCTGTTTGTATATAATTCCAGTTTGGGTGAATTCTTGCTTAAGATCTGAAGTTTCTCTTGCATTTGTGTGTGACTGTGTGCCAGAAGTGCCACATCATCTGCAAAGTCAAGATCTTCCAATTGGTTCCACAATGTCCATTGTATCCCATTTCTTTTTCTTTGTGTGACAGTTATCATGATCCAATCAATTGCTAAAAGAAATAGGAATGGTGATAGCAAACATCCCTGCACTACGCCTGTTTCCACTTTAAAACATTTTCTGTGACAGTTCCTCCATGCACGATTCTACAAATTGTTCCTTCATATATGGTCTTTATAAGCTTTGTTATCTTGGCTGGGATACCATAGTGTTCCAGTAGTTTCCATAGCATTCTACAATCTAAACTATCAAATGCCTTCTCATAATCAATGAATGTAACTAAAAGTGAAGAATTCCACTCCATTGACTGTTCTACTATTATTCACATTGTAGCAATGTGGTCATTCTTTCCAGACTAAATGTTTACGTAGAATTAAAAAAATATTTTGGCCAAACACCATAAGAAATAACATCTTATTGGCAGAAATGCAGATGAAACCACTGACAACAATTATTGAGGAAAGACGCTGGCGATGGTTGGGACATGTGCTCCGAATGACTGACAACTCACTACCAAAAATAGCACTAAGATGGACACCACAGGGGAGCAGAAGAAAGGGTAGACCAAAAGAGACATGGAGAAGAACAACAGAAAGGATGTTGAGCAATAGAGGGCTCACCTGGGCAAGAGCAGAAAAAAAGGCGAAAGACAGGCATTTGTGGAAAAGCCTTGCGGAAGCCCCATGTGCCCTGGGCACTTAAGGTTCAGAGAGAGAGAGAGCAATGTGGTCAGTGCAGGATCTTCCTTGCCTGAAACCTGCTTGCTCTTCTCTTAGTTTACTATCTACTGATGTTTTAATTCTATTTAGCAAAATCCTGCTGAAGATCTTGATGGGTATTGAGAGCTGAGAGATGCCGCTTAAGTTCTTACATTCTAACAGATCTACTTTCTTAACGACCCACAAATAACAATGTCATATTCTGAGAATCTTTCTCATCTATTGCCCCCAAATAACAATGTCATATTCTTAAACTCTTTCTCATCTACTGCCCCAAATAATAATATCATATACTGAGAATGTTTCTCATCTACTGCCACAAATAACAATGTCAAAATCTGAGAATCTTTCTCATCATCTAATCTCAAATAACAATGTCATATTCTGAGAATCTTTCTCATCTTCATACATTCATTCATTTGCATGTCCCTTGCGAGACTTTGCCTCCCTAACAGCACTCCTGTAGGCTTGTCGGTTGTGAGCAAGATGGCCTGCTGTTGATGCATCCATTTGCAGATCATCACCGATGTCTTGCAGCCATCTTTGCCTTGGTCTTCCTCTCTTTCTTTTCCCCAATATGTACCCTTCCAAGACTTCTCTAGATTATCATGACGTTTAATGTGTCCAAAACATTTAAGTTTCCTTTGTTTAATCATCTTTACTAGCCAGCCTTCTTCAATATTAAGTTCTTGTAGTATGGATATACCAAAAATAGCACTAAGATGGACACCACAGGGGAACAGAAGTAAGGGTAAACCAAAAGAGACACGGAGAAGAACAACAGAAAGGATGTTGAGCAATAGAGGGCTCACCTGGGCAAGAGCAGAAAAAAAGGCGAAGGACAGGCATTTGTGGAAAACCCTTGTGGAAGCCCCATGTGCCCTGGGCACTTAAGGTTCAGAGAGAGAGAGAGAGAGAGAGAGAGAGAGAGAGAGAGAGAGAGAGAGAGAGTATGGATATATTTGTTGTTTTTTGTGTGCATCTTTCTCATATACTGATCTCAAATAATAATGTAATATTCTGGGAATCTTTTTCATCTACTGACCGCAAATAACAATGTCATATTCTGAGAATCTTTCTCATCTACTACCTCCAAATAACAATGTCATATTCTGAGAATCTTTCTCATCTACCGACCGTCAAATAACAATTTCAATATCTGAGACTTTTTCCATATCTACCGACCCCCAAATAACAATTTCATAATCTGAGACTTTTCCTCATCTACGGGCCCCCATAAGACTATGTCGTATTCTGAGACACTTCCTCATCTACAGGCCCCCATAAAACTATGTCGTATTCTGAGACACTTCCTCATCTACGGAACCCCATAAGACTATGTCGTATTCTGAGACTCCTCCCCCATATTCAGAGACAGAAAGACCTTTACTCTGGCTAACGAGCATAGAACATGATGTCCATTGACAAAAAGGAAAAAAAATATGCTCCCAATCATTATAAAAAAATACCCCATATCTTTGTATGATTACTATAGTCTGTGACAAATTAATATAAATTAATAAGATCACGGGCTATCATGCTCTTCCACTACGTCTTGTTCTTGGTGTTTGCATTCATACCTGGTTGCCGTGCACTGTAGAACAGTTATTGCTGAAAGATAAACAGAGACTCTACATCACCAACACCAGAAGCAGGAGTAGGAACAGACATCACAATATGACAACAACAACAACAACGAGAGCAGAATAAATAACAACAACTACAGACAAAACAACAACATCGACAGACAAAACAAAAACATCGACAGACAAAACAACAACAGTGGCAGACAAAAAAACAACAATGCCACAAAAAACAATAACAGTTGCAGACAAAAGAACAACACCTGGAAACAAAACAACAATAGTGACAGACAAAACAACAACAGTTACAGACACAACAACAACAGTTGCAGACAAAACAACAACAGTGGCAGACAAAACTGCAACAGTGACAGAAAAAAAAACAACAACAGTTGCAGACAAAACAACAACAGTGACAGGCACAACAACAGTGGCAGAAAAAAACAACAATAATCGCAGACAAAACAACAACAGACGGAAACAAGAAAAAAACGACAGAGACAAACAAAACAGCAACAGTGGCAGACAAACCAATAACTGGAAACAAAACAACAACAGTGGCACATAAAACAACACCAGCTTGAAACAAAACAACAACAGTGGCACATAAAACAACACCAGCTTGAAACAAAACAACAACAGTGAGAGGAAAAACAACAGCTGGAAACAAAACAACAATAGCGCAGACAAAATAACAACAGTGATAGACAAATCAACAATTGTGGCAGACAAGGCAACATCAGTGGAAGACAAAACAACAACGGCTGGAAAAAAACATCAGCCGGAAACGAAACAACAATAACTGGAAACACAACAACAGCAACAACAACAGTTGGAATAACACAACAACAACTACAGCACAAACACAACAACAACAACCACGGACGGCACAACAACAACAGCGACTGATACAAAAACAACAACAACATCAACAACAATAACGTCAGGCACAACAGCATCCGTGACAGATAAAACAATAAAAACAACAACAACAAAAATAGGAGATACAACAACAACCGTGACAGTTATAAAAACAACAACGGGAGAAACAACAACCACAATGCAGACATAATAACAACTTTCAGCAGACACAAAGAAAGACCAGCAGTGTTGTTAATAAGTATTCGTTTGTTTGTTATTGTTGTTCAAGTTTGCACCAGACATGGCAGGAGACCGTGTGTATGTTTGTCTAAAAAGTTGGTACCTGCTAGAGGGACTGAATCTAAGCTACGGAATTTCTGTGTCAAGAGCTCGTTTCTTTCCGGGTGTCACGATCCCTCGTGTCTACTGAACAGTTACTAAAGACCATATCAACAAGACAACTTTTATGGGGTGCTAGTTGGCCAAGTCGATAGTACGCTGTTCTCTCGTGGCTAGACGGCTGCTCGTCCTACCAGAGTCCGTGGTTCGAATCCCCGGTAATTCTCTTGTGATTTGTCTTTCTCTCACGTCTCACTAAAGTGCTTTCTCTACGATTTTTTCCAGGTCTAATCATACAAAGCTGTGTTCTCTTACTTTACAAAGAAAGACCAACATCAGCAACTAAAAACACCTGAACAACAGAAATAAACCAGATGAACATAAACCGCGAATGAAGAAAACCAACATTCATTTAAATGTCAACCCCACCACCTGACCACTTGGAGATAAACTGAAAATTCGAAGCGCGAAAGCTAAGCAATACGATTATGAGAAAGAAAATAAATGCAACCAGTATTAAAGTTACCATGCCAGGGAAGATAAACAGAGAAATATTAAATGATCAACGGGAAAATGTCAGAAGATACATCAGATGAAAGTTGATAAGAAAAATAGAAAGGAAAACAAATAAAAGACTAATATAAGAAAATTAAAGATGTTATGTAGTTTACTTTGTTAAAGTAAATATCATGTAGTACTTAGTTCAAGTAAATATTATGTAGTAGTTTGTTAAAGTAAATATCATGTAGTATTACTTTTTGTAACATTGTGAAGTTATGAAACACCAGAGGTTAGATATGCTGATGAGACAGTATTACTGCCCTCAACACAAAAACTAAAGGAAAAACTAATTATGTCAGTCCGTAAGAACAGTGAAGAGCAAAACCTCTATCTTAACGCGAAGAAAACTAAATTGATGACAACTGACAAAACAAATAAGGCAACTGAAATATGCAACAGTGAGGAAAAACTGGAAGAAGTGGAGAGTTTTGAATATCTTGGATCATTACTAACTAATAATGAAGATACAATGAGGGAAATTAAAAGGATATCTATCGCTCTTCAGAAAGTAAAACAACTAAAGAATCTGTGGAGAGGAGCAGACAGAACTACAAAAATAAGATATTTAAGAGCATGCATCTTTCCCATCGCAACATATGCCTGTGAGACCTGGACACTTAACAAAACAGCTGAGAAACACATAAATGGCTTTGAATGTAAATGCAACAGAAGAGTTCTTCAGATATCATGGACACAAAAAAAATAACAAATATCCATACTACAAGAACTTAATATTGAAGAAAGTTTGCTAGTAAAGAGGATTAAACAGAGGAAAGTTACATGTCAAAAAGATAAGAGAGAGACAATGTACTTTCATAGGACATGCAATGAGAAGAGGGGGCATTGAAAATATTATAACAACCGGAGAAATAGAAGGAAGAAGATCAAGAGGAAGATCAAGAGAAATGATACTGGACAGTCTGACCGGATGGTGTGAGAGGAGACCACCAAATGAACTGATGGCCTGCATGAAGGATCGGGTACTCTGGAGAAGCATAATAGCCAACGCCAGTCGGCACGGCACATGATGATGATGATGATGAGGTTCAATCTGTTACTGTGGTCAGCAACAGGGAGGGGGAAGGTATTGATCAGTTATGGATAACTCACGCCACATTTAAAGACTCTTTACAACCCACATCAGTATACAATGTCCGACAATTACGTAATGAGACTGATTTTATTATGGCCAAGACAAAAATACCATCTATGAAGCATAGCATGAAATCCAAAAAGACAAACTTCATCTATGATCTGGAAACATTTCATCGCTGACCGATAAGCAGACGATAAACAAGCCTCCATTTTGTTGACCTAGTTAGAGGTGCATTGTTACGTAATCATAACGGAGCAAAAACCTAACATTAAATTCTGTTTAAAACTTGAAAAAAAAGTGCCATTGACACAGACAAAACAGCAATCGTGTATCTAGTGATACAACAAATTTATGGGGATAATTGTTCATCTCGTGTATAGATATTTAGGTGGTATTCACGATTCAAAAGTGGTATGAAAACGATTACATATGCAACTAGACATGGACGCCCAATTTCTGTTCGTAATGAGGAACTCATTGCAAAAGTCAGAGAACGGATACAAGAAGATCATTGTTTGAGTGTGAGGATGATGGAAGACGAATTTGGTGTTAACCGAGAGACCGTTCATAAAATCTTAGTGGAAGATTTAGACAAGAAAAAAGTTGCTTGCCGTTTTGTACCACGTGCGTTGTCTGATGACCACAAACATCAGCGTGTTGAGTACGCAAAAGACATCATCAAAACGTGTCTCAGAAATAAACATTTCTTAAATTTGATTGTTGCAGAGGATGAAACATGGATTTTCCGCTATGCTTCCACAACTAAACGTCAAAGTGCTCAGTGCAAGTCATCATTAAAAAAAAAAAAAAAAATTCCATCTTCAAAAGCCGAAAGTGAAGACAATGCTGGCGTGCTTCTACGACAGCAAAGGAGTTATTCACAAAGAATTTATTCCAGAGGGACAGACTGTCACTGCTGAAGTTTATTTAAGTATTTTGAAACGCCTATTGAAAAGGATTCTCCGAGTTCGACCCGAGTATTCAACACCTGGCAGTTTTTTTCTTCTTCATGATAATGCACCGGCTCACCGGGCTATAGTTGTACAGGAATTTTTGGCCCCAAAACATGTGTGTGTTCTCAACTATCCACCCTATTCCCCAGATTTGTCTCCTTGCGATTATTTTCTATTTCCACAATTAAAGTTACCATTGAAAGGACACTTCTATGACAATACTTATGACGTCCAAAGGGCCGTAGCATCGAGTTTAAGGGCCATACCAACAGAAGAACTGCAGAGGTCGTTCCAGTGTTTGTTAGATCGTGCCACTCGCTGTATAAATGCACAAGGGGCTTACTTTGAGTAAAATACGGGTTATATCTTCAACTGCTGTTTCTTTTATTTTTTTAAAATTGAATTTGTCTCATTACTTAATTATCGGACCTTGTGTACTGTAAACAAACGTAAATTCAACACTTGAAGGTTAGAGTGCTGATTTTCACGTTTAAAAGGGAAAAATAATGAGCATCATCACATTATTTTAAAGAGCAATGCCCACACGAACGTTCTTTATAACCAATCACCATTGCCAAACTCCATAAACTGGGTGAAGCATTAAGTCAATCAGTCGAGCCATAGAATGACCTGACTAAACATCAGTAGAAGTGGGTGTGTGTGTGTGTGATGTGTGTACAGGGATTTTTGTTTTGCCTCCTTGAAATTTATGAATTATTATTATTGTTGTTGTTGCTATTATTATTATTCTTGTAATATTATTGTAATCAAGATACCACAAAGATATGCAAGATAAAATAAACAAGCCAACTCAGAATGCAAACAACATAGGACTAAAGATCAACGTAGGAAAGACAAAGTTAATTAAACACAATTTGAACAACTGAAATGTACTAAGAGTAAATAGAAAGTTCACTATCAGTAGGCAATAGTGTAGTATAAAATGGAGACAGCACAGAGGACATCAACAATAGACTTACTAGAGCAAACCAGGCTTTTGCAATGCTGCAGACTATATGGAAATCTAAAAAACTAAGCATGAAGACGAAAATCAGGATATTTAAGAGTAATGTTCTAAGTGTACTACTCTATTGAAGTGAATGCAGGAAATCATCAAAACCATAGAAAAAAAAGTTGAATTCTTTCCAGACTAAATGCTTATGAAGAATCAGAAAAAATATTTTGGCCAAACACCATAAGAAATAACATCTTGTTAGCAGAAATGCAGATGAAACCACTGACAGCAATTATTGAGGAAAGACGCTGGCGATGGTTGGGACATGTGCTCCGAATGACTGACAACTCACTACCAAAAATAGCACTAAGATGGACACCACAGGGGAACAGAAGTAAGGGTAGACCAAAAGAGACACGGAGAAGAACAATAGAGAGGATGTTGAGCAATGGAGGACTCACATGGGCAAGAATGGAAAAAAAGGCAAAGAACAGGCATTTGTGGAAAATCCTTGCGGAAGCCCCATGTGCCCTGGACACTTAAGGTTCAGAGAGAGAGAGAGAGAGAGAGAGAGAGAGAGTATGAGAGAGAGTATTATTGTAGTGTCGGATATCGCTGGCAATCATGATTCTCCATCTTTCACGGTCCCTGGTGTTGATTAATTCATATGCTTTTCTTTTTTCCATGCTACTTGGTCAGTCCACGAGATTTTTTTCCTTGACCGTCCTCTCTTTCTTTTTCCCTAGAATTTTCCAGTGGTTACTAGTTTCACCTACTCGTGTCTTCTCATGCCATGTTCAGGAAATTTGACCTGTCTTTTTCGTATCATTTTGTGTTTTATTATCCGTAGTTCCCTTGGCTTGTAGGGTATGTACATAGTTTCTTTGGCTTGTAGAATATGTACATAGTTCCCTTGGCTTGTAGGGTATGTACATAGTTTCTTTGGCTTGTAGAATATGTACATAGTTCCCTTGGCTTGTAGGGTATGTACATAGTTTCTTTGGCTTGTAGAATATGTACATAGTTTCCTTGGCTTGTAGGGTATGTACATAGTTTCTTTGGCTTGTAGAATATGTACATAGTTCCCTTGGCTTGTAGGGTATGTACATAGTTCCCTTGGCTTGTAGAATATGTACATAGTTTCCTTGGCTTGTAGAATATGTACATAGTTTCCTTATCTTGTAGAATATGTACATAGTTTCCTTGGCTTGTAGAATATGTACATAGTTTCCTTGGCTTGTAGAATATGTACATAGTTTCCTTATCTTGTAGAATATGTTCATAGTTTCCTTGGCTTGTAGAATATGTTCATAGTTTCCTTGGCTTGTAGAATATGTACATAGCTTCTTTGGCTTGTAGAATATGTTCATAGTTTCCTTGGCTTGTAGAATATGTACATAGTTTCCTTGGCTTGTAGGATATGTACATTCCTCGTGTAGATGAGTGTTTAACAAACTGTCGTCGCTGTCTGCGGTTTCCAGTTTTGTACTAAGGGGCAATAACTGAATATAAACAATGAAGAGTGTGGCATTGTGATGTTATATACAGTATAAACTTCTAGACCGCAAACTTTCTATCTCCCTCTCTCTTTCTCTTTCTCTCTTTCTTTCTTTCTTTCTCACGATCCCCGTCGACAAACATAGAATATCATGTCCTTCTATTACCCTCGATCCACTGTGCATCTCTACAGGTTTGTTTGTCACTGAGTATTTACCCGTTCCAGGATGCCACACCATCAATCATCTTTTCTCTCTCTGTCCACCTCTTTTTTTTTTAAACCACCTTCCATCTCCCCTGCTGTCATGATGTGCTCTAGCTGTCCTCTCCTTCAAATATCTTCTCCTGCTGTCACGATGTGCTCTAGCTGTCCTCTTCTTCAAATATCTTCTCCTGCTGTCACGATGTGCTCTACCCGTCCTCTCCTTCAAACATCTTCTCCTGCTGCCACGATGTGTTCTAGCTGTCCTCTCCTTCAAACATCTTCCCCTGCTGCCACGATGTGTTCTAGCTGTCCTCTCCTTCAAACATCTTCCCCTGCTGTCACGATGTGCTCTAGCTGTCCTCTCCTTCAAACATCTTCTCCTGCTGCCATTATGTGCTCTAGCCGTCCTCTCCTCCAAACTTCTTCCCTTGCTGCCACGATGTGCTCTACCCGTCCTCTCCTCCAAACATCTTCCCCTGCTGCCACGATGTGCTCTAGCCGTCCTCTCCTCCAAGCATCCCTCAAACATTTAGATTATCGTTTTCTGTTCTTTGTTATAATTTCCCTTGTTTCTTGTACCTCTTTTGGTTTTCTCTCTGTCTATTTTACCTCTATGTCAACTTTACAGTTGTTGGAAAAGTGGTCCTGAGGAGTAAAAAAAGGTTGAGAACCACTGAACAAGAAGTTGATTTGGTCGGTGTTACACTTGTTTACCTTTCGTTTCATGGATCTAGAAGTTGTCCGCCATCAATCTCTTTACAGCTGAATTGAGTGAGCCTGTAAGATACAGCCAGTCTGGTATAGAGAGTCCAGGTCCTTAAATCATATAACGTGGAGTGGATATACGTACAAAAGTACGTCATGAGAGCGTACTTTAACGCATTTTAATCCGAATAGTTGTCTCTATATTATTTTGAAGGTTTTTTTTTGGGGGGGGGGGGGGAAATTGGCGGTAATCGATACGGCCCAGGACAAAGTTATTAGTAGCCAGTAAAGGCGTGAATGGGGGGGATCCCATGGGACCGGTATCGTTGATTGGGTGGCGGGTCAGGTTCAAGTCATTAGGTATTAGACGGAAGCCGCTACGGTCGGAGGAGATAAGGAGGGAAAAAACTATTAGCGAGGAGGTCCTATGGGAGGATTAGCCCCAGAAAGAGGATGGCAGTGTGACATTGGCAAGGGGGAACATTATAGTGACCATTTCTGTTGAGGTATCTTTCGGCAGATAAGACACTTTTTTATGGATGGGATGGGTATGGACTGATTTGGACGTAACTGTTATGTTCCTAATTTAGAATATTTGTGACAGTGTTTTCAATTTAGAGATTATTACTTTGTTTTAGATCTCCACTTTTGTCATGATCATGCTTGTCATCTTCATCCCGTTTTTTTTTTTCTGCTTTTGAAGTTTGTCAGACTTCTGGAAAGAAAAGTAAGATAAATCTAAAGATTCTTCTTCTCTTTCTTCTTCTGCTTCTTCTTTCTTCTTTTTTTCTACTTCTTCTTCTTCTTCATCATCTTCATCTTCTTTTTTTCTTCTTCTTCTCCTTCTGCTTCTTCTTCTTCCTTCTTCTTCTGTTCTTCTTTTTTCTATTCTTCTTCTTTTCTTTCTTCTTTTTTTTCTTCTTCTGCTTCTTCTGCTTATTCTTCTTCTTCTTCTTCTTCTGGTTCTTCTTCTTATTCTTCTTCTTTTTTTCTACTTCTTATTCTTCATCATCTTCATCTTCTTTTTTTCTTTTCTTCTCTTCTTCTTTTTTTCTTCTTCTTCTTCTTCTGCTTCTTCTTTTTTTCTTCTTCTTCTTATTCTCCTTTGCTTCTTCTTCTTCTTCTTCTTCTGCTTCTTTTCTTCTTCTCTTCTTCTTCTGGTTCTTCTTCTTCTTCTTCTTCTTTCTTCTTTTTTCTACTTCTTCTTCTTCATCATCTTCATCTTCTTTTTTTCTTCTTCTTCTCCTTCTGCTTCTTCTTCTTCCTTCTTCTTCTGCTTCTTCTTTTTTTCTTCTTCTTCTTATTCTCCTTCTGCTTCTTCTTCTTCTTCTTCTGCTTCTTCTGCTTCTTCTCCTTCTTCTTCTTCTTCTTCTGGTTCTTCTTCTTCTTCTTCTTCTTTCTTCTTTTTTCTACTTCTTATTCTTCTTCATCATCTTCATCTTCTTTTTTTCTTCTTCTTCTCCTTCTGCTTCTTCTTCTTCCTTCTTCTTCTTCTGCTTCTTCTTTTTTTCTTCTTCTTCTTATTCTCCTTCTGCTTCTTCTTCTTCTTCTTCTTCTGCTTCTTCTTCTTCTTCTCCTTCTTCTTCTGGTTCTTCTTCTTCTTCTTCTTCCTTCTTCTTTTTTCTACTTCTTATTCTTCTTCATCATCTTCATCTTCTTTTTTTTCTTCATCTTCTCCTTCTGCTTCTTCTTCTTCCTTTTGCTTCTTCTTTTTTTCTTCTTCTTCTTATTCTCCTTCTGCTTCTTCTTCTTCTTCTTCTTCTGCTTCTTCTTCTTCTTATTATTATTATTCTCCTTCTGCTTCTTCTTCTTCTGCTTCTTCTGTTTTTCTTCTTCTTCTTATTCTGGTTTTCTTTTTTTCTTCTTTTTTTTTTCTACTTTTATTCTTCTTCATCATCTTCATTCTTTTTTTCTTCTTCTTCTGCTTATTCTTCTTCCTTCTTCTTCTTCTGCTTCTTCTTTTTTTCTTCTTCTTATTCTCCTTCTGCTTCTTCTTCTTCTTCTTCTTCTTCTTCTTCTTCTCTTCTTCTTCTGGTTCTTCTTCTTCTTCTTCTTCCTTCTTCTTTTTCTTCTTCTTCTTTCTTCATCATCTTCATCTTCTTTTTTTTTCATCTTCTCTGCTTCTTCTTCCTTTGCTTCTTCTTTTTTTCTTTTCTTCTTATTCTCCTTTGCTTCTTTTCTTCTTCTTCTTCTGCTTCTTCTTCTTATTATTATTATTCTTCTTCTTATTCTTATTCTTCTGCTTCTTCTTATTATTCTCCTCTTCTTCTTCTTATTCTTCTTATCTTCTTCTTCTGCTTCTTCTTATTCTTCCTCTTCTGCTTCTTCTCCTTCTGCTTCTTCTTCTTCTTCTGCTTCTTCTTCTTCTTATTATTATTATTGTCCTTCTGCTTCTTCTTCTTCTGCTTCTTCTTCTTATTCTACTTCTTCTTCTTCTTCTTCTTCTTCTGCTTCTTCTTCTTCCTCTTCTGCTTCTTCTTCTTCTGCTTCTTCTTCTTCTTCTCATTTTTCTTCTTCTTCTTCTTCTTCTTCTTCTTCTTCTTCTTCTTCTTCCGCTTCTTATTCTTCTTCTGCTTCTGCTTCTTCTTCTTCTTCTGTTTCTTCTTCTTCTTCTGTTTCTTATTCTTCTTCTTCTTCTCCTTCTTCTTCTTCTTCTTCTGCTTCTTCTTCTTCTGCTTGTGCTTCTTCTTCTTCTTCTTCTTCTGTTTGTGCTTCTTCTTCTTCTGCTTCTTCTTCTTCTGTTTCTTATTCTTCTTCTTCTTCTCCTTCTTCTTCTTCTTCTACTGCTTCTTCTTCTTCTTCTTCTACTGCTTCTTCTTCTTCTTCTTCTTCTTCTTCTTCTTCTTCTTCTTCTTCTACTAGTATTAACGTCTTGGGGAGTTTCAAACATTTGTTCAGAGCAAGGTGAGAGGCCTGGGTAGCTGTCATGTTTCCTCAATGTCTCTTTCACTTTATCTGTCCGCTTCTTTTTCTTTTTTTTTTCTTTGAACGTCCTGAAGCCTTATACCCAGATATTTTCCAGTTTTATGTACAAAGATTTGAAGACACGAAAAGGAGAATTCCAAATTTTTGAAAATGTATCTTCACATTTTCAAAATATCCAATCTCAATTTCTACATCTCTAGAAGTCTATTCACACAACATTACACAGTCTACTTCCACATACTCCATGAGTGTATTTATACATCATAATACAATTTATTTTCACAACTCTAGAAATGTATTTGAAGAGTTCTTCAAATATCATGGACACAATATATATATATACTACAAGAAGAAGGTCGGCTAGTAAAGAAGATTAAACAGAGAAAACTTATATATATTTTGGACACATTAAACGTCATGATTATTTAGACATGACCATCTTGATAGGGTACATAATGGGAAAATGAAAGAGAGAAAGACCAAGGCGAAGATGGCTGCACGACACCGGTGATAATCTGCGAATGGATGCATCAGCAGTAGGGCATCTTGCTTACAAGCTAGAGGCCTACAGGAGAGCTGTTAGGGAGGCAAAGTTCCGTAAGGGACACGCAAATGACTGACTGGCTGAGAAATGTATTTACACAAATTAATACAATCTATTTTCACAACTCTAGAAATGTATTTACACAACACAATACCATCTATTTTCACAACTCTAGAAACGCATTTACACAACACAATACCATCTATTTTCACAACTCTAGAAACGTATTTACACAACATTATAAAATCTTTGTCGAGAATTAGAAATTTATGCGTACCTGTGTTTGTCAAAACTCTTGATTGACATAAGTGGAACAATTCTAAAAGTGTAAACACACAAAACAATGAGCTTATTTTCACATCTGTAGATGTGTGTATCTACAACTCTACAATTCTATATATCTAAACTTCTGCAAGTCTGTGTATGCCTACAAACTCTATCTACACAGCTCAAGAAAGATGCAAGTTCTCTCTCTCTCTCTCTCTCTCTCTCTCTCTCTCTCTCTCTCTCTCTCTGTGAACCTTAAGTGCCCAGGGCAAGTACTACTTTCACTTAAATGGCTACTTTTGCTGGGAGCTGCCTTGATTTCCTTGGAACTTCCTACGTCGCACTATTTGCAGCTGATACCGTGGCGATGTTGAAAGTCCGGGGAGCTGTTCTGCTGAGAACTAGATTTCTATGGCTCTGCTTGAAGATAAAACAAGGTAAGCTCTTCCTTCTTTACAGGCTCCACCGCCATGGTAAAGATGGCGAGTCTTGTCCGAGACTGAATGACCGTCTCAGAGATTTCAGAAAGAGAAGGATATTGTACTAGGGCATGGTACTAGCCTGGCCTTGACAATCATGCATTCACTTCAGCACAAGCGGGAGAAGACAATGTCCAACTTGGCAAACAGCAACCCATTAGGTGACATGTGAGCCTCAGGGTTAGTTAACCGTAGCTGACATGTTAGCTTTCAGGGTTAGCTAACCGTAGCTGACATGTTAGCTTTCAGGGTTAGCTAACCGTAGCTGACATGTTAGCTTTCAGGGTTAGCTAACCGTAGCTGACATGTTAGCTTTCAGGGTTAGCTAACCGTAGCTGACATGTTAGCTTTCATGCTTAGTTAACCATAGCTGACATACTAGCTTTCAGGGTTAGCTAACCGTAGCTGAAATGCATGCCTCATGGTTAGCTAACCGCACCTGACATGCTAGCTTTCAGGGTTAGCTAACTGTAGCGGACATGCTAGTTTTCAGGGTTAGCTAACCGTAGCTGGCATGCTAGCTTTCATGCTTAGCTAACCATAGCTGACATACTAGCTTTCAGGGTTAGCTAACCGTAGCTGAAATGCTTGCCTCATGGTTAGCTAACCGCACCTGACATGCTAGCTTTCAGGGTTAGCTAACTGTAGCGGACATGCTAGTTTTCAGGGTTAGCTAACCGTAGCTGGCATGCTAGCTTTCATGCTTAGCTAACCATAGCTGACATACTAGCTTTCAGGGTTAGCTAACCGTAGCTGAAATGCTTGCCTCATGGTTAGCTAACCGCACCTGACGTGCTAGCTTCAGGGTTAACTAACTGTAGCTGACATGGTAGCCTCATGGTTAGCTAACCACACCTGGCATGCTAGCTTCAGGGTTAACTAACCGTAGCTGACATGCTAGCCTCATGGTTAGCTAACCACACTTGACATGCTAGCTTCAGGGTTAGCTAACTGTAGCGGACATGCTAGCTTTCAGGGTTAGCTAACCGTAGCTGACATGCTAGTTTTCATGGTTAGCTAACCGCAGCTGACATACTAGCTTTCAGGGTTAGCTAACCGTAGCTAGTCAGTCATTTGCAATTTCCTTGAGGAACTTTGCCTCCCTAACAGCTCTCCTGTAGGCCTCTCGGTTGTAAGTAAGAAGTCATGCTGCTGATGCAGCAACTCTAGATATGCTAGCCTCAGGGTTAGCTAAACGTAGCTGACCAAGACCCTGTCCCACCTCTTCGTCGGTACCCCAAGTAACAGCCCCAGCCTAGCTAACCTTGTAGAGATCTCTTTGTCCTATTATGTATCACAATACACTAATAATATATCTGTTGATATTACTATTATTACTAATACAAATTCAAAACAGAGACTGCCAAAACAAATAGTAAGAGGGAAAAACAAAAACTGCCACAGGAAATGTGAAATACTTTTTAAAAATTTGTGATAAAACAAGATTAAACGGGGTTTTTTTTCTGGTTTTTTTTTTTTTTCGAGCGGATACGATACAGTTCAGTGTCCGTGTTTGTGCGTGTTCGAAAAGTGTGACGTGTACACAACTTCTAATGACTCTCTGTACAACAACTCAAGCTGGTAGTCATGAAATATTATGTATATATATTATGCTCCTCTGTGTTGCGGCACCGTGGACGCCTCATAAGGGAACGGAGAAGAAATGCTGATGTGCAGAAGAATAAGAGGAACTTCATGGACAGAAAAAAAAAATTTACTGAACCAACTGAAGCTACAAGAGAAATAATCTTTTTTTTTTTTAAAATTACATCCAGACAACTAAAATATTTCGGTTATATCAGGAACTGTAATAGAACAGGTAACCTTTTCCGTACACAAAAAGGAATGAAAAATCTAATTATGTCAGTCTGTAAGAACAGCGAAGAACAAAACCTCTATCTTAATGCGAAGAAAACTAAATTGATGACGACTGACAAAACAAACAAGGCAGCTGATATATGTATCAATGTGGAAAAACTTGAAGAAGTGGAGAGTTTTGAATAACTTGGATCACTACTGACTAACAGTGGAGATACAATGAGAGAAATTAAAAGGATGACATTTATAGCTCGTAACAAAGTAAAACAATTAAAGAAGCTGTGGAGAGGAACAGACAGAACCACAAAAATAAGATTTTTAAGGGCATGCATCTTTCCCATGGCAACATATGCCTGTGAGACCTGGACACTTAACAAAACATCTGAGAAATGCATAAATGCATTTGAATGTAAATGCTACAGAGGAGTTTATCAAATATCATGGATACAAACAAAAAAAAAGAACAAATATATCCATACTACAAGAACTTAATATTGAAGAAGGCTTGCTTGTAAAGAGGATTAAACAGAGAAAAATTAAATATTTTGGACACATTAAACGTCATGATAATTTAGACAAGACCGTCTTGGGTGGTATATAATGGGAAAAAGAAACAGAAGAAGACGAAGGAGAACATGGCTGCAATACATCGTTGATAATCTGCAAATGGATTCATCAGCAGCAGGGCATCTTGCTTACACCTGAGACGCCTACAGGAGAGCTGTTAGGGAGGCAAAGTTCCTCAAGGAGCATACAAATGACTGACTGATTAACCTTTTCCGTGCCATCAAGACATACTGGTGATCAGGTGTTAGGCCTCTATTTCCAGGTCCATCGGCGTTTGAAAGTATGAAATGGTTACTACCACGCCAGACTGCATTTACCTGCCACAATTTGTGTGGTACCCATTTTTAGAGGCTGGGTGTACCCCGGGATCATTTTTAGTGTGGTGGTACCAGGAAAAAAGTCCCCGCTGTCGGGACTTGAACCTTGTATTACCGGATTTGTAGACCGAGCCCCATACCACTCTGTTAACCAGAATACTGAAAGAAAAAAAATACTTGAAGGGAAAAAAACAAACGCACGACAAAGATAAAGATGAGTGGACCAAATAAAGAAGTTAATGGGAAAGCTATGAAATCACCAGACAAGACTGCCGGAGGGCCATTATAGCAACCTTCCAATGACATAACCAGATCAGCTCTCACCTGGAATTCTCAGAGAAAGAAAAAAACACAAGGACGACCCAGAAATACCTGGCACATAAGTCTTGAAGCAGAGATAAAAAAAAAGGTCGACTACGCTTGGAGACGGATAGAAGAAACAGATAAGAAACAGATAAATGAAAATCCGCTATTGATTGTCCTATGCTAAAGAGAGTGATAAGGAAGGCGAGGACGGAAGGAAGAAGATAAGTGATATACGCCACAGGATGATGATGAGGAAAAGGGGGAAAAAAGGCTAGAAAACTACAAGACATTGCCCTCAGATATTAAACTTTGAGATATTATTCCAGTGTTAGTCACTTTTGGCAAACGCTTTCTGGAAATATCCGGTCCGCTGAGCAAGGCCAAACAAATTAATATTAAATGTAATTAAATGCAAAATTTTTCTATTCAGCAACGACAGAAACTTCATAACCTTGCGGGCTCGCGAAAGACACCACGTGATAAACTAGAACAGGAAGCGGAAACGCTTGTGTCGGCCATTTTGTTAGCTCCTCTGAAGTGAAGTGCCCTGCCCAATGAAGCAAATGATGGTTTATTTCGCGTAATGTCGCCAGCTCCTCCCCGCCGCCTCCCCCTACCCCTCCCCTCGTCTACAGGGAGGAAGGATAGAGTGACAGAAATACTAATTAAGACAGATGTCTCTTTCTCATTTCGTTATCCTTTTTTTTAAATTCTTTCATCCGTTTTTCACTCCCCCCCCCTTCCCTCAATCCCTGATCTAATTCTTCCCATCGTCGAAGCTCGCTTCATCCATATGAGGACGTCAATCCGCTGTAATGAAAACGTCCCGGCCGGGACTCCCGCCCAAACTCTGGAAGAAATATGGGAAATTAAAGAGCAGCCCTTTTATTGACTTCCTACACTGACTGAAGAAAGACGGCCCTCCTCTCCGTTTCCCCCTCTTCCAGGCTGAAGTTTCTCACGACATACCTCGCCATACTCTCCATAATCTCTCCAAAGTGTTAATTTAATCTTAGTGCTGTGCGCCGTGATACGGCGTTTGCGAAATTTAAATAATTTGCGGCAATTTTCGGAAAGCCGGTAGTGTACGAAAAAAGCCGCAGAATAAAGTAAGTAAATAGTTTTTTTTCTTTAAATGCTCTCTGTTTTCTGTGGAGTACTCATCTATTCATCGATTTTTTTTCTCTAGTATCTTAGATCAGATTTACTGAGCTAAAATATGATCTATCTATCTATCTATCTATCTATCTATCTATCTATCTATCTATCTATCTATCTATCTATCTATCTATCTACCTACCTACCTACCTACGTACCTACCTACCTACCTACCTACCTATCTATCTATCTATCTATCTATCTATCTATCTATCTATCTATCTATCTATCTATCTATCTATCTATCTATCTATCTGTCCGTCCGTCCATCCGTCTGTCTGTCTGTCTGTCTGTCTGCATGCTTGTCTATATATCTACATAGAAATATGTGGCTTTCTCCGTTTGTCTCTACTATACACATATTAAATTCTACTAACTGTTTGCTACCCACTGCCACAGAACGTACAACTACCAATGCAAACATTTCCCTCAATCAGCCGTCTCACATCCCAACTTTGGGATCTTCTAATTTCTTACCAAATCCCAGAGCCCGATCTAACCATAGACGCATTAAAAAGAGACTATTGTCATCCCCCAGAATGGCCTGCGCACTCTGGGGACGCAGATAAGGGCAAGTCCGACCAGGTCTGGACTCCAGCAACCAACACCAACACCGGATTCTATTTCCGGTGGAGATGAGAGCGTATAGAACTCAAAAGCCTTGGAGCCATTATTTCGGCTCCCTGGTATAACTCACAATTTGTGCCAATCTGCTTGGAGACACCAGAAATACTAGGGCCACTGTTTTTTTAAAGATTGCGTATCACGTGATCAAATATGTCGGTAACTTAACGGTCTTGTCATGGATTTGTCGAACACGTGAGACGTCGTTGCATCAAAAAAAAAAAAGTGCTCAAAAAGTCTTTGATCAACCTCAGTTGGAAATTCTCTCTGATGCGGTGAAAGTCTTCCTGACTCGGTGCGATTTTTTCAGCGGATATTTTATATCAGGGAAATAGGGAGGCTATGGCTTGATAGCAGTGGTTCTCAAACTTGATACTCCACTGGAACTTTTGAAATAAATTTCAAGTGTAGGAGAGTGAACGTAATGAAAAGTATGATATCTATAGCTCAAAGTGTGAAATGCTGGCGTTATTCCCTGTCTCAGATGCTGGGGAAGGTGAAGGTATTAACACTTCACGCAATCTGAGGCGCGCAAACGCTATGGGATAGATAGGTTTTCAAGATGTAAGATTATGGTTAATAACCACTATAATAGCAAGAACAACAAAAACAACAACAACAACTACTACTACTACTATTAGTATTACAACAACAACTACTACTACAAAAATAAACCTTGTAAGCCACACAGCCACTTAGGCAGATGGTGATAGTGGCCGTATTTTCATTCATACTGTGGCACACTAGAAGGCGATGTGATGTGTATCACATGCCGGCCGCCGTTTCTTTTCAGCCCCAGAAAGAGTAGTGCACTCATATCTAGAGTTTGGTGTTTTGGTCTCTTCTAGCTAGACTTGAACCAAGGATCTCTGTTTAATCATTACGCCACTTTTGACGTATATTGAAATGATAACCAAGCATCAATTGTCAATACTTTTATGAGTTGAAAATGATATTTATCATATACAAGAACTTAATATTGTGGAAGGCTGGCTAGTAAAGAGGATTAAACAGAGAAAACTTAAATATTTTGGACACATTCAACGTCATAAGAATTTAGAGAAGACCGTCTTGGAAGGGTACATAATGGGAAAAAGAAAGAGAGAAAGACCAAGGCGAAGATGGCTGCAAGGCATCGTTGTTAACCTCGGAATGGATGCATCAGCAGCAGGCCATCTTGCTCACAACCGAGAGGCCTACAGGAGTGGTGTTAGGGAAGCAAAGTTCCGCAGGGGACATATAAATGACTGACATATATATCCAAGTAGTATATGTACTAGACTTCAGGTACAATTTCCTCTCCGTCTTCTCCTCCTGCTCTTCTTCTTCTTCTTCTTCTTCTTCTGCTACTAACGTCTCAGGGAGTTTCAAACATTGGTCCAGAGCAAGATGAGAGGCTTGGGTAGCTGTCATGTTTCCTCAGTATCTCTTTCACTTTATCTGACCGCTTCTTCTTTTTTTTCCCCTTGGTCATCCAAAGATGCACAAAGATTTGAAGACATGAAAAGAAAAAATTCTAAATTTTGAAAATGTATCATCACATTTTCAAAATATCCAGTCTCACTTTTTACAACTCAAGAAGTCTATTTACACAATATTATACAATGTACTTCTTCAACTCTAAAAATATACGTAGACAACATTATAAAATCTATTTCCTCAACTCTAAAAATCTACGTAGACAACATTATAAAATCTATTTCCTCAACTCTAAAAATCTACGTAGACAACATTATAAGATCTATTTCCTCAACTCTAAAAATCTACTAGACAACATTATAAAATCTATTTCCTCAACTCTAAAAATCTACGTTGACAACATTATAAAATCTATTTCCTCAACTCTAAAAATCTACGTAGACAACATTATAAAATCTATTTCCTCAACTCTAAAAATCTAATAGACAACATTATAAGATCTATTTCCTCAACTCTAAAAATCTACGTAGACAACATTATAAGATCTATTTCCACAACTCTAAAAATCTACTAGACAACATTATAAAATCTATTTCCTGAACTCTAAAAATCTACGTTGACAACATTATAAAATCTGTTTAGATAACGTGTCCTCCTTCTCTTGTCTCCTCACCTCAACCACCCCCTAATTCACCCCACATTTGAAATATTTACTAGTAGTGCAATAGGCAGGTCTACATTTTCTGAAAAACTCAAAGGAGCGGATCGGGAGCCGGATGGTAACCAATTTGTTTGGTTGCTATGAGAAAAGCACTGAAAATACTGCAATATCATGCTCCTCTCTCTCCCTCTCTTTCTCTCTCTCTCTCTCTCTCTCTCTCTCTGTCTCCTGTCTTTTTCTGCCTCTCTCTTTCTCTGCCTCTCTGTCCTAGTCTCTGTATCTATATCTCTGTCATTCTCTGCATCTTTCTGTGTCTCTCAGTATCTGCCTCTCTCTGTCTCTCTCCCTCTCTCTGTCTCTGTTCATCTCTGTCTCTCTCCCTCTCTCTGTGTGTCTCTGCCTCTCTCTGTCTCTATCTCTCATTGTCTCTGTCTCTCCTCTCTCTTTCTGAGTTCTTTCTCTGGCTCTCTCTGTCTCTTTCGCTGTGCGAGTGTGTATCTGATTTCTTAACAACCAGGAACTCAAATAAAATAATAATCATAAGACCCCGTCTTTATAGGACAGAAATGTGACAGACTTTTACGACAGAGATGATGAAAGACTTAGTGTCAGAATTTGCAGATGACCTTCCGACGTTTCTCAGTCAGAGTTTGTAGAAGACCCTCCTGGGACATTCAGAAAGGTTTTTGTCACAGTTATCTAGTAAGAGGTTTACAAAATTTTAATTTTGTGGGGGGGGGGGGGGGGGGAAGGGCAAACCATACACTGCAAGGCAGGCCAAACTTTAAAGATAAAGCTGATAAGATTGAAACGATTTCCTTGTGTACTGTATAGTCAAACTTATAGAGTTATCTGGACATTCAAATCTTTTGTCAAATTTTTCTTAAACCGAAGGTAACAACAATAAAAACCGACTGATCACATTAAGTACAGACAGGTCACACGTTATTTGTACTACTACTACTGTTACTACTACTACTACTACTACTACTACTACTACTACTATTACTACTACTACTACAACCACCACTACTACTACTACTACTGCAACTACTACAATAACTACTACTACAGTAACTAATACTACTACTGCTGCTACTACCACAAGTACTACTACTACTACAGTAACTAATACTACTACTACTACTACTACTACTACTACTACTACTACTACTACCACTACAAGAATACATACTACTACTACTAATGCTACTGCTACTACTACAGCATCAACTATAACTACATACCTACTACAACTACTACTACAACAATATATACTACTACAGCTAATGCTACTGCTACTACTACAGCATCAACTATAACTAACTACAACTTCTACTACAACAATGTATACTACTACTACTAATACTACTGCTACTACTACAGCATCAACTATAACTGACATTACTACAACTACTATTACAACAATATATACTACTTCTACTAATACTACTGCTACTACTACTACTACTACTACTACTACTACTACACCAACTACAACTACTACAATAACTATTACAACAAAACTACTACAATAACTACTACTACTATTACTACAACACTTACTACTACTTCTGCTAGTACCACAAGTATACTACTGCTACTCCTACTACTACTGCTGCTATTACTACTAAAACTACTACAACTACTACTAGCAAAAATTGAAAACAGAAGCCGCCAAAACAAGAAGAAAGAGAGAAAATAAAGAGGCCGCAGAAAATTTAACTACTTAAAGAAGACTGTCAGAAAAAAAACAAGAATAAACCAGTTCCCTCCCCTCCCAGTCTATGGTTTTAGTAATTAATTTGCTTTTTAAGTGGACAGGAAAATGTTTAATGTCCATTTTTCTGTATGTCAGAGAAGTGCAAAGTGTACACAACATCTGACGATCCTCTGTACACCAGCTGAAGTTGACGGTAATGAAATATTACGTATGTATATGTCACACTTCATAGTATTAGATATATATAACATCTAACTCAGAGAAGTATATAACATCTGGCACTAAGAAGTATGATATATATATATATACTTCTTACTTCATACTAAGAAGTATGATATATATATATATATATCATACTTCTTAGTGCCAGATGTTATATACTTCTCGAGTTAGATGTTATATATATGTCACAATTCTCTGTGTTAGATATTATGTATATGTCAAAATCCTCTGTGTAAGCTGTTATATATATATATATATATATATATATATATATGTCATACTTCTTAGTATTAGATATTATATATATGTCATACTTCTCTGTGTTAGATGTTATGTATATGTCACACTTCCTAGTGTTAGATGTGATATATATATATATATATATATATATATATGTCACGCTTCTCTGTGTTAGATGTTATGTATATGTCACACCTCTTAGTGTTAAATATTATGTATATGTCACACTTCTCTGCGTTAGATGTTATGTATATGTCACACTTCTCTGTGTTAGATGTTATATAAATATATCACACTTCTGTGTGTTAGATTTTATATGTATGTCACACATTTCTCTGTTAGATATTATATGTATGTCACACTTCTTAATGTTAGATGTTATGTGTGTATCGTACTTTTCTGTGTTAGATATTATATGTATGTCACACATTTCTCTGTTAGATATTATATGTATGTCACACTTCTTAATGTTAGATGTTATATGTGTATCATACTTCTCTGTGCTAGATGTTATATCTATGTCATACTTCTCTGTGTTAGATGTTATATGTGTGTCATACTTCTCTGTGTTAGATGTTATATGTATGTCATACTTCTCTGTGTTAGATGTTATATGTATGTCATACTTCTCTGTGTTAGATGTTATACGTATGTCATACTTCTCTGTGTTAGACGTTATATGTATATGTCATACTCCTCTGTGCTGTGGCAGCGCGGATGTTCCACAAAGAAACAGAAAAAATCGCGGGCGTTGGAAACTGCAAAAGAACGTTCGGCGAACGAGTGGCTTCAGCAGGAGACAGAAAACCATACAGACCCGATGCCGCAGGAAGCTTGACCTTCCAACCAGGACTCCATATTTCAAGTGAATAAAACCGACAGGAAGGATGGATGGGCTAGGGATCGGGTTAGATGAAGTATTCTGAGCAGGATATCTCTTGGTCAGGTGAGAACTGGTTATGGTCAAGGGAAGCAACATTTGATCAAATCTGAGACCTTCTGTTTCGTTTGTTTTGAAACATAACTCAGAATGAAGGGATGAAAATGGCAAACATGCTCTCTTACTCTTGTGATGATGATGATGAATATGATGATCTCAAGTTTTGCTTGTTTTCTCATATTATGAATAGATTGTATTTCTCCAGTACGTCTTCCAATGCAGCGTATAAAGAACACATCTGAAACTACATGTGATGGTGCTCTTGTTTGCAAAATCTTCGCCCGACACAGCAAAAACCTCAACTTGATGAAGATGGCACCAGCTTGTTCTACCCTCTACTGGAAATCTTTCAGGGACAAAAACAAACAAACAAACAAATGTCTCAGGCAGTGAAGAATTTGAAAATAGTCAGGCCTTTCAATCGTGGGCCCCTCGCCCTCGAGCCACAAGTAGACAAACTCTGGCGATGCCCTTTTTATTTTCCACTCTTGAAATCTTCGGATATCAACGTCATCTGCTTCCCCAACGCAAGGGAGATGAGACCTGTCAGGGAGTCCCGACTTCGGTCTGTTTCACTCGCGATAGCCGGCGCGCATTAATTTGTGTTTATTTTCCGCTCGCGGACTCATAAAGAAGAGCTAATCTAAAAGCGAAGTCCACTGCGCCGTTAGAGTTAAATGGCGATTCCCCGAGTCTCGGCTTCGATAAGCGGCCAAATAGCGCATACGTCACGACGCGTGTTTGCACGGCGGAGTACGCATGCTCAGTTCTGTTCATTTCCGAGTCAGCCATGTCAATCTCGTGCCACGACCTCGTGCTCTGATTGCCATGATGATTGCGAGCCCGGGCGCTGCTTCATTTAGCCACCCCTTATGGATTTTCTGTGATTTTTCCAACTGTCCCCCGTTAATACAATCTTATTTCCAAAATGTCTTGAGTACTCTTATCCAAAGGGGACTCTTATCCCTCCGTCTGGTAAACTTTTGGAAAAGGGGAGAGAGGAGTGACGTGGGGAGCGGGGTGGGGGAGTGAAGAGGAGAGGAGGGGAGGGGAGGGGGGAAACCTTTTTAAGAAATGACAAAGCTTTGTCGTGATGCGGTCACAAGCTGCACGAAGTCGCTCTGTGATTAATGGGTTAAGTTTAATTAATTGAGGCATTCCAAACCAGTGCCAAAAGCGGCAAGAAACAGTTTAGATTGACTGTCTTTAGAAATTCAATCAGGGCGTGTGGACAGTGAAGGGGTTAAAGCGATAGAATTAATGCACGAGTGAAAGAGATCGCGCGTGCAGAAATCGGCCAATGAAAAGGAAGTTGGACATTTAAAAAAGTTGGACATTTTGTTTCCCCTCCCTGTCCAAAACTTATTATTTGAATGTCGCTTCCTCAAAGAATTTGAAACACAGGACATTTGCTGTTTAAGTGATGGAAGCCAACGGTCGAAGTATCTTATAGCATATGTTTCTTATTGGGTGGCCACTGCTGTTTGGGTCCTTTTGAATAAGGGACAACTGATGTGCGTGGATCTTTTGACTTAGGCACGGGATCAAAGGGGCCAGCCAAGTACGGTCAAGTGAAAGATACGGGAAATGGTTTTGGTCTGGCAGTAATACAGTAATAACCAAGAAAGTGAGGCTGACCAAGAAAGAGAGGCTGGCAAAGAAAGAGAGGCTGACCAAGAAAGTGAGGCTGATCAAGAAAGAGAGGCTGGTAAAGAAAGAGAAGCCGATCAAGAAAGAGAGACTGACCAAGAAAGACAAGCTGATCAAGAGAGGCTAGTCAAGAAAGAGAGGCTGGTCAAGAAAGAGAGGCTGACCAAGAAAGAAATGCTGGCCAAGAAAGAGAGGCTGACCAAGAAAGAGAGGCTGACCAAGAAAGAAGACAAGCTGATCAAGAAAGAGAAGCTGATCAAGAAAGGGAGGATGGCCAAGAAAGAGAGACTGACCAAGAAAGAGAAGCTGACCAAGAAAGACACGCTGATCAAGAAAGAGAGGCTAACAAAGAAAGAAGACAAGCTGATCAAGAAAGAGAGGCTGGCCAAGAAAGAAGACAAGCTGATCAAGAAAGAGAGGCTGACCAAGAAAGAGAGGCTGACCAAGAAAAAAGTTGATCAAGAAAAAGAGGCTGACCAAGAAAGAGAGGGTGGCCAAGAAAGAGAGGCTGATCAAAAAAGAGATTGATTGATTGATTGATTGATCTTTATTTCAAAAGGGTTAAGAATTGGGCACGCAGGCCCGTCTGACATTCTGCCCTTTATCATACATCTTTCACTCTATTCCAGACATTCTACAAATATGCTGTTCATATAACAAACATAACTAACATTGAAGCTGAGAGAGATACAATAAAATATAACGTTTACGTTTCACTCTTAAACATTCACTCAGTACAGAAGTAACTACATACATTATAAATGACTATCTACTAAACAAAATTTTCGGGACTATACAGAAAACAATTAATTGTATTCGGTGTCTGTAAGAGCAGCTTAAGATAACTTTTAAGTTTTATAATTCATGGAGGCATGTAGTCGACATCAAATAGATACTGGGAAAGCTTGTAGTTGTAGGAAGGAGTATAATTTATATTTTTTATATAGGATGGGAGAGTATTCCAAAGATGAGCAGCAGAATAACTAAAGCTTTTCTTGTAAAGATCAAGTCTAGGTTTTGGAAGACATGTTGTTCAAGCGTTGGCTGCACTTTGGGCTAAATTTAAACAGGTTCCATAGATAAGGCGGGGCATGCCGTGAAAGAATCTGATGTACTAACTTGGCTTTGTTGAAGAGGAACCTGTTCTTAAGGGGTAGTATTTTGATACGTTTGTGATGATTAGTTGTTTGTGCTTGATCTTTGTCACTAATGAGCTTTACTGCTCGCTTTTGGAGAGAGCAAAGCCTCTTTGTATTTGACACTGAGCAACCATCCCAAACTGTTGAGCAATAGTCTAAATGTGTTTGTATATGAGCTATGTAGTATGTCTTCCTAGTGTCTTGATCTATGAAGTGCTTAATTTTAGCTAATTGGTATACTTTTTGTGCGATGAGTTTTGTTAGACATTGCACATGAGAGTTCCAGGTCAGATGTTGGTCAATAATAAGACCTAGTGTTTTGTGCTCGCTAACGTTTTCTATCTGTGATGTTTCTGTACAGAGCCGAAGTGTTGTTTTTGTTGCATTTTGTAGTTTCTGTCTTGTTGTTATGAGCATTGATTTTGTTTTATCGGTGTTTATAATCATGCCATTATTTTTGCTCCATCCAATTAAATTGTATAACTCGACCTGAAGAGTTGATTCTAGATTAACACAATCGTAGTCACTGGTGTAGACTGTGCAATCATCGGCAAAAAGGTCACAAGAAGAGTGTTTAAGATGAAGTGGAAGATCATTGATATAGATAGCAAAGAGCAACGGGCCTAGAATAGAACCTTGCGGAACACCAGTGTCAACTTTAGCAGAATTTGATAGAGAATTGTTGAAGAATACTACCTGTTGTCTGTCTGAAAGAAACGATGCAATTAATTTTATTAGGTCAGGGTGCAGTCTATAAGTCTTTATTTTTCTTACAAGAATATCGTAGTCAATCATATCAAATGCCTTTTTAAAGTCGACAAAGATGGCACCACATAGTCTGTCTTCATTTATGTTTACTAACCAGTTTTCTGTCATTTTGGTAAGAGCTGTGTGGCAGGAATGATTGGGTCTAAAGCCTGACTGACTGTCTATGAGTAAATTGTTCTCTTGCATGTGTCGTAGAGTTATTTTGTGTATGTGTTTTTCGAGTGGTTTTGATAATGACGATAATATGGATATTGGTCTATAGTTGGTAAGATTGTTGGATGAGCCAGATTTAAAGCGAGGATACACCTTAGCAAGAGGCTGACCAAGAAAGACACGCTGATCAAGAAAGAGAGGCTGGCCAAGAAAAGAGAGGCTGACCAAGAAAGAGAGGCTGGCCAAGAAAGAGAGGAAGACCAAGAAAGAGAGGCTGGTCAAGAAAGAGAGGCTAACCAAGAAAGAAGACAAGCTGATCAAGAAAGAGAGGCTGGCCAAGAAAGAGAAGCTAATCAAGAAAGAGAGGCTGGCCAAGAAAGAGAGGCTGACCAAGAAAAGAGAGGCTGACCAAAAAAGAGAGGCTGGCCAAGAAAGAGAGGCTGACCAAGAAAGAGAGGCTGACCAAGAAAGAGAGGCTGATCAAGAAAGAGAGGCTGGCCAAGAAAGAGAGGCTGGCCAAGAAAGAGAGGCTGGTCAAGAAAGAGAGGCTGGCCAAGAATGAGAGGTTGGTCAAGAAAGAGAGGCTGATCAAGAAAGAGAGGCTGACCAAGAAAGAGAGGCTGATCAAGAAAGAGAGGCTGGCCAAGAAAGAGAGGCTGGCCAAGAAAGAGAGGCTGGTCAAGAAAGAGAGGCTGGCCAAGAATGAGAGGTTGGTCAAGAAAGAGAGGCTGATCAAGAAAGAGAGGCTGACCAAGAAAGAGAGGCTGACCAAGGAAGAGAGAATGACCAAAGTTAACATGGAGAGGAACTGTAATAACCAAGATGGATGACAAATATCATACCTGAGGCGGAATGCAAATGCTACCTGCAAACAAATGAGAGATATAGGCAATGCTTTGTTTCCTTCCACTTAAAACACTAGAAGCCTTATCAGACAGTCGATGTTCAGTCTATCATCAAACACGTGGATGAATGAATAATCAAGAAAAGAGACAACATACACTGCTTGTGGTGATAATAAAAAATATTTTTGCATTTGCGGATTTTTTTTTAGTTTAGCCTTCGTCTTTTCCTCAAAAAGTTGAGAAACATTGTTGGGAGTATCTTCTAGTGCAACTCAAGTTCAGATGTAAGAAGGTGTGAAACTTACTTTCAGTTCTCAAAGTACTCGTGAAGGTAATATTGCCACGCGATAGAGACATCAATGGGGATGTGATATTATCTAGAGACATCTAGGGGATGTGATATTAGATAGAGACATCTAGGGGATGTGATATTAGATAGAGACATCTAGGGGATGTGATATTATCTAGAGACATCTAGGGGATGTGATATTAGATAGAGACATCTAGGGGATGTGATATTAGATAGAGACATCTAGGGGATGTGATAATAGATAGAGACATCTAGCGGATGTGATAATAGATAGAGACATCTAGGGGATGTGATAATAGATAGAGACATCTAGGTGTTGTGATATTAGAGACATCTAGGGGCTGTGATATTAGATAGAGACATCTAGCGGATGTGATATTACATAGAGACATCTAGGGGATGTGATAATAGATAGAAACATGTAGGAGATGTGATATTATCTAGAGACATCTAGGGGATATGATATTATCTAGAGACATCTAGGGGATATATTATCTAGAGACATCTAGGGGATATGATATTGTCTAGAGACATCTAGAGGATGTGATATTATCTAGATATATCTATGGGATGTGATATTATCTAGAGACATTTAGGGGATGTGATATTATCTAGAGATATCTAGGGGATGTGATATTATCTAGAGACATCTAGGGGATGTGATATTATCTAGAGATATCTAGGGGATGTAATATTATCTAGAGACATTTAGGGGATGTGATATTGTCCAGAGACATCTAGGGGAATATGATATTAGAGACATCTAGGGAATATGATATTAGCTCCCGTATTTTCCGTGACTTGTCGGCACTTGGGTGATGTGTTCAGAAATCACGCCCGGCCGTTTTTCTTCCTCAGCTCAAGAAAAAGTCAGGTATACATTTCTATAACTGGGTGATTAATGCGTCTCGGGTCGGATTCAAACCACTGGCCCTCGTCATGAAAGGCTAGTGCACTGGCTGATTCGCCACCCATGCGTCCAGTGTATAACCTTGTAATATACCTTTGTAACAAACTCTTGCACGAACAATGAGCAGCAACTGAGCAAGAGAAAATATAATCATCATCATCATCATCATCTTGAGCCGTCTCCGCACGGAAGGTTGGCAGCAGTGAATCTCCACTCCGCCCTGTTTCTTGTCTTCGTAGAGCACTTGGCCAAGCTTGTCCCTGTCTGTCTCTTGATGTTGTCCACCCATCCATGTCGCTGTCGTCCTCTTGTCCCTTTTCCCTTCGATCTTGCCCTCAAGAAGGGTCTTCAATATATTCTTACTCTTCATGATCTTCCCAGAGTATCTCAACTTTCTTGTTTTTACGGTATTCAGTATTTCTCTTTTCACTTCTAGTTGGTTTAGCTCTTTGTTGTTGTCTTTTCTATGTATGGGATGCGTCCTATTCTTCTGTATATCCACATTTCAAGGGCCTCGATTTTCTTTTCTGTTGTCTTATTCAAGCTCTAGTCTTCTATACCATAAAGGAATATTAAGTATATGTAGCATCTTACGATACGTAATCTCAGTTGCTTTGATGTTTCTTTTGATGTAGGGATATGAAGAAAGAATACGAGTCTATGAGAGTTTCTGAGCACTATATTAATGTACAAAAAATATTTACGCGCGTAGAGGTAAAAATGTTAACATTGTACCCCCATAATGGTTTTTATCGCGAGGGGGGGGAGGGCGGTCTTGTCCAAGTTTGGCAATCAGCGACCCATAGCTGATCAAGACCCTATCCCACCTCTCAGTTGGTACCCGCAGTAACATGCTCAGACTGGCTAACTGGGGCAGGGTCACACCAAGCCCCCATGGTGGTGGAGTCCGCTAAAGAAGTATCGCACGTTCCCTATGTTTTAGCTCCATCCAGGTACTGAAGAAAATAACAGCCGTTATAGCCCACTTCCAATCCGACACATTGCTGTGCCTCAACAGCCTTGCTACATCAGCTCGTAATTTCAAGGAGAAAGAAGAAGAAGAAGAAGGCAACAGCACATGCGTGACGCCACAATGGTCGTTCACCTGGATATATTGTTCTAACAGGAAAAATCGAAAGATGTTAAAATGTTTTAACTGTTAAAATATTTAAGGGGATGTTTATTGCACATCGTTACGTCTGCAAATGCAATGATCTCGTCTAGGCGAATGATGGTCTCAACAAAGGTGCACGCACTCCGTAGCATGGACGAGAAGTCTGAATAATGAGGGCCGATGAGCAGGATTCAACGCCGCACAGTAATTTCGGGATTTACAGATAGAGTGAGTTACTATCGGTCCACAATCCACTGGATTGTTGCTGGATAACATGTTAGAAGGCCGTGCAGGGTTTAATCATGGTTTAACATTGAGTTCACAAGGCTCTTGTTCTTGTTCTATGTCCATGATGTTCTTTGTAACCATTGCAGGGAAGGTCTCGGACTATAAACGTGGTGTCGGATCGGGAGTGGGTTACGGCGGTTAATTTTTGCAGATTCCTGATTGAGGCTAAAATAAAAAGTGGGAAGAGGTGCACTGCTTCTTTAGCAGACTCCACCACCGTGGGGACTACAGCCACCACTGCCCCTTTAGTCAGGCAAAGTCTGCTACTGGGGACTATCAAAGACGAGATGAGACAAGGTCTTAGGCGGTTGCGGTTCGCCAGTTATGGTGCTGACAGTCAGACCTGGTTGGCTGATCGTTGTACAGCAATTATCTTCACTCCAACATTTATGAATCGCTGACAAACAGACATAAGGTTTAAGAATAATGTATGCTTTTTCTTTGCACAAATGCATCTTCACTTCAAGTTTAAACAGTAAAGATAAAACTCAGTTCCGTGCCATTAAGGCATATTAGGGACATGGTGTTAGGCCCATACTTCCAAGACCTTTGGCATAAGAAAGTGTGATGTGGTCGGTATCAGGCCTGGCCGCTTTATCTTCCCAGATTTATCTGGTGCCCATTTTTAGTTGCTGGTTGGACTCCGGGGACTTTTTGGTGTGGTCGTTCAGTCAGTCAGTCAGTCAGTCAGTCATTCGCATGTCTCTTGCGGAAATTTGCCTCCATAACAGCTCTCCTATAGGCCTATCGATTGAAAGCAAGATGGGCTGCTGCTGATGCATCCATTTGCAGATTTTTAACGATGTCTTGCAGCCATCTTCGCCTTGGTCTTCCTTTCTTTCTTTTTCCCATTATGTATCCTTCTAAGATAGTCTTCTCTAGATTATCATGATGTTTAATGTGTCCAAAATCTTTAAGTTTTCTCTCTTTAATCCTCTTTACTAGCCAGCCTTCTTCAATATTAAGCTCTTGTAGTATAGATATATTTGTTCTTTTTTGTGTCCATTATATTTGAAAAACTCTTCTTTAGCATTTACATTCAAAGGCATTTATGTGTTTCTCAGCTGTCCTTTTTTTAAGTGTCCAGGTCTCACAGGCGTATGTTTTGGTATGGGGCTTGAACCCAGTACCACCAGATTAGTAAACTGAGCGTCTACCCACTGAGCCATCGAGGCTGCCACTTCAAGATTAGACACAAAACCTAAATCTGATATTTTGTTCTGTATGTAAAGTTTTGTATTTATTATAAACATCAGCGGATATCACGGGGCACGACATAAAACATTCCGGCTAAGAATGGCAGCAAATACAGAAGAGACAGGCCACCCTGGAGGTAGATGGAAGCGACAGCGGAAACCTTAAACAACGTTTTCTACGAAGGAGAATGCCAAATGTTATCAAGGACCTTCTTATCCCTCAACACTGGAAGGTACATGAGGAAGGAGGCAAGACAAGACAGGACAAGACAAGACAGGACAAGACAAGACAGGACAAGACAAGACAGGACAAGACAAGACAGGAAGAGACAAGACAGAACAAGACAGGACAGAAAAAGACAAGACGAACCAAGTCAAGACAGGATACGACACGACACGAAAAAACATACAGGACAAGAAAAGATATGAGAAGACAAGACAAGACTAGACAAAACACGACAAGACTTACAGTACAAGACAAGAGTAATTGTGATTCTCATTGTTTTCCTCATCTCATTATTTGGTCTAAACTGCCTTGAATAAATCAATAAATAATAATTTAATAATTGGAATACATTGTGAATTCCCCCTCCCCATCCTCTCTCTCTCTATCTTTCTCTCTCAGGCCCTCTCTGAACCTTTCGTGCCCAAGGCACATGGGGCTTCCGCAAGGGTTTTCCACTAAATTTCTCCTGTGCCTTTTTTTCTGCCCTTTCACAAGTGAACCCTCTATTGCTCAACATCCTCTCTGTTGTTCTTCTCCATGTCTCTTTTGGTCTACCCTTACTTGTGTTCATCTTAGTGCTATTTTTGATAGTGAGTCGTCAGTCATCAGGTGCACATGTCCCAACCATTGCCAGCGTCTTTCCTCTATAATCGATGTCAGTGGCTTAATCTGCATTTCTGCCAACAAAGTGTTGTGAGTACTGTTTGATAAAAATATAAATGGAATCCTCTCTCTGAAATGGAGTTTCCTTATATTTCCTCGTATTCTGCCTCGAATATAGCGTTGTAAGTGCTGTAAGGTAGTCCGTAATCTGGCTATGTAGTTTTATTCTAGTTTTGCTCTGGTTTTGTTCTATATTATGGGGAAAAATGTATCATGGGATAGCTAGTTTGTAATTTCCATGAAACGGCTCCAGACATGAGCACTTCCCCAGTTCCGCCCAACTTTTCCCTGCCAACTGAAAGGAACTCTAAACATTCATTAATCCAGTCCACCTCTGTCCAGCCCACCATTAGGTACGCCGGCACAGTTTTCTTTCAGAATAATTGACGCTAATGAACTGACCAGTGGTCATCTTGATTACATCTCCAGCCCCTGGATCCTGCTTCTGTCTGACAGCCTTGACCTCTGTGCTGAACAAGATTTCTTCATAATGATGGAGTACCTGGCCAGAAGTTGTGGAGGGCAGTTCCTGTGTACAGAAGGCCAAGAATATCAAGGTTTCTACAAATGTGCAAGAATGTACTACCCATATCAAATGCAAATGAAGATTTATACCCCTGCGGCAATGTTTCCCAACCCTTTTTTTTGTTTTTGGATTACAGTGTGTCCAACCTCAACGCCTCAAAAGTTTAGATGCTTCTCCCCCCATCACCAGCCTCGGTCCATCCTTTCCCCCCCCCCCCCCCCTCAGCATAATGGACGACCGAGTTCTGAAAAGTATAATATTAATATATTCTAACTATGCCCCCAAAATACTCAGATTGCCTCCCCCCTCACCCCATATGGGGCGCACGCCCCACATTAGAAAACACTGCCATAGGGGTACATGAATCCCAGGTTGAGAACCACTGATGAAGCAATATCAGTCTTTCGTAGGAAACAATTCAGAACTCGCTGGAGGAAACTATAAAATGGCAATGAATGTCGTAGTTTGTCTTGATTGCTATCTGAGATAGCAGTTTGTCTGCCTTATATGTATTGTTTTCGTTGCTACCTGACATAAGGTTTTCTGTGCTATAGTTATTGTTTTAGTTACTGCTGCCTTACATAGTCGTTTGTCTGCGTCATAGTTGTTTTGATTGCTATATGACAGAACACTTTGCATTATTTTTATATTTTAGATTGTTACTTGATATTGCATTTGGTCTGTGATATAGTTATTGTTCGGTTGTTGCTTGATACAGCAGCTGGTCTGTGGTATAATTATTGCTCTATTGTTACTTTATATAGCAGTTGGCCTGCGCTATAGTTGATGTTTTGATTGCTACTTGATATCTCAGTTTTTCCGTGATATAGTTACTGTTTTGATTGCTGCTTGATACAGCAGTTTTTCTGCACTACCTTTATTGTTTTGATTGCTACTTGATACAGCAGTTTTTCTGCACTACCTTTATTGTTTTGATTGCTGCTTGATACAGCAGTTTTTCTGCACTACCTTTATTGTTTTGATTGCTACTTGATACAGCAGTTTTTCTGCACTACCTTTATTGTTTTGATTGCTGCTTGATACAGCAGTTTTTCTGCACTACCTTTATTGTTTTGATTGCTGCTTGATACAGCAGTTTTTCTGCACTACCTTTATTGTTTTGATTGCTGCTTGATACAGCAGTTTTTCTGCACTACCTTTATTGTTTTGATTGCTGCTTGATACAGCAGTTTTTCTGCACTACCTTTATTGTTTTGATTGCTAGGTGACCTAGCAATTCGCTCTTCTTTATCGTGTTGATGGAATGAGAAGAGTCATACTCACGACAACGGTAAGTACTGGAACATGATGATGATGATGATAATGATGGAAATAGATGGTGCTAATGGTGACGCTGATCGATGTGATTGCGGTCTGAAGCTGATGTTGATGATAGTGATGATACTGAGGGTGATAACGATAGAGAACGATGATAAATGTGTCGTGATGGCGGCGATGATGATACTGGCAAAAGATAGACCAGGACGATATCTGTCCGTCCCTCCTGTCTGTCCTGTCTTCCTGTGAGGCACTAGAGCGATCAGCTCATAACAAGGTGGCAGGCCAGCCCTCACTGTACTACGGCTGTTGTGACTCAGCCAGCTTCCAGGCAGCAAGTGGACTACCAGAGATCGGTTCCTGGACGGCCAAGGATTGGTAGGGACGGCAACAGCTGGAGCACGGGTCTGAAGTTATCTAGGAGTTTGTGAAGTACCAGCCCAGGGAATGAGACTGGCCTAACGTAGAGGCAAAAAGAAGACATCAGAACATAGAAGTTGCTGCTGCTGCTGTTTTTTGTTGCTGCCGCTGTCGTTATCGTTGCAGCCTGCCGTTGATGATACTGATGTTGTAGATGTTGTTGTTCCTGTTTTTTTTAACTGTTCTGTTACTGCTGATGTTGCTACCGTTGTTGTTGACGCTAATGATGCTGCAATTGTTCGTTTTTCTGCTGATGTTGCTGTCACTGTTTTTTTCTGCTGATGTTGCTGTCACTGTTTTTTTCTGCTGATGTTGCTGTCACTGTTTTTTTTCTGCTGATGTTGCTGTCACTGTTTTTTTCTGCTGATGTTGCTGTCACTGTTTTTTCTGCTGATGTTGCTGTCACTGTTTTTTGCTGCTGATGTTTTTGTCACTGTTTTTTTTCTACTGATGTTGCTGTCACTGTTTTTTTGCTGCTGATGTTGCTGTCACTGTTTTTTGCTGCTGATGTTTTTGTCACTGTTTTTTTTCTACTGATGTTGCTGTCACTGTTTTTTTGCTGCTGATGTTGCTGCCACTGTTTTTATTGCTGCTGATGTTGCTGTCACTGTTTTTTTGCTGCTGATGTTGCTGCCACTGTTTTTATTGCTGCTGATGTTGCTGTCACTGTTTTTTTTTTTCTGCCGATGTTGCTGTCGCAGTTTTTGCTGATGCTGTTCTTGTTGCTGCTGTTGATGTAGTTTTTTTTTTCTTTTGACATCTTGCTTGAACTGAGAACAAGGTATTCTTGGCCTCTGACGCCGTGATAACCACAGAGTCATAGCGTCAGTGAGAATTGGAAGTGGGTTAAGGTAGTCCAAGTGGTGAAGTGTTTAGTGCATTAGTCTATCACAGCGAAGAACTTAGGGTTCAGATCTGACCGAAGACATCGTGTAACATATCTATAGAAAAAGGGTACCTGGCCCCTTCTGTAGCCGGAGAAGAAAAGACGGCCACATGTCATCGATGCCATCACGGCATAGAAGGGGTATTTTAACCTTCAATCTTTTTTTACAATAAAAGCCCAGAGTAAACCCCAAAAAGAAGGAGAGCTTCTACACAGAGTCCACAACCCCAGGGATCAAGGAGAGTCCTGCCTAGCTAGCCAGGCTGAGCCTGTTACTAAGAGCACCAACAGAGAGATAAGACAGGGTCTTGGCCATCACAGATTGGCTGGTTCTGATAACTGTTCTATCGTAATTGCAAAAGAATCTTTCCTCACAATGAAAAAAAAAAAAACCAAGATTCTTCTTCTTCTTCTTCTTCTTCCGTGGAAGACGAGCTGACGCACTTTGCAGCCGATGTAGTGAGGATGTTGAGGCACGACATAGTCTCGGCTTGGGAGCGGCTGTTTCCTCCATCCCTGCGCGGAGCTAATTAAGCAGGGACTGCACATTACTTCCTTGGCAGACTCTAACCAACCTTGGGGACACTAGCTATTCCTGCCCCGTTAGCTAGGCTATGGATGTTACTGGGGGGGGGGGTACCAACGGAGAGGTGGGACAGGACCTTAGTCAGGTATGAGTCGATAACTCTGAGGCTAGCGTGCCAGCTATGGGTGGCTGGCTGGTAAATGGGACAGTGTCTTCGCTGCCAAACTCTCTTTCTCACTCTCTCTCTCTCTCTCTCTCTCTCTCTCTCTCTCTCTTTCCGTATATATATATATATATATATATATATATATATATATATATATTACATAGATCAGCGTTTCTCAGACGCCTTTGCTGCACGGCTCACATTTAAAAGTGAAACATTTTTGTGACTCACTAATAAAGTATTTTATATTTGCAAGGTATAAATCTAATTTTATAAAGCATTATGTAATATTTTCTCTACATGTTTAGCTGCATATTCATTGTTATACAAAAGTTTTTTTCATTTACCTTAAAGATGGTGCTGTTTCTGGTTGGATAGCATGTCTATTCTGGCTGGAATTTGTGACAAACACCTTCGAAGATCATCCTCCACGTTCATTCTTGAACGATATTTCGTTTTCAGGGCAGTCAGTGCACAAAAAAAAAAAAAAAAATTACTCTTGCATACTATTTAGCAAAATAATAGCGAAAATAAACAAGCTGTTGTGACTCGCCGGCGACGTCAGTTGACTCATCTAACTGAATAGCAAACTTAGTTGATTGTAATCGTTCAATTAGATGCCCGACAATGTCCTCGGACGTTTCAGATATTTTTCTGCGGACAGTATCGTTCAAGATGGGAATGCTTTTCAGTTTTGTAGCGTATTCTGAGGCGAACAATACGTCACAAATGTCAACAGCCGCTGGCATGATAAGATCTTCTCTAATAGTGTGCGGTTTCTGTGATTTTGCGATTCTCTGGTCAATCAGGTACGGTGTTTTAAGAGCTTTTTTCATTCAGAGTGGCCTTTGTTTTAACATTGTCTTCTGTTTACTGTATTCCTCTGCTTTACGTTCGAAAAGTTCTTTGATTTTATTCTGTAGATCTGGATGTCTTGTAGTTATATGACGATGCAATTTCATCTACTTCATTGCCTCATCAGAGAGGATTTGCACACAAATAACACACTGTTGCAGATTTTGGTCATTTGTTGATGGAACGAAACCGTACTTAATATACTCCGCATCATATTTTCCATCGTATTTAGTTTTCTTACAAGTAATCAGTGTTAACGTCGTCTCGATCACAATCACTTTCGCTGCCACTACTGCACGAAGTCGAAGGCTTATATTTGACATCGATCCATTCTAGCGCCTAAAGTTGTAAAGTTTAAACACTAAAAAAAAAAGGCTATCCGAAAAGTCTCCACGATCGCTACGTGGGTTACTGGAACCAGTTGATTAATCCAAGTTACACACAGCACCAAGACCAAATAGTGTCTCTCAAACCAACGAAATATGATTTTTAAACTAAAACACAATTGCTGAGAATTATTTCACTTCTGCTCTCTCGCACAATCTGCGCCGACTTACTCTAAAATTACATTGTAAAACTATCCGTTTCAGCAGCGCGGTCAGAGAGACGCCGGTGTCGGACTTCAAAAGCGATGCCATCTTTTTATGTACGTCACATTTCTGTTTGATGCTGGAAGAAACGCTGTCTGGACCATCCTTTCTCCAACAGCCGCACTGCGGTCATACTAATAAAGCGACTTACAGGTCTGAGGCTTGCATCCGTGGAGTCTGCCGCTATGCATTGTGAGAAAAACGCGGAATAATTTTTTATTACATCTATTTTCTCTCTTTCTGTTTGTTGCTTTGAGACTTCAGCGCGGCCCACAATACTCCCTGTCAAGGCCCTTGGGTTGAGAACCACTGACACAGATCTCTATATACCACTCGTCGTGTACTGAAGAACAAATCTATCGCTGATGACTCTATCTGAAAGTTCACTTACGATCTTTACTTTCAGGCGACACCAAGTTTTTGTTGAGAACTACAACATCCAGATATCACAAGAGCTTTCGTTGTTTTCCTCGGCTCTCTCTGGGATCACCATATTATTTATTTATGTGTATTTTGTGCAAGATTTTTTTGTCCCTGGCAGTCCTATGAGAAAAAGAGAGCGAAAGAGGGAGATTGAAAGAGAGAGAGAAAAAGAGAGAGAAAGAGAGAGGGAGATTGAAAGAGAGAGAGAAAGAAAAAGAGAGAGAAAGCGAGAGGGAGATTGAAAGAGAGAGAGAGGGAGATTGAAAGAGAGAGAGAAAAAGAGAGAGAAAGCAAGAGGAAAGAGAGAGAGAAAGAAGGAGAAAAAAGAGAGAAAGAAAGAGAAATTGATGGAGAGGGAGAGAGAAGGAGAGAGAGAAAGAAGGAGAAAAAAGAAGAAAGAAAGAGTAAAACAGAGAGAAAGAAAGAGAAATAGATGGAGAGGGAGAGAAAGAAGGAGAAAAAAGAGAGAAAGAAAGATAAAAAAGAGAGAGCAAGAAAGAGAAATAGATGGAAGAGAGAGAATAAGAAAGAGAAAAAATAGAGAGAAAGAATGAGAAATAGAAAGAGAGGGAGAAGGAGAAGGAGAGAGATAGAAAGAGGGGGAGAAAGAAAAGAGTTAGAGAGGGAGAAAGAAAGAGTTAGAGAGAGTGAGAAAGAGAGAAGAGAATGATGCTTGGAGAGAGAGAAGGACCACCGAATTAACTGAAGATATAAAAGTTTAAACTTCCATACATCTTGACCAACCACAGAAATAAACAAACTCTCACAGAAACGACACCACAACATCAAAGAGCTAACCAAAACTGAAATGAAAAAAGACACTTTTTTTTGGGACACGTCACTTTTTTTTGAGAAGGCAGAATTTAGGAAACATGACAGTCACTGGAAAACTCCAGGGAAAAAGACTGTGGGAAAAACAATTATTCGGACAGCCTGACCAAATGGCATGGGCAAGGGACGGCAATCGATTCTGTTACAAAAACTAGATGATCTTTCTAGAAGATGCATGATCTCCCACGTCCGTCGGCGCTAGTCGTACTGGGATAATGAGATTAGATCTTTGAAGATACTGGGGTAATGAGTGTAGATCTTTGAAGATACTGGGGTAATGAGTGTAGATCTTTGAAGATACTGGGGTAATGAGTGTAGATCTTTGAAGATACTGGGGTAATGAGTGTAGATCTATAAAGATACTGGTGTAATGGGTGTAGATTTTTTTAAGATACTGGGGTAATGAACGCAGATCTTTGAAGATACTGGGGTAATGTGTGTAGATCTTTGAAGATACTGGGTAATGAGTATAGATCTTTGAAGATACTGGAGTAATGAGTGTTAGTCTTTGAAGATACTGGAGTAGTGGTGTAGATCTTTGAAGTTACTGGGATAAGATAACTGTAAATAAGAAATAGTCATCATTGCCTCACTAATAAGAATGTGGATGATTGCTGTTATATGTTGGTCCACAACAGCTTAGACTGTAACTTTGTGTATGCATGCTGCAGTGCGTTGGTCCGTAACTTTGTGGACATCTTGTCTATGATAACTTGGTCCGTAGTTTTGTGGGTACATGGTGAGATACCTTAGTCCGTAACTTTGTGGATACATCTTATGATGCCTTGGCCTATAACTTATGGATGAATTCCATATTACCTTAGTCTGTAACTTTGTGGATGAATGCTTCGATATCTTGGTCAATAACTTTATAGATACACCCTGTGATACATTGGTCTATAACTTTGTGGAAGAATGCTATGATATCTTGGTCCTCAACTTTGTGGAAGAATGCTATGATATCTTGGTCCTCAACTTTGTGGAAGAATGCCATGATATCTTGGTCCGCAACTTCGTGGAGGAATGTTACAAACGTCTGGAGACAGGCAAGAAAGTAGGACAGATAAAACAAAAACGGGGACAAACAGAGTCTACAGTTTGAGAAACCCCGCTGAAAGATATTCAGTCGCAGCTAATGCAGAGGTCAGCAAGTTGACGAGGGACATGATCACCAAAGATGGCGCTTGACAAAGCCGTATGACCAAGCCAAACATGGTAGTCTGGTTCTACTAACACTATTAAGTATTTCGTGGAAACCTGATATGTGAAGATTAGTTTAACGGGAAAAAGTAGACTTATTTGGC
>CM019713.1:81560630-81713130 GCA_009760885.1 Achatina immaculata | reverse complement strand
TGTCTCTGTTTTGTAAACATCGTGTCAGATCTTGCTCCAAGACTCCGTCCCCAGACTGGGTTAACTGGGAGTCTTTCGTTTTTTGAAGTTTTCAAACTTTGATCTTTAAAGTGTCGGCTGTAAGTGTGATCTTCTCTCCATCGACTTGGAGAGGTTGGTGGTGGAATCGGTGGGATTTGGCGGGGGGGGGGGGGGTATTTTTAACGGTGCATTCCTTTCATATGTTTGAGGTCTTTCGAATGCTTCTCTAGCGGTTCTTAAAGAAGATTCTGCGAGGCCACAGTTGTTTGTAGAACATGTCATACTTGGATCTTGTGACTGCATGTTCTTAAATTTATTACAGAGTCATTCATTCATTCATTTGCATGTCCCTTGCGGAACTTAGAACTCCTGTAGGCCTCTCGGTTGTGAGCAAGATGGCCTGCTGCTGATGCATCCATTTGCAGATCATCAACGATGTCCTGCATCCATCTTAGCCTTGGTCTTTCTCTCTTTCTTTTTCCCATTATGTATTCCCCCCCCCCCCCCCCAAGACGGTCTTCTCTAGATTATCATGACGTTTAATGTGTCTAAAATATTTAAGTTTTCTCTCTTTAATTCTCTTTACATAGCCAGCCTTCTTCAATATTAAGTTCTTGTGTCTTTATTACAGATGAGAGTTCTAAAAAGAAAAAGACAGAGAAATATTAAAATCATGCATTTGTCTATCAGTTGTCTTTCATTGTTGGTCCTTACATCAATTGCTGTCAGACTGGTGTTTTTTTCTCAGACTAGTAATAACCTTTCTTTTCTTATCCCTGCTTCCGGATAGCTTGTGTCCAGTGTCTTAGTGCTGCCCGCCTTGTTTTCTCTAGGTTCTTCGCGGGATTGTCCGAGATTGTTTACTTTTTCTCATTCGTTCGTTTGTCCATGTCAGATATGGTTGTTCTAGCAGTAATATAAGGATCTTGTGTCTATCTCATATCTATTCTAGCAATAGTTTTAGGGTTTTGTGTCTATCTCATGTCTATTCTAGCACTAGTTTTAGGGTATTGTGTCTATCTCACGTCTATTCTAGCAATAGTTTTAGGGTCTTGTGCCTGTCTTATGTCTATTCTAGCAATAGTTTTAGGTTCTTGTGTCTATCTTCCATAATCACCATTGTTATTGTTTTTATACGATAATTATATAGGTATTGCTACATAGTTTGATTGTTAGCCAATCACTTTGTTGACTGGTTAGTTTGAATGGTTTATTGCCTGGTTAGTTGACTTGTTGGTCGTCTCTCTCTCTTTCTCTCTCTCTCTTTCTCTCTGAACCTTAAGTACACAAGGCACATAGTGCTTTCGCAAGGGTTTTCCACAAACGCCTGTCCTTTGCCTTTTTTTTCGGATCTTGCCCAAGTTAGCCCTCTATTTCTCAACATCCTCTCTGTTGTTCTTCTCCATGTCTCCTTTGGTCTGCCCTTACTTCTGTTCCCCTGTGGTGTCCATCTTAGTGCTATTTTTGGTAGTGAGTTGTCAGTCACCTGGCCATCCCAACCACCGCCAGCGTCTTTCCTTAGTTGTTGCTGTCAGTGGCTTCATCTGCATTTCTACCAACAAGATGTTGTTTCTTGGATTGTTTGGCTAAAATATTACTTTAATTCTTCGTAAACATTTAGTCTGGAAAGAATTCAGCTTGTTTTCTATAGTTTTGGTGATTTTCCAGCATTCACTTCCATAGAGTAGTACACTTAGATTGTTGGTCGTACAGTTTGGTAATTACATACAGTTCGGGATTATTTATTCAGACAGTCTCAAGTCTGAAAGTGGCCAAGTCTCAAGTCTGAAAGTGGCCAAGTCTCAAGTCTGAAAGTGGCCAAGTCTCAAGTCTGAAAGTAGCCAAGTCTCAAGTCTGAAAGTGGCCAAGTCTCAAGTCTGAAAGTGGCCAAGTCTCAAGTCTGAAAGTGGCCAAGTCTCAAGTCTGAAAGTGGCCAAGTCTCAAGTCTGAAAGTAGCCAAGTCTCAAGTCTGAAAGTGGCCAAGTCTCAAGTCTGAAAGCGGCCAAGTCTCAAGTCTGAAAGTGGCCAAGTCTCAAGTCTGAAAGTGGCCAAGTCTCAAGTCTGAAAGTAGCCAAGTCTCAAGTCTGAAAGTAGCCAAGCCTCAAGTCTGAAAGTGGCCAAGTCTCAAGTCTGAAAGTGGCCAAGTCTCCTTCAAAACACATTCCTCAGGTTAGATATTGCTGTTGACATTTATGGTAAGCAAAATCTGCTGTTATCTCTATAAATTAGTTTTAGCTGCTCTGTTATGTGAGAGATGCTATGTTGTAGAGTATGTCAAATCCACATTCCCCAAGGCTTGCCGTCTCATAGTGCATATACAAGTCTACATTTCACAAATGCTTACCGAGTCTTAGTGCATATACAAATCTACATTCCACAAAGGCTTACCTAGTCTTAGTACATATACAAATCTACATTCCACAAAGGAGCTTACCGAGTCGTATACAAGTCTACATTCCCCAAGGCTTCCCATGTCACAGTGTATGTCCGCGTCTCTAACCACGAAGGCTTTCTTGATTATACTGAGCATCTACCGTACAAAACAAGAGACAGAGTGAGCCGTTGGTGAAAAACAGTCAGTCAAGTCTGTTTGGATGATCTAAAAAAGAGTCAAGTAAAATGTGACAGTATTAGTGGCAGGGGGGTGTCTGAGTGGCGAAACGGTTAGCGCACTCGTCACTCATAGCGAAGGTCGGGGGTTCGAATCCGGCCAGAGGCACGCCAGACACCCAGCTGTAGAAATGGGTACCCGACTTCTTCTGGAGTTGGGGAAGGAAAGGCGGCCAGGCGTGATACTGACCATATCACCCTCTAGTGTGCTGACAGGTCAAGGAAAATATGGGCACTAGCACCATATCCCTATGTGCCTCTAAGGCATGACAGGGTTACCTTATTAGTGACAGGAGGACAAAGCTGGTAACAGGAAATATTATCCTGAGCGGGAATCATGATCTGTGCACTAAGCAACTATTTGGATAGTTCAAGAGAGCAGCGACATCGACGAAGGAAATCAATTTCCTCTAGAGATGTTGACTTGACTTCAGACTGAAGATGGAGACTAAGGAAAGAGAGAGAGAAGACAGGAACAAGAGAGGCAGACAGACAAACGGGGACAGATCAAGGCCGACAGACAATTTAGACAGAGGCCCCCCCCCCCCCCCAGCCCAGTGGACGGAAGAAAACTGATCCTCGGAGAGAAGCAATAAAACTTGGTCAAAGTTGGACCTTCCGTCATACAGAGTAGCGCGGAGTTAGCCAGGCCGAGAAGCATTGGCACGATCTTACCGATGCTAGATGCGGCCAGCAAGAAGACAAAGGTATGATACTACATAGGTCTTCATCCACGTGGATATCCACAGAGGGGAAGTAACTTAGGTTCAGGTGTTTGCTACCTGCTGTAAGGGGGCTCTAACAGTCCCGTCCACCGCTAAAACCCTCTCACCTGTGTTACAGGTAACAAGGTGTGCAAGATCAGCCTTGAGGGAGGGGAGTGGCAAAAGACGTGACATTACTTGGGCTTTCATAAGCTGTCAGTCATTGCTTCTATTAACCTGTCCTGGAAGAGAGATTTCATCGTGTCTAAGTAGCTGTCTTGGAAGAGAGATTTCATTGTTTCTAAGTAGCTGTCTTGGAAGAGAGATTTCATTGTTTTTAATAAGCTGTCCTGGAAGAGAGATTTCATTGTTTCTAAGTAGCTGTATTGGAAGAGAGATTTCATTGTTTTTAATAAGCTGTCCTGGAAGAGAGATTTCATTGTTTCTCAGTAGCTGTATTGGAAGAGAGATTTCATTATTTCTAAGTACCTATCCCAGAAGAGAGATTTCAGTGCTTCTGATAAGATGTCTCAGAAGAGGGATTTCGTTGTTTTTTAAACTAGCTGTCTCGGAAGAAAGATTTCGTTGTTTCTAAACCAGCTGTCTTGGAAGAAAGATTTCATAGTTTCTAATTAGCTGTACTGGAAGAAATATTTCATTATTTCTAAACCAGCTGTTGTGGAAGAAAGATTTCATTGTTTTTTTAACTAGCTGTCTCGGAATAAAGATTTCATATTTTCTAAATTAGCTATCTTGGAAGAAAGATTTCATTGTTTCTAAACCACCTGTCCCAGAAGAAAGATTTCATTGTTTCTAATTAGCTGTATTGGAAGAGAGCTTTCATTGTTTCTAATTAGCTGTATTGGAAGAGAGATTTCATTGTTTCTAAACCAGCTGTTGTTGAAGAAAGATTTCATTATTTTTTTAACTAGTTGTCTCGGAAGAAAGATTCCATTCTTTCTAAACTAGCTGTAGATATCTTCTAGAACAACGGTTCCAAACTTTTCGGCCGACCACTCCCTGCCGTCCTAGTCACATCCATAACCCCCAGAAAACCTTCTTCTCACCAGCTGCTTCTGATGCCTCCTGCTGTTTCATTTTCCTCAAACCGCTTACCTGGATATTCCAAAAGCCACCGTCCATCGGTATCATCCCACTTTGGGAACCTCTGTTCCAGACGGACATGCCCTGCTTTGAAGAGGTGTTGCAAAAATAAGCTGAGATCCGCGGAGACGCTGCGAGATTTGGCAAACACTGTGCCATGCGAGGGACTCGGAGTGGAGTTTAGGTCTGCAGGCTGTCAGTGTTAGCAGGGCTGATGTTTTCTCAATGCAGGAGTTGTAAGTGGACCCCCCTCTTCTGATTGCTTAAGTATGTTTTCTCAAGGGGATTCTGTGTAGCCGCTACAACAAAACATACCAGAGGTTCTCATCTTTTTTTTTTTTTGTGTGTGTGTTTTGAGAGTGTGGTCCACATGTGAAACTTTGGGAAATGAAAAGTGTGATCAGGTTTGTCAAAACGCCGAAGTGAGTTAGTAACAAGTGATTTTGAAAAACTGTTTAATTTCTTGGTAATCTCCCTCGAAAGGAATATTTGGTTTCTTTCGTACTTTCTTTCTTTCTTTCTTTCTACTTCGTTCGCTCAAACATCGACACCAGTCTCTCTCTCTCTCTCTCTCTCTCTCTCTTCGTCTCAGGTTCTCAGTATCATCGTAGAGATTCTCTTTTTATTGGGGGCTGGGGTCTGGCCAGGTCTCTTGTCTTAGTAGAGTGTGTTGATGGTAAATCTGGAGGATATGATTTGGTGTCCGTTGCTCTTTACCGCATGCACGTAGATCTGTTGGGCCAAAGTCCTGGCAAAGATAGTGTCCCAGCCTTCTCCTTCGGAGGGTTGCCACTTGGTCGTTTTTTTTTTTTTTTTGGTTTGTTTTTGTGTGGGATTTTCTGATTTCTTTGAATCCGAAGAATGCGACGGTTCTGAAAGAAGACATCGACGAGGACGAAGAATATCCTATGCTGGCTTTCTTTAGTTCCGGAACACAGCGAAGAAGAACTGGTTTCTTTCTGCCGTGTTTGTCAGTTTGTTTTTTTTGGTTTTTTTTGCAGAGCCGCCGGCCTGGAACCAGGGCAGAATCTGGAGAGATGGTGGTCGTCCAGCTTCAGCCCGCTCCATCTGGTAATTATCTTTTCTGGCCAGTCCCCTTTTAGAATGTGAGCTTGCACGATAAGAAAATATGTAGGCGACCAGCAGCGACACACCCGCGTGAACAATAATGTCATAAGGGGGTGGATAGCGGTCATATTTGTGGCCGGACAACAATGACATACATGGACGGACATCAATGACATATGTAGACGGACAGCAATGACATACGTGGACGGACAACATATACATATATGAACAGACAGCACTGACACATATGAACAGACAACACTGACCCATATTAACGGACAACACTGACATATATGAAAGGACAACACTGACATATGGACGGACAGCACTGACATATATGAACAGATAATAATGACATATATCAGCGGACAACAGTGATATATCTGGACGGATAACCCTGATATGCATGGACGGACAACACTGACAATAAGTGGACGGACAACACTAACAAAGCTGGATGAACAACTTCCAGGAGATAGACAGAAAGTTGCCATGATACATCATGAAAGCCACAGACTGCTAACTGCCAATCTTAGTCCTGAAGATAACACACACATCAATAAATTATCTAATTGCCATGTAGATTTAGAACTATATGTACTTTATTCAGTTCTTTTCTTCTTCTTCTTCTTCTTCTTCTTCTTCTTCTTCTTCTTCTTCTTCTTCAATTTTCCGAGCCATTACGGCTCATTACTACAGATAAAGTTCTGCATTCCTCTCTCTTCCTAATCTTCTCTCTCCAGTTGACGACACCAATTTCCTTTGCATCCTTTGTCGTGATTCATCTCTATGTTGTCTTTCCATCTTTGTCTTTGTCTACCCCTTGGTTTTGTTTCCTTCATCTCATGTACATACAACATCTTCGTTTGTCTCTTCTCTTCCATTCTTTCATCATGGCCAGCCAGCGTAGTCTGTTCAGTTACAAGACATTTATAATTCGTAGGGATTTTAATAAGCTGTTCAGTTCAGTGTTCTTTCTAGCTCTCCATTCTCCAATGTTGGTATAGTTTGTAGGCCCAAAGATTTACTTCTTAACATCTTGTTACTTCCTATTTTGCAGTTTAATATTTCGCCAAAGACCACCAACCAGAAGAAGTTGAAAAGCCCTGGTCTGAACTGTGCTAAGAAGTTCTTCAAGCGATCACAGACTCGTTATACTCCAGGTTTATTTACTGCCGACACGTCATCCCCAAAACAGGAAGTGCGATTGAGAACAGTTTGCCCAGCTTCCTTGGTGCCACCCCGAACTACATGAACTCGCTGGTGGACCGCCAGAATAGAGTTGCCCCACCCCTGGTAGATCATCAAGTTTTGCTCGCAGCTGGTGAGGCAGACTGCCGGGATGTGAAGGTCTGGGTGCTATAGACAAGAAGCTCGAACACGTGAGCGTGCTAGGTGGAGTTTTGAGGTGTATAGACGGTAGATTTTGCTGTTTAAGCAGAGGAAGAGGAAGAAGAAGAAGTCTTAGCTGCCAACCAGAACTCGCTGTCGATTCTTCCTGGACTGTTCTGGGCCCCAGATGGAACAGATCATCCCCAGATGTTCAAAATGTGGGCGGGACTTTATATAATTCTTTCCGTTTTTTGGGTGGTCTGTTTTAATTCTTCCCGTATTTAAAGTGTGATGGTCTAATTCTTTTATTTTAGAACCCAGTGTGAGTTGTGGCGACTCTTCTTCTTCTTCTTTTTCTTCTTCTTCTTCTTCTTCAATCGCCACGTGCATGAAGTGACATATTCACGGCATCTAACATCATGGTATCTTATTTTCCCTTCTTTCACAGCCAAGACTATGTGCGATGTGATCTAGTGCGCCCCGCTGTGCAGACACACACTCTGCCTCATCGTAGACAATTTTTTTTCCTCAACACATAGGGACGAGTATCACATTTTTTTTTACAACAGGATCTGCAGTGACAGGATGGAGCAGAACCTACTGCTATCAAGTCCGGCAACCAGCGTCGCTAACGATTTCGACATCCCAGCCTATATTGAAGGTTAATTGAATGAGTATCAAATAAGAAAGGGACGGCTAAAGATAGAACAGATGAGTCCTGTATGACATTGCGAGAAACACTGTGGTTACCTTCCTTGTTGCAAAATGTATAAACTAGGAAAAAAGTAGGAGCAGCTTTAATACTTAACTACTACAAAGTTGTAACGTTTCGGCGTGAGCCTTAATCATACAAAAGCATACAGGACGAAGAAATTGAGAGAGGAGATAAAATATAGATTCATATGAATGCAATTTTAAAAAATAATAAATTAATAATGAATAGAGCGTTTAGCTGTAACTGTAAGAAGATGTGGCTTGTCCGACACTGTGTGTGAGAAATGAGCATGGTAGGGCGTAGAGACTGTTTAAATGGAGACTGTGATGTGTGGTCGGTGGGTCGTAACTGGGGGTGATGGGTGGGGAAATCGTGGAGAGGAGAGAGAGTGGTACAATCTTAACCTAGCCAGGAGAAGGTGAATTAGATGGTTATAGTTAGGGTTATAATGTGATGATGTGGTGAGTTTCTGAACTATGTATAACAAGTGAGAAAGGGGTGGAGTTTAGAGGAGAGGGATTATAATTGTTGAAGAGTAGAATGTTAGGTGTAGCTGAATAGCGAGTTTGACCCGTGTGGTTCCAGCGTCCCATAATCCTGAATGTAGCGGTTATCAAGCGCTAGGTGGCTTGTGTCATCTGCGTGACATTGTTTGATGGCTGTTACCAAAAAATGAGATTTGCCTCTGTGGTTGAGGCCACTAAAATGATTTGGGACTGGGTTCGAAGCATGCTGGGTGATATCGTACAGATGTTGTTGCATGCAGTCCCCTAATCTGAGGCAAGTCTCACCAATATACGCTATCCTACATCTTTTGCATACGATGACATATATCACATTACGGGACTCGCATGTGAATCCCTCATGAAGAGTGAGGATAGTTTTGGGAAAGGCGATCGTTTTCGTTTCCCAGACTACAGGGGAGGTAACACAGCGGAGGCGTTGCAAAGATCTTATATGTATTTTTTTGTTCGTATATACATCAGGACTTTGACTCTACCTGTTTTGTTTTTGGAGGAACTTTGCAGTTCTTGAATGTGTCTAAGAAAAGTCAATAGACAAAATTAGGGATCCTAGTGACAAAAAAAAAAAATGAAGTGTCAAGTGGCATGTCCTTTCCAAAACGTGATCCCTCTAAAAACCCTATAAAAGGATGAGGTTACACAAACAAACTCAGTTAATTTTCAATCAGACAATGGCACGTATATCGCAAAATTTACGAAACATTTCTATTGGTTGCCTGCAAGCAAGCGAAAGTCAAAGTCAGGTTGCCAGGCATTTAAACGTGCAACAGAGTACTATCAGTCGACTTTGGCACCGCTTCCAAGCCACTGGCTCAGCTGAAGACCGGCACCGCAGTGGACGACAAGGGGTGATAGCAGCAGTCAATGATCGCTTTATTCTGGTTCACCACCTCAGAAACATGTTTAAAACAGCCTCCTCAAGTGCTCAGTCATTGCTTGCAGGACGTCGTGTGTCTGATCAAACTGTCTGGAATAGACTGCATGAAACTGGACTGGTGGCACGACGACCTCACCGAGGTCCTGTCTTAATGAGACGCCATCGCCAAAATCGACTTGTCTGGGCCAACCAACATCGGCCCTGGACAACTGATAGTCAGTGGAGACATGTCTGGTTTAGTGACGAATCTTCCTTTTTGTTGCACTGCCATGATATGCAGAGAAGGGTCTACCGTAGGCCAAATGAACGTTTTGTCCAAAATTGCGTTGATGAAGCTCTGCCTCACGGTGGTGGAGGTGTAATGGTATGGGGAATGATCAATTTCAAAGGAAGGAGTCCATTGGTGCAGATTGAAGGAGGCTTGAATGCGCAACGATAAAGTTAATGAAATTCTTCGACCCCATGTCCTTCTATTTTTGGCTGCGCAAAGGTCTGTGTTTCAACAGGACAACGCCAGACTCCATTCTGCACGGTCCACCACACAGTTCCTGACTGCCAACAACATTCTCACCCTTCCCTGGCCATCCCTGTCTCCAGACATGAATCCGATCGAGCACCTATGGGATGAGCTGCAAAGACGTGTTTGTCGCCGAAACGTTTCTCCAGCCAATCGTCATGATCTGTGGCAGGCACTCCAGGAAGAGTGGGCAGCCATCCCACGGGCGCACATCAGACATCTGATCACATCTATGCACAGGAGATGCCAGTCGCTGATCGATGCAAGCAGAGGCCACACACTATACTAAGTTGAGAATCCCTGGGATTAACAAAAATTCTCGTCATACAGATGCAAGAAACTGTCAAGTGAGTGTTTAAACCCTTTGGTATGATTGTGTGCAATTTGAAAATTTTATTCACTCAATTTAAAAAGCTACAGAATATCAAAGTTATGGCTAAAATTGGGTCATCAGTAGTTATGTGTTTCTTTTTTTTGACAGTATATATATATATATATATATATATATATATGAACCTTAAGTGCCCAGGGCACATGGGGCTTCCGCAAGGGTTTTCCACAAATGCCTGTCCTTCGCCTTTTTTTCTGCTCGTGCCCAGGTGAGCCCTCTATTGCTCAACATCCTTTCTGTTGTTCTTCTCCATGTCTCATTTGGTCTACCCTTACTTCTGTTCCCCTGTGGTATCCATCTTAGTGCTATTTTTGGTAGTGAGTTGTCAGTCATTCGGAACACATGTCCCAACCATCGCCAGCGTCTTTCCTCAATAATTGTTGTCAGTGGCTTCATCTGCATTTCTGCCAATAAGATGTTATTTCTTATGGTGTTTGGCCAAAATATTTTTCTAATTCTTCGTAAACATTTAGTCTGGAAAGAATTCAACTTGTTTTCTATGGTTTTGGTGATTTTCCAGCATTCACTTCCATAGAGTAGTACACTTAGAACATTACTCTTAAATATCCTGATTTTCATATTTATGCTTAGTTTTTTTTATTTCCATATATTCTGCAGCATTGCAAAAGCCTGGTTTGCTCTGGTAAGTCTGCTGTTGATGTCCTCTTTGCTGTCTCCATTTTCTACTACTCTGCTGCCAAGGTATACAAATTCGTTGACCTCCTCCACTAACTTGCTATCTACTCTGAGTACATTTCTGTTGTTCACATTTTGCTTCATTAACTTTGTCTTTCCTACGTTGATCTTTAGTCCTATGTTGTTTGCATTCTGAGTTAGCTTGTTTATTTTATCTTGCATATCTTTGTGACTGCTTGATAATAGACAAATGTCGTCCGCAAAGTCAAGGTCCTCCAGCACTGTGTCAAGGGTCCATTGTAATCCTCTGCGTTTGTCTGATGTTGCCTCCTTCATTAACCAGTCTAGTGCCAAGATAAATAATGTTGGCGATAGTACACATCCCTGCTTCACTCCTGTTTGTACCCTAAAGCTGCTGGAGGTATGTTCTCCTCAGATCACTTTGCACTGAGAACCCTCGTATAGGGCTTTGATTACATTAACTATCTTATGGGGGAGGCCATGCCATCTTAGGATTTTCCACAGTGCATCTCTGTTGACACTGTCAAAGGCTTTCTCAAAATCTATGAATAATGCATATGTTGTGCTATGCCACTCATTTGCCTGTTGTAATATTTGTCGAAGTACAAATATGTGGTCTATGCATGATCTTCCTTTCCTAAATCCTGCCTGCTCTTTCCGAAGTTTTTCCTCAAGTGTTGGTACAATTCTGTTGATGATTATTCTGCAAAATACTTTACTGGTGAGTGGCAGTAGGGTAATGCCTCTCCAGTTCCCGCAATCTCTGAGGTCACCCTTCTTTGGTAGTTTTACTATAAGCCCAGTTTTCCACTCATCTGGGGCTTTTCTAGATCCCAGATTTGTTGTAATATCCGGCAAAGTTATTTTGGTGTTTCTGTTTCTTCTGCTTTCAACATCTCAGCAGTCACTTCATCTTCACCTGGTGCCCTGTCTGATTTTAGCTTCTTTATTGCCTCCTTTACTTCACTTATTGTTATTGGTCCTGTATTGATGTTTAGTTCCGTTTTTGCTTCAGGTATGTCTATTGTTTGTGCTGCTTGTGTTCTGTTTAGTAGGGTGTTAAAGTGTTCCCTCCATCTTTCAATTTTTTCTCTTTCTCCACTGACTAGCTGTCCATTTTGTGTCCTTACTGCACTTTCACATCTTGTGATGAAGTTACCTGTCATCTGCTTTGTGATTTTATATATGGTTTTCATGTCATTTGTATATGCTGCTTTCTCTGCTGTTTCTGCTAAGTTGTCATAGTATTGACGTTTATCTTGACGGCATGATTCCTTCACTTCTTTGTCTTTTTGCGCACAATTACTTAGAACTTGTTCTTTAAGCCGTTGTGATTTGGTGTTCAGTAATTTTTTCTTGATTTCTTTTCTTTGCTCTATCTTTTCCCATGTGGTCTTGCTTATCCATTCCTCTTTTCTCCGTTTCTGATATCCCAGCACCTCTTTTGCTGTTTCCTGTAGTGTTTTATTGAACTCTAGTATGGACATTTCTGCTTCGTCTTGTAGGACACTGAAGCCGTTCTTAAGTACTATTGAGAATTCATTTCTTGTTTGCTGGTCTTTCAGTTTTCTTGTATCAAAATGTATCTTTCTGTGTTCTCCGATTTTGGCTTTCCTTAATTTTAGTTTTATTTTTGCTACCAGAAGGTTATGATCACTTCCTACATCTGCTCCTTTCCTTGCTCGCACATCTTGTAGTGACCGTTTCCACTTGTTGTTTATTAGTATGTGATCGATCTGGTTTTCTGTGGTTTTATCTGGTGACCTCCAAGTCATCTTATGGATGTTTTTGTGTTGGAAAATTGTCCCTCCGATGGTCATTATGTTTTCTTCACAGAAACTGCACAGTCTTTCTCCATTTTCATTTATTTCTCCAATTCCTTCTCTTCCCATGATTATTCTTCTATCTTCATTTCCTTCACCTACTTTTGCATTGAAGTCGCCCAAGATGAGTAGCATATCATGCTTGGGTATTATTTCTACTGTTGCTTGGAGGCTGTTGTAAAAATCTTCTTTTAATTCCTCTTCAGCTGCTTCTGTTGGTGCATAACAAACTATAATAGACAGCTTCGTGAATCTTGAGTTGAAGCGTGCATATAATAATCTCTCATTTATTGGGGTCCATTTCAGCAATGCTCTTGATGCTTCTTTTGTTATAATTAATGCTACTCCTCCTTCATGAAGATCTTCTTTACCTGACCATATTATTGTATCTTCTGTGTGCTGTGTTGTTAATTTCCTTCTGCCTTGTCCTGTCCATCTTGCTTCTTGTATTCCTAGTATGTCTAGTTTGTATCTGTGCATTTCCTTGATGGTTTGTGCTAGTTTTCCAGTCTGGTTTAGTGTTCTTACATTCCAGCTGCCTATTTGCATCTTGCGTTTAGGTTCCAGGAGGTCTGCAGTCGGGCTGGGGACTTCCAGTGGCTGGCTTTCACCCACAACCTTCATGGGCTCAGTTTCCTGATAAGCATTTCTCCTTCCACCTGCATTTGTTTTTTCCCTTGCTTCCGTTTCTGTTGCAGTCTGATAGTTTTTTTACCAGATAGGGTTGCTGGCCCTATGCCGAACCCTCCTTAGCCGCCTTTTACGATCATGCGTGGTAGGGTACAGTGGTCCTATTCTTTGCAGATCCCGGGTACCACACGGGATATATATATATATATATATATATATATATATATATATGTCAACCTAGATGAAATTAAATTGCATGAACTTGAAACAGCAGTGAATTTAATGGCTAACAACAAAGCTGCAGGTGAAGATGAAATAACAGCCGAAATGCTGAAAGCTATCAATAGTGACAACATGAGACAACTACAGAGAATGTTTAACATAATTTGGAAAGAAGAGAAGGTCCCTTCTAATTGGAAGAAAGGAATCATTGTTAAAGTACCCACAAAAAAAGGCAACCTTAGTGACTGTAACAACTGGAGAGGAGTAACCTTAATATCAATTGTGTCAAAAGTATTTTGCAAGGTCATTTTGAATAGACTTAAAGATATAGTGGATAATGCAATAAGAGAAGAACAAGCAGGATTTCGAAAAGGGAGAAGCTGTCTCGACCAGATCTTTCTTTCAGAATAATACTTGAAGAACATATTGAAAAGCAGAAACCATTAATACTGAATTTCATAGATTTAAAAAAAGCATTTGATAGCATACACAGAGATTCAATATGCAGAATTTTAAGTCTATATGGAATACCATCTAAAATTGTCAACATCATTAAGGACTTATAAAATGGATATGTTTGTGCAGTCAAGACAGAAGAAGGGATGAGTGAATGATTCCAGACTGAAACAGGTGTGAAACAAGGATGTATACTGTCTCCTTTACTTTTTGGGATTATAATAGACTTCATAATGAAAAAATGCTGCACAGGTAATACAGGTATTTTCCGAAGAAAAAGAGGCAGACCGCGTGAAACTCTGAAGAGGACATTATTAAGAGAGGCCAAATTAACATTCATAAAATCCTTTGATGAGGTTGAAAGACTCGCCGAAGACAGGAAAAATTAGCTAACTACTTTGCGAGCCCTATGTGACGTTTAACAGCACGGGAAGGATATAAGATATAAGATATATATATATATATATATATATATATATATATATATATATATATATATATATATATATATGTATATTCATTCATTCATTCATTTGTATGTCCCTTGCGGAACTTTGCCTCCCAAACAGCACTCCTGTAGGCCTCTCGGTTGTGAGCAAGATGGCCTGATATATATTATATATATATATATATATATATATATATATATACGAGTATATGAGACATAAGAGACAAATATATGAGACATATGCGAAGAATCAGAAAAAGATAGGAGTTTCCATCTTTGCTACTTTTGGCGAAATAATGAGCATCACGTGACAATATGCCCGCCAGAGCCACGAAGTGGTTGGTGCGCTAGACTCATGGCTAAAGTCGATGGTTCGAATCCAGCAGGAGATGCCACGGTCAGCCAGGCTATAGAAACAGGGACCTAGCTTATTCTGGGGGGGGGGGAGAAGAGAGGAAGGAGGGCAGACCTGATGGTGAGCACATCATCCTCTGTTGTACCGGAAGGTCAAGGAAAATATGGGCACTAACACTTTACCCTTTACCCGTCGTCATGGAAATATATGGCTATCTTTACTTTATTTTAACTTCAGTTTGCAATATTCTTCTTCTTCTTCTTCTTCTTCTTCTTGAAGAGCATCTCCTCGTAGGAGCATAGCACCACACTTGGGGAAACAAGGGTTACACATGAAGTCAGGAGACACAATGGAAATCATGCTGGATGGTTTGTTGTTTCTGTAGCAGATTATGACAATCGGAAAACGGTGGATTCAGTCTTGGTATAATCTACATGACATCTTCCACAACAGCCTGACCTGATCTAGATCTCCGTCTTCTGAGACTAGCAAGCCATCGTGAAAGAAATTCCTTCCATCCAATGACATGAGTTCAGGTGATTATCTTTCGTGACAAGTTTCGGTCGTTGTGTTCCAGGTGTGCGTGCAGTCCAGGGGTTCTCAAATTTGGAGGTTTACTTCCCCTCCCATCCTATGTAAGATGTGATTACATGATGTCATAAATATGGCCAGAGTTGATATGTAAGATGTGATTACATGATGTCACAAATATGGCCAGAGTTGATATGTAAGATGTGATTAAATGATGTCATAAATATGGCCAGAGTTGATATGTAAGATGTGATTACATGATGTCACAAATATGGCCAGAGTTGAGATGTAAGATGTGATTACATGATGTCACAAATATGGCCAGAGCTGAGATGTAAGATGTGAATGCATGATGTCACAAATGTGACCAGAGTTGGGATGTAAAATATGATTACATGATGTCACTCACAAATGTGGCCAGAGTTGAGATGTAAGATGTGATCACATGATGTCACAAATATGGCTAGGGTTCAGATGTAGGATGTGATTACATGATGTCACAGATATGGCCAGAGTTGAGAAGACTCATCTGTCCCCTGTGTCTGAAGTTCAGTGCTGCTCAATTAGCTCCATCACCTCGTGGAATCATCATCATCATCATCACTGCCTTAGCGTACCATTAGTTCCCACGATCTCTCGGGTCTAAAAGAAAAGAAAGAAGAATCGGCAAACAATGACGTAAACCTCTCTCCATCTCTCTTTCTTTCTCTCTCACCTCTCTCCATCTCTTTTTCTTTCTCTCTCGACTCTCTCTATCTCTCTTTCTTTCTCTCTCATTCCCTCTCACCTCTCTTTGTTACCCTATCGCCTCTCTTCATTTCTCTGTTACTCTCTTGTCTCTCTCCACATCTCTTATCTACCCTATCACCTCTCTCCCTCTCTCTTTGTTACTCTCTTGTCTCTCTCCACATCTCTTATCTACCCTCTCACCTCTCTCCCTCTCTCTTTGTTACTCTCTTGTCTCTCTCCACATCTCTTGTCACTCTCTCACCTCTTTCCACCTCTCTTTTGTCTCTCTCCACATCTCTTGTCTACCCTCTGACCTCTCTCTTCATCTCTCTTTGTTACCCTCTCATCTCCCTTCACCTCTCTTTGTTACCCTCTCGCCTCTATTCACCTCTTCGTCACTCTCTCTCGTTTCTCTCCACTTGTCTTTGACACTCTCACACCCATCTCCTTGTTAACATCTCAGCTCTCTCCACTTCTCTTAGTTACCCTGTCACCCCTCTTAGTTACCCTCCCACCTCTCTCCACCTCTCGTCTTTACCCTCTCACCTCTCTCCACCTCTCTTAGTTGTCATCACACCTCTTCTTTGCCCTTTCACATCTCTCCACCTCTCTTCATTGTCCTTTCATCTATTTCGCACCTCTCAGTTACCCTCTCACTTCTCTTCATTGCCCTCACCTCTCCCCATCTCTCTTCATTGTTCTCTCCTCTCTCCACCTCTCTTCATTGTCCTTTCATCTTTCTCCACCTCTCATCATTATCGTCTCATCTCTCTCCGTCTCTCTTCATTGTCCTTTCATCTCTCTCCGTCTCTCTTCATTGTCCTTTCATCTCTCTCCAGCTCTCTTCACTGTCCTTTCACCTCTCTCCACCTCTCCCTCTCGCCTCTCTCCTCCTCTCTTAGTTACCCTCTCACTCCTGATTGATTTCGAAAGTTAATAACCTCATTTCCATTTTACTGATGACCAGCTTTGATCAAAAAATCACCCGTCTGACAGCAAACATCATAAGACTTTGCCCATTTCGTATAGCGCAGTTTTAAGCGGCATTGTCCTTACAATTAGCTACATAACATCAATAATAATCTCAGTATTTGAGTAATAGAAAGCTTATTGACAGCCCTTTCAGAAATCTGTCGCTTAAGTCCAGAACTGTCAACATAAATATCCCAGATTAGGACCACCAGGTCGCGGCAACAAAACTCGCGCAGTCATGCGTCGAGAATCTCGACGTCAATAGTCGAGAAATAATGAGGAGCGTAAGTGGTGATTACAGGTGAGAAACAGAAACCTGGGCAATACATACCTCTCAGGATTTTTGATAATGGCAAACACACTTTCATAACGGATCAAATCTAGTTATCACATACGAACGACCGCCAAATGCGCATTTAATGTCCCGTCCGCCTTCGGGTGAGTTTAACATCCCAGAAGAAATCGTTTCTGGGAAACTCGTTTTCTGACTCCAAGGTCTTAAGTCGATCGTTAACGGTTTGCCATTTCTCGCTTCGGAGTCGTCCAGGCTTTTCCGGTGGCTTTTGTGGCGTCTGTTTATACACAGCGCCCAGACAAAAGAGCCTGGGCGATATTAATGTATCCATCAAGTGAAATGGCGCGATCCGTTAAAATTTACATTCATACCTGGCTGGGGAAAGTGCGAGACGGTGAAAAAAAGGGTCCTCTCCTATTAAGCCCTCTTGTTGAGATATTCAAAGGTGCTTTTGATGGTTTCAACAATATATGATTAAGATTTAGCCACACATTCTGAGTCCTGGATAGCCGTGGCCAGAGAGAAAAGTCGAGCATCAATCATTTAATTCTATCGAGTAAGTGAAGCCTGGATCTTTTGTTGGGACTTTGGCGCAGACATCGTCGATACATCAAAACTCGTGTCAAAACCAACGGAAGTACTTTGCCGTTTGTGTCAAAATTGCTTTCACCAAGTCCTGGACTTGACGCATTAGGTCTAACAGCGCGGCAGCTCAGCATCGCCCTCGGACTAAAAGCTGAACAAGTTGGTTCGATTGCCAGGAAAAAGAGTTTGAGAGGCTGTTCTCCCACAAAAGACAGGGCAAAGCTCAGAAGAGAAGATGAAATAAACGAGGATATGAAAATGTAGATTCTTCTGTTTCGCTTGGAGGGGAAAATATCGACAAACGACGAAGTTCATAATCGAACGACATGAATACTGATGATGCCGCTCTGGAAAGCGGAAATTAATTTTTAGCCCTTGACTTCCATAACGTAAGAGGTTCAGGCCGGGGTTGGGGAGCAGGGTTTCTAGGACACATTCATTGCTGGAAGTGAGTGATGCATTGCTATTTGAGTAGTGTGCTCTTGCGAGGCTCATAATTGGCCGCTGAGGCCTTTCTGTTGACGTGGAGTATAAAACAATTTGTTGGAAGCCATTATCCCACACGGCCCCGGACTTAGCTCTGAGGAGTAAAAGAGTTAATCTAGTATTGATTAAAGTTTCTGTACTGACTTTGCTTCGCATGCCATGACGGGCGAGACAAAGGGCTGTTGTAAGCTGTTCTTTGCCTCTTTGTGTGTTTGTTTGTTTGTTTGTTTGTTTGTTTTTGCCTGGGTATGGTATGACTGTTTCTTGTTTTTTTTTTAAACCTCTTTTGCATGTTAATTTCTTGCTCTTCAAAGCAAATTATTTTTTTTTAATATTTAAAATAATTTAAAATACTATTTTTTAAAATAATATTTAAAATAATTTAAAATATTTTATATTTAATCAATAGCTACGCCAAAAACTGTCGAATAATATAAATTGTTGTTCTTGGTCTATCTCGGATAATATAGACTGTCGTTATTGTTCTCTCCCAGATAATATAGATTGGTGTTCTTGTTTTATCTCAGATGATATAGACTTGTTCTTGTTCCATCTCGGATAATATACATTGTTGTTATTGGTCTATCTCGGATAATTTAGATTGCTCTTCTTCTTTCAACCCGGATAATACAGGCTGTTGTTTTTGGTCTTTCTCGGGTAATATAGATTTTTGTTCATGGTCTATCTCAGATAATATAGACTGTTGTTCTTATTATATCCCGAATAATATACAATGTTGTTCTTGTTCTATCTCGAATAATATTGACTGTTGTTCTTGCTCAATCTCGGATAATATAGACTTGTTCTTGGTCTATCTTGGATAATATAGATTGCTATTCTTGTTCTATATAAGATAATATAGACTTGTTCTTGTTCTAACTCGGATAATATAGATTGCTGTTTTTATTCTATCTCGGATAATATAGATTGCTGTTCTTGTTCTATCTCAGATTATATAGACTTCTATCTCCGATAATATATATTTCTGTTCTTGTTCTATCTCGTATAATAGAGACTGTTCTTGGTCTATCTTGGCTAATACAGATTTTTGTTCTTAGTCTATCTCGGATAATATAGACTGTTGTCCTTGTTTTACCCTGGATAATATAGACTGTTTTTCTTCTTCTATTTCGGATAATATACATTGTTGTTCTTGGTCTGTCTCGGATAATATATAGTGTTGTTCTTATTCTATCTCGGATTATATAGATCGTTGTTCTTGTTCTATCTCGGATAATATAGATCGTTGTTCTTGTTCTATCTCGGATAATATAGATCGTTGTTCTTGTTCTATCTCGGATAATATAGATCGTTGTTCTTGTTCCGTCTCTCTGGAACTGAGAACAAGGTATTTTACAGCAGCTGAGGCGGTGACGGCGCTGGAGCAGGAGCACTGTGTCGGATGGGGAGTTGGTAGCGGCAATTATTTCCTCACAGCTGGAGTGAAGGTAAGAAGCAGGTTAAGGTGCAGTGCTTCTTCATCAAGGCTCCACTGCCGTTGGGGGAGGGAGATGAGGGAGGGGGTGGGAGCAGCGGTCATCTCTGATCCGTTATAACTCTCCAACTCATAACATGGGTAGTTAGCTATGGGTAGCTTACCAACTGTCCTGTGTGTCCTCTGCCCAGACAGTATACGGTAAACACATCCTGTATCTTCATGAACCGCAAAATTCAGCCATCATGAATTCAAACTGAATTCAGAGTATTCCGAACTGTGCTATGTAAGACATACATACGGGGCCCGCTCTCCGTACAAACAGCGGTAATGAAAATAAACAGTAAAAATAACAAAGCAGGAACAGGAGAAATGGAAAACATGGAAGGTAAGATCAGGCAAATAGTAGCAACATGTAGATGGGAATTTAGGCCTATGCTGTACAGCGGAGCTTTACAAGTGCGGGGTATTTCATGTCTCTTAGGGGTACAGGGGCCATACGAGGGGGTATGGGAACAAAATGACAGAAGCATGGGGGCCAGACAATGAGCACGTGGGAGCCAAATGACAGGGGTATGAGAACCAACTGATGGAATTAGGGGAATCAGCTGATACGGGTATGAGAACCAACTGATACCGGTATGGAAACCAGCTGATCTAGGTATGGGAACCAGCTGATACGGGTATGGAAACCAGCTGATCTAGATGTGGGAACCAATTGATCCGGGTATAGAAACCAACTGATCCGGGTATAGAAACCAACTGATCCGGGTATGGAAACCAACTGATACGGGTATGGAAGCCAGCTGATCTAGGTATTTGAATCAACTGATGGGGGTATGGGAATCAACTGATCGGGGTATAGGAACCACCTGATCTGGGTGTTGGAAACAGCTAATACGGTTATGGAATCCAGCTGATCTGGGTATGCGAACCAGCTGATACGTGTAGGAAGTCAGCTGATACGGGTATGGCATCCAGATGATATAGATATGGGAACCAATTGATACGAGTATGGAAACCAGCTGATCTAGGTATGGGAACCACCTGATACGGGTGTGAAAACCAGCTGAGACGGGTATGGAAACCAGCTGATCTAGGTATGGGAACCAGCTGATAGGGGTATGGAAACCAAGTGATACAGATATGGAAACCACCTGATACGGGTGTGCAAACCAGCTGAAACGGGTATGGAAACCAGCTGACCTAGGTATGAGAATTAACTGATGAGGGTATGGGAATCAAATGTTGATGGTATGTGAACCAACTGATGGGTGAATGTGAACCAAATAATGATTTTTATGGTAACCAAATGATGATCTTATATCTTATATCTTTCCCCTGCCGTTAAACGTCACATAGGGCTCGCAAAGTAGTTCGCCAATATTTCCTGTCTTCGGCGAGTCTTTCAACCTCATCAAAGGATTTTATGACTGTTAATTTGGCCTCTCTTAATAATGTCCTCTTCAGAGTTTCACGCGGTCTGCCTCTTTTTCTTCGGCCTGTTGTGTTCCACTTGATAGCTTGTTTTGGGATTAAATGATGATGGTATGGAAATAAAATGTTGATAGCATGTGAACTAACTGATGGGTGAATGGGAACCAAATAATGGTTTTTACGGTAAACAAATGATGAGGATATGCGACCTACATAATGGGTGGGGGAGTGGGAATAAAATAATGAGATAATGAGTTTATGAAAACCAAACGATATGGCTATGGGAAACAAACGATCGAGGAGTATAGGAAATAAATGATGGCAGTATAGAAACCAAATGATGGGTGTATTTGGGAACAAAATGATGGGGGGGGGGGGGGGTAAGAAAACAAATGATAAGGGTAGGCGGACCAAAAAATGAGGTAAAGGAACCAAATAATGAAAAAAAAAAGAACCAAATGATGAGATTACGGGATCAGTTCCCTGAATAATTTCTTTAAAAAACAAATCTTGTTAGATTATAAAGCTTTTCAGCGGTTCTGTTCTTAGTTATCCAAGTCTAAGATAAAAACAGGCTGTTGACATCTTTGTAAGCCTTACCTGTACCTAACGGATGATGGTTTGAAAGATCTAACCAAACGCTTATGTAGACAGACACACACTGGATGTTTGTAGACTTGAGAGTTTTGAAAACCGCTGCTTAAAAAAGTGTATGATACATTTAGGACGAAACGTGTTTATCCATTTGTCTGTGCAATGAGCCATTCAGACAGTGCGTTCTGTGTTTAGCAGATTAAAATCTGAATGAATTCCTGTGCACAAACCAAACATGGCGACTTGGTCGTTTCCGGGTGAAAACATAGCGGCTGTGTTTATTAAAATGAATGTGTGTGTGTTCCAGGGATTTTTGTTTGGAAGTGAAAGGGTTAAAGGAGTATTTCCTGGCACGTGTGTGTTTTTCTACTACTATGCCACCCACACAATGAAGAAAACCTATAAAAGTCGAAATATTGAAATCAGCAGTTTTTTTTTTCTATTATTTCAAATAAAAACTTTTATGAAAAGTAGAAAAATAGGCAGTTATAAAGAAAATAACAGCGCGACAGATATGGTTGAATGACATGAACAACAAAACAAATAAGGAGAAGTGCCACACATAATGTAAAAAAAACTCAAAAAGTTATTCGTTAACAAAAACGACAATATATGAAAGACATGGTAAGCGAGATGCAGACATGCTATCAGAATAAGAAAATCAAGGAATTCTATAAAGAATTGCCAACAGCAAAGCAAGAGTATAAACAGCCTCTGCAGAGCTTGAAGGATAGTAATGGAAACATGATAAATAATGAAGAGAAAATCTGTACCAGATGGAAAGAATATTTGGAAAAACTACTAAACTATGAAGAGCCTATAAGCACATTACCATGTGAAGAAATAAAGACTTGTGAACCTGAAATAGAGGAACCAGACTTGGAAGAAGTCATCTACAGTATCACGTTTCTACCAAGCAACAAAGTAACTGGTTCAGATGGAATTGCCGCAGAACTAATTAAGGAAGGAGGTCTAAATCTACATGAACAGATATGTGCACTAATACAACAAATATGGAGAGAAGAAAAACTCCCTAGTGAATGGAGAGAATCATTACTGATCCCAGTATTTAAAAAAAGGCGATAAAAGCAAGTGTGAAAACTAGAGAGGAATATTCTTACCGCAAACAAGCTACAAAATACTATCTATTATAAATAGATTAAAACCATACAGAGAGAACATACTGGGAGACTATGAAGCATGTATATGGGAAACATAGATCAACCAAAGACCAACTATTTTATCTACGTCAAAGAGCAGAAACCTTCTAGGAATATGGAAAAGAAGTACATAATATCTTCATTGACTTCAAGAAAGCTTATAACAGCGTAGACAGAAGCAGCTTATGGAGAATTATGAAGGAATTTGAGATACCTAATAAATTAATCAATCTGACCAGAATGTGTATGGAGGATACACAAATTATAGTAATGTATAAAGGAAGAAAGTCAGAACCCTTCTCTATAAGAACTGGTTTAAGACAAGGTGATACATTATCTCCATTACTATTCAACCTAGTATTAGAAAAGATAATCAGAAAAGCGAAAGAAGAAAGCAATACAGAAGAACAAGCTAAAATACTAGGATACGCTGATGACATTGACCTGGTGGGGGAAACTATGCAAGAAGTCATCAATACCTGCATACACCTGAGAGATGTGGCAATAAAAGTGGGCTTGACCATTAACCAAGATAAAACAGAGTATATGAAGATATCAAGAGACCAGAGGCAGAATGATCCAGATTATTTAAATGTTGGAGATATGATTATTAGGAAAGCAGAAACATACAAATATCTAGGCATAACCTTCAACAGAAGCAACAAAGTAAGCGAGGAAATTAAAATCAGAGTACAGATAGGGAATAAAATATACTTTGACCTGCAACACCTATTAAAGTCTAAAATCCTGTTCTAAAACACCAAAATTACAATGTACAGAACTATGATAAGACTAGCCATCATGTATGGATCAGAAACGTGGAGTACAACAAAGAAAGATGAACAACAATTGCTGATCTTTGAGAACAAGATCCTAAGAAGAATCTTTGAACCGATAAAAGATACCAACAGTCAAGAATGGAGAGCTAGAAAGAACACTGAACTGAACAGCTTATTTAAATCCCAACGAATTATAAATGTCTTGAAACTGAACAGACTGCGCTGGCTGGGACATGTAGAAAGAATGGAAGAGAACAGACAAAAATTATGTCCACACAAGAGATGAGGGAAACAAGACCAAGGGGGTAGACTAAGACAGAGATAGAAAGATAACATAGAAGAGGATATAAAAGAAACTGGTTTCACCAACTGGAGAGAGAAGATTAGGAATAGAGAGGAATGGAGGCGAACTTTATCTGCAGCAATTAGCCTTAATAGCTCAGAAAGCTGAAGAAGAAGAAGAAGAAGAAGAGGAGGAGGAGAAGGAGGAGGAGGAGAAAAGAAGAAGAAGCAGAAGAAGAAGAGTCTTATGTATAAAAAGATCAGTCATTTGCATGTCTTTTGCGAAACTTTACCTCCCTAACAGCTCTCCTGTAGGCCTCTCGGTTGTGAGAAAGATGGCCTGCTACTGATGCATCCATTTGCAGATTATCAACAGTGTCTTGCAGCCATCTTCGCCTTGGTCTTCATCTCTTTCTTTTTCCCTTTATGTACCCTTCCAAGACGGTCTTTTACAGATTATCATGACGTTTAATGTGTCCAAAATATTTAAGTTTTCTCTCTTTAATCCTCTTTTCTAGCTAGCTTTCTTCAGTATTAAGTTCTTGTAGTATTGATACATTTTTTTTTGTTCATGATATTTGAAGAACTCTTCTGTAGCATTTACATTCAAATGCATTTATGTGTTTCTCAGCTGTTTTGTTAAGTGTCCAGGTCTCACAGGCATATGTTGCAATAGGAAAGATGCATCCCCTTTAAAATCTTATTATAGTAGCTCTGTCTGTTCCTCTCCACAGATTCTTTATTTGTTTTACTTTCTGAAGAGTGATAGATGTCCTCCTTTTAATTTCCCTCACTGTATCTCCACTGCTAGTTAGTAGTGATCCAAGATATTCAAAACTCTCCACTTCTTCCAGTTTTTCCTCATTGATAGATATATCAGCTGCCTTATTTGTTTTGTCAGTTGTCATCAATTTAGTTTTCTTTGCATTAAGATAGAGGTTCTGCTCTTCACTATTCTTACGGACTGACATAATTAGTTTTTCCATTCCTTTTTGTGTTGTGGACAGTAATACTGTGTCATCAGCATATCTAATCTCTGGTATTTCATAACCTCCAATTGTTATGGCATCGTAATATTCTTTGTCTAGATCTTCTCAAACATTCCTCGTTGTAGATAAAAGTGGAGAAGTAAAATAAGCGTGATTGTTTTCCTCAGAAGTTAACTAAAAACCTTTAGATAATGAGAGAAAAAAAAAGATATTAAGATAATAACCAGGAGAAGTATTCCGTAGCTGAATTTTTTTTTTTCTCTTTTCTCGTTCTTGGCTCAGATAAGGACAGCTGAATCTCTCTCACAAATTTCGTCGGTTCCGTCTCTCGTTTCCAGCATCGCTGTAGAGTTTGTCCTGCGGTAGAGGGGGGTGTAGGGTGTTGGGGGGATTGAGGTGTGGCCAGGTCCTGTGCTTGAATGGGTTTTTAACTTAAGAATAATTACTGATTCTGCTGAAACATGACAGATGAACGAGAGGAAGAGGGAAAACAGAGGAGGGAAAGTCTGGGGATTGTCTGCGTGTTTGTTTGGACGTGGAAGCTGTCATGTCAGTTTTCTCAGCGCCCAGGCTGTCGTTTCGCCACGGGCGGGGGGGGGGGGGGGGGACCCCGCGTACGGGCAGGTTTTCTGGCGGCCTGGTACGGCCCAACAGCTATTAAAATGCAGGGCAAGTCCCCGCAAACATCCCCAAGTACAGACACAATATACCATGTTCCGCCACTCCACCGGCGCGACCTCCGCGCCGAGTAAAGACAGACACAAGACAGGAGACAGACACAAGACAGGGGATCTGTCTAACCAAGCAACAGACGCAGATCTAGGCCACGGGGGCGTACGTATCCAAACATCCATCACGGATTCAGCAGTTTCAGCCTGAGCGACCGACTCCCGGTCCACCGTCATTATCCGACTCCAGCCTCATTAGAGGCTCCAACTACCGCGCCCGTATACTAACGTTAGTGGTTCCCAAACTGCTTGGAGCTGCCCCTTCTCTGACTTCTAGACAACATCCCTAGCGCCTACGGCAAGTTTATTTTTCTTTTATCCTTAAGTAGAAGTAATGCTGCCCTGCTATTCCCTTCTTCCCCCCCCCACCCCGGGGATTCTGTTTGGATCTTCATATTTCCAGGTTTATGGAGTGGATGGTTGGGGGTGGGGGGGGGAACTGCATTTTAAGAACCACTGGTGTATATGCAATAATGTGTGAGTGGATACACAAATATGTGTGTCTGTGTATGTGTTTGCGCGTGTGTGTTTATATGGACAGGCCGGTGTTTGCCTAAAGGTTTTGCATCTGTCCCGGTTGTGCAGATGGACATCTGCTAAATATGACAGATCTGGACCACCGCGGATTTGCTTTTCCCATCATTTTGCAAATCGGCCCAGGGAGATCACTCTTAAGAGAGAAATGATCGGCCCCAGAAAGGGAGTTCACATAGAGAGAAATGACTGGGCCAGCTCCCTCACTTAAGAGTTATTACAACAGGTCAACAAATAAATGGGAGTTGCCAGTTTCGGGGAGTAAAATGAAAACTTCAGGATTAACAGATTCTCCTCAATTTAAACAAAATACGACGCTTTCCAAGACGGGTCAGCAGAATCTGGACAAAGATCGGGCTAGAGTGGATGAATGTGTTTGGCAGCTCGTAATTTCTCAGATATATGCACGCTGTTGGGGGTTAAAGGTCAAATGGCCACCCAGAAAGGGAAGGCATTCAGCAGAGTGGAAGTTAAACTGTTATTGCTGTCGTTACGTCCTTGTCAGATGTTGGGACTCGAGTAGTTCTCGTTCAGTGTCCTTGTTCTAGCTCGTCATAGAAAGAATCCTCACTGACGAGGACGTCTCGACGGCAAACATCTCCATGACTTATGGCAGGAGGATTACAAAGCTGAAGAACTATTTGCTCGAACTCAACATGGCTGTCACGACACCTGGAAAGTCATTGATGCCTTCCGGTCAAACGCTGATGTAGAATTTGTTGAACAAGGCCTCCAGATTTTTCAACCCAAAAGAAACTGAAGTTCTGAGGTCCTTGTTATAGTGTTAAGCTGTTGACCTCCGGGGCAAGGGTTGAAGTTATTTGCCTGAACTTGGAAGTTGCCTCCATAGCCTCTTTCTCTGTTCTTCTCTGGAAGCAAATGTTCCCTGTATGCCCTAATACCTGCAGGGTATTTCCTTTCATTTATTTGACTTGTAGTTTTATCTGTGTCCCGTAAAGTTATTCCTGAAAAGTTGTTCATGTCCTGAGTTAAAAAATGTTTGTTGTTGTAGATAGAACTTGCAACATACTTTTGGCGATGTTATTTTCAGCATTTTTAAAATCACAACTTGTTATTGACAGCTTATGAAGTTGGAGGTATCTTCTGAATTGTTAGGTTATATCAAAAGTCTAAGCGGGTTTACTGTATCTTAGAGATAGAGTGGGTTTCTTGCATCTTAGAGATAGTGCGGGTTTCTTGCACCTCAGATATAGAGCGGGTTTCTTGCATCTCAGAGACAGAGTGGGTTTCTTGCATCTCAGAGACAGAACCGGTTTCTTGCATCTCAGAGACAGAGCCGGTTTCTTGCATCTTAAAGACAGATCAGGTTTTTTGCATCTCAGAGACAGAGCGGGTTTCTTGCATCTCAGAGACAGAGTGGGTTTCTTGTATCTTAGAGACGGAGCAGGTTTCTTGCATCTCAGAGACTATTTTCTTGCCATCCCTGTATATAATGTAGAGCTACAGTTGGATTTTTTTTAGCAGATGTGGTGGAGATGTGGCGTCAACAACGTCGGTGGAGATATAGAGTCAGCAGATGTCGATGGAGATGTTGAGTTAGCAGATTTCGGTGGAGATGTGGAGTCAGCAGATATTGGCGGAAGTATGGCGTCAGTAATGTCAGTGGAGATATGAAAGTCAGCAAATGTCATGGAGATGTGGAGGCAGCAGATGTCAGTTGAGAAGTGGAGTCAAAATCTGAGTTCAGGTTATAATGGTGAGACTGAATACCTGAAGCTGATTCAAGAAATCAAATTTATTAGTTGACGTCACTTCCATAGTTGGGGAGAGAGAGGGGGGAGGGTTGGGTCGATGACCTCCATCACGACAGCCAGGCTGGGCCGTCTACTAGGGCCCCCCAGCTGACAAAGTCTACTAGTTCAGTTTCGCCAAGATTTAATAACCAGGTCTGTCGCTGTCGAACGGCCATCAGCACAACTACAGACAAGCACCAGCAGACTCATCAAGCTCTGCTTGTAACACAGTCCTTAGCCACAACAGCCTGGCCGAAGAGCTGAGTGCTCTCTCCTTGGTAGTAGCTCCAGCTGAGAGTCTGGCCTCACAGGTCTACTTTAACATCGAGCTAAACCACTCCATATCCGATACTCCAAAGTTGATAATCATGCATTATCCGATACTGCACATTTGATAATCAAGCCATATCCGATACTGCAAAGTTGATAATCATGCATTATCCGATACTGCACATTTGATAATTATGCCATATCCGATACTCCAAAGTTGATAATCATGCATTATCCGATACTGCACATTTGATAATCAAGCCATATCCGATACTGCAAAGTTGATAATCATGCATTATCCGATACTGCACATTTGATAATCAAGCCATATCCGATACTGCAAAGTTGATAATCATGCATTATCCGATACTGCACATTTGATAATTATGCCATATCCGATACTGCACATTTGATAATCATGCCATATCCGATACTGCACATTTGATAATCATGCCATATCCGATACTGCACATTTGATAATCATGCCATATCCGATACTGCACATTTGATAATCAAGCCATATCCGATACTGCAAAGTTGATAATCAAGCCATATCCGATACTGCAAAGTTGATAAACTTGCCATATCTGATACTGCAAAGTTGATAAACTTGCCATATCCGATACTGCAAAGTTGATAAACTTGCCATTATTCTGTCAAGAGTTCGCGACCACACACAGCTCTTGTTACAAAAGATCTCATGTGTGAAAGCATGAAAGATAGTTAGCAACTGAAAGATTATGTAAAGAAGATAGGAAATCGCAGGCAGATATAGCAGTAATTTAAGATCAGAATTTAAAATAAATTTCAAGGTATTACATGCACCTGGGTGCTGTACTCTTAGAGGCCATACTTCCTTTGGTCTGTCTGAACTCTACACTTTGATATGATGAGTTTCTCATCTGGTTGTCAAACCTTCCCCAGTTCGACCTAGACAACGATGGCTAAATTTAACAGCTGTTCAAAGAAGAAGAAGAGGAGGAGGAGGAAGACGAGGAAGAAGAACGAACGATGGAAAGAACAAAGGAATAGACTTTATTTTCAAAGGTTTAAGACTTGGGCACGCAGGCCCGTCTGATATTCTGCCCTTCATCATACAGCTTTCACTCAGTCACAGTCATTCAGCGTTTGTAAATGAGCATAACAATCATGAAGACACATTAAATGATGAAATAAATAAATAATAAACATATCTCATGTCCATACACTCCACACTCTGATTTATGCAACAACATGAAATAAATCTACATTCTTACATTCATTCAAAACTAACAAATTTATAGAAAATTTTTTATTTAACTTGTGTACTGAAAATGTAATGAGGAATGTTAGAGAAGATGTAGACAAAGAATATTACGATGCCATAACAATTGGAGGTTATGAAATAACAGAGATTAGATATGCTCTTGACACAATATTACTGTCCACAACACAAAAAAGGAATGGAAAAACTAATTATGTCAGTCTGTAAGAATAGCGAAGAGCAAAACCTCTATCTTAATGCGAAGAAAACTAAATTGATGACAACTGACAAAACAAATAAGGCAGCTGAAATATGTATTAATGAGGAAAAACTGGAAGAAGTGGAGAGTTTTGAATATCTTGGATCACTACTAACTAGCAGTGGAGATACAGTGAGGGAAATTAAAAGGAGGACATCTATCGCTCTTCAGAAAGTAAAACAACTAAAGAATCTGTGGAGAGGAACAGACAGAACTACCAAAATAAGATTTTAAAGGGGATGCATCTTTCCCATTGCAACATATGCCTGTGAGACCTGGACACTTAACAAAACAGCTAGAAACACATAAATGCCTGTGAATGTAAATGCTACAGAAGAGTTCTTCAAATATCATGGACACAAAAAAATATATCCATACTACAAGAACTTAATATTGAAGAAGGCTGGCTAGTAAAGAGGATTAAACAGAGAAAACTTAAATATTTTGGACACATTAAACGTCATGATAATCTAGAAAAGACCGTCTTGAAATGGTATATAACGGGAAAAAGAAAGAGATGAAGACCAAGACGAAGATGGCTGCATGACATCGTTGATGATCTGCAAATGGATGCATCAGTAGCAGGCCATCTTTCTCACAACCGAGAGGCCTATAGGAGAGCTGTTTGGGAGGCAAGTTCCACAAGGGGCATGCAAATAAATGAATGAATGAATTGGCCTTATTTGTAATACATGCTGCATGTTTGTCATCTATAAGCTTTAGTGCTCGGTTTTGAAGTGAGTAGTCTTTTCATGTTTGACGTGTAACAAGAAGAAGAAGAAGAAGAGACTTTATCTTAAAACTTTCATCGATTTGAAACATTTCTCTGACAGAAGCTAAATGGCATGCGAAGTGGAAGGCAACACATTTTATTAGAAATGTCAAGGGAATCATGTCCATCTACGTCTACCGGCATGGTTTCAACGAAAGAATTCATCAGACCCCTAATATCCCTAATATTGCCTGTTGCATAGGAACGAATTTTGGCGTGGAAGTAATATCCAAATGGTTAGAAAACGGGCAGAGAATCAGGAGATTCTCATAAGAGATTTCTGGCCTGCTGCCACAAACACGACATGCAGAACAACGTCAACTGAGCCCTTGTTTTGACTTGTGTGTTGGCTCCCAGTACCTAAACATGCGCTCTTTCTCTCGTCAGCCAAGACAGCCAGACAGCGAGGGTAATGAGCGGTTGAGAGATTCTAACGGACATTTAGTTTAAGAACGGTAGCGAAACAAACCACTTAACGGGTATCTTCCAAGATCTGGGGGCAGGAGAAGATAATTTTGTATTATCCGGCGATAGTATCATCTGTTTTAATTGAGTAATTTTGTATCTCTCTCTCTCTCTCTCTCTCTCTCTCTCTCTCTCTCATTCTCTTTCGCCCATCCACGGATGTCAAATTGTTCTTTGAAGGACAGAATGTTAGACTGGCCTAAGTGGCCAATTCTTAACACTTTGAAACTAAAGTATGTTCTTTCGTTCCTTCGTTCTCTCTCTCTTTCTCTCTCTCTCTCTCTCTCTCTCTCTCTCTCTCTCTCTCTCTCTTACCATTTCTTTCAGACAGACAACAGGTAGTATTCTTCAACAATTCTCTATCAAATTCTGCTATAGTTGACACTGGTGTTCCGCAAGGTTCTATTCTAGGCCCGTTGCTCATTGCTATCTATATCAATGATCTTCCACTTCATCTTAAACACTCTTCTTGTGACCTTTTTGCTGATGATTGCACAGTCTGCGCCAGTGACTACGATTGTATTAATCTAGAATCAGCTCTTCAGGTCGAGTTATACAATTTAATTAGATGGACCAAAAACAATGCCTTGATTATAAATATCGTTAAACAAAATCACTGCTCATAACAACAAGACAGAAACTACAAAATGCAACAAAAAACAACACTTCGGCTCAGCATGGAAACATACATCAGTCGCGCATGCTTGACCAGTTATTTCTTATCTTATCTTATATCTTATATCCATCCCGTTCCATTAAACGTCACATAGGGCTCGCAAAGTAGTTCGCCAATTTTTCCTGTCTTCGGTGAGTCTTTCAACCTCATCAAAGGATTTTATGCCTATTAATTTGTCCTCTCTTAACAATGTCCTCTTCAGAGTTTCACGAGGTCTGCCTCTTTTTCTTCGGCCTGTTGTATTCCACTTGATAGCTTATTTTGGGATTCTCTGATCATTTCTTCTCATCAAGTGACCAACATATGTCCATCTCCTTTTCCTCATCACCCATGACACTGGTTGTTGTTCAGTCATCTGTCTTATCTCTGCATCGTTCTTGAATTCGTTCCAATTGATGCCGAGTATTTTCTTTATGCATTTGTTTTCAAAAGAGTCTAATTTCTTTTCTATTTCTTTAGTTGTTTTCCACCTTTCACATGCATAAATGAGGGTGGATATTACATTTGAATTGAATAGTCTTAACTTGGTTTTTGTGCTTATAACTTTTGAATTCCATATGTTCTCAAGATTCTTGAAGATTGATGCTGCTTTTGCAATTCTGATCCTAACTTCCTTTCTAGTGTCACTATCCTGGTCTACGTAGCTGCCAAGGTATGCAAATTGATTGACTTCTTCAATATCTGTCCCTTCTATGAATATTTTTCCATTTTGATTAATGGGAATTTTCATTATTTTTGTTTTGTCCTTGTTAATTTCAAGTCCTATTTTGCTAGCCATTGAAGACAGGCTATCTGTTTTTTTCTTGCATGGAATTCACATTATTACTGATAAGAGTTATGTCATCAGCAAAATCAAGATCTTCTAGTTGGGTCTCATGTACCCAGTCAATACCTGTGTTACCTGTGTAGCATTTTTTTCATTATGAAGTCTAGTGTAATCCCAAAAAGTAAAGGAGACAGTATACATCCTTGTTTCACACCTGTTTCAATCTGGAACCATTCACTCATCCCTTCTTCTGTCTTGACTGCACAAACATATCCATTTTATAAGTCCTTAATGATGTTGACAATTTTAGATGGTATTCCATATAGACTTAAAATTCTCCATATTGAATCTCTCTGTATTGAATCAAATGCCTTTTTAAAATCTATGAAGTTCAGTATTAATGGTTTCTGCTTTTCAATATGTTCTTCAAGTATTATTCTGAGAGTAAAGATCTTGTCGAGACAGCTTCTCCCTTTTCGAAATCCTGTTTGTTCTCTCATTGCAGTATTCACTATATCCTTAAGTCTATTCAAAATGACCTTGCAAAATACTTTTGACACAACTGATATTAAGTTTACTCCTCTCCAGTTGTTACAGTCACTAAGGTTGCCTTTTTTTTTTGTATTTTAACAATGATTTCTTTTTTCCAATTAGAAGGAATCTTCTCTTCTTTCCAAATCTTGTTAAACCCAGTTATTTACTCTTTGCGAATTAAGCTGGTTAGTTCTCCTCTCTCTCTCTCTCTTTCTCTCTCCTGCGCTCTCTCTGACTAGCTCTCTCTTTTTTTTCTCTCTCTCTATCTCGCTCTCTCTGTCTTTCTCTCTCTCTCTCTCACTAATTATTGTGTGTTACTATGGTTATATGCTTATACACTAATTATTGTGTGTCTCTTTAACTATGACCCCTCCTGTTTTCTGCCCACTCTCCTTTCTCTCTCTCTTTCTCTCTCTATCTCTCTCTCTTTCTCTCTCTATCTCTCTCTTTCTCTCTCTATCTCCCTCTATCTTTCTCTCTCTATTTCTCTCTCTTTCTCTCTCTATCTCTCTCTATCTCTCTCTTCCTGTCTCTATCTCTCTCTTTCTGTCTCTATCTCTCTCTTTCTGTCTCTATCTCTCTCTTTCTCTCTCTATCTCTCTCTATCTCTCTCTCTCTCTCTTTCTCTCTCTATCTCTCTCTTTCTCTCTCTATCTCTCTCTTTCTGTCTCTATCTCTCTCTTTCTCTCTCTATCTCTCTCTTTCTCTCTCTTTCTCTCTCTCTCTCTCTCTCTCTTTCTCTTTCACTCTCTCAGTAGACTTTGGAGTATTATTTAATATTAACTTTTTACTCTTCCATCCCCTTCATATTTCTGCAGTCGTCCTTCTTCTCCTCATTATCTCACACAGTTGTTTTTAAACCGACAACTCTGTTATGTTAAACATTTCCTGGACATACTTCATATAACTTTTCTTATTTTAGTTATCTTTAAAACATTTGGAAATTGTAATAAAGCCATTCATGTAGATGAAGAAAGTGATAATCATAGGAAAATTGAAGGCAACAAAAAAAAAATAAAGAGAAGAGGGAGGCCAAGAGAAAAATATCTCGGCGGACTGACCACGTGGCACAGGGAAAAAAAGAAAAGCATCTGAAATGATCGTAAACACCAGAGACCGCACAAGAAGAGGAAGCGTGATCGCCAACGCTACCATGAACGGCTAATAATAATAATAATGATAATAATAATAATAACAATAATAATAATAATAACAGTAACAATAATAACAATAACAGTAATAATAGTAATAGTAATAATAATAGTAATAATAATAATAACAACAATAACAGTGACAGCAATAATAATAATAACAGTAGTAATAATAATAACAATAATAACAATAATAATAATAACAACAGTAATAATAACAATAACAGTAATAATAATAATAAAACACAGAAGAAGAAGAAGTTTTAAAAAGAACAAAAATAGCTGGCGATATCCAGGTCGTATTATACCGGTGTATAGGTTACTAGTTTATGTCGTGGCCGCTCAAGCCAATCTAGGTCAGCCAATTAAGTAAGTGACAATGTTAACGTTGGTCGCTTAGTCATGTGACTGGGTTATTATTAGACATGTCTACATGGCTGGACTTTTGGAGGGAGAACATCTGTGTGGAGGCTAGAGGTTGGGAGTATGGGAGGTCTTTATCTATGTACGTGAGAGTTGAGAAAGTGATTAGGCGTGGAGGGTAAATGCGAGATCTTCAAGCTGGACTCATGCTCGGACCTGTTCTGTAATGCTGAGGCAGTTGCTGAAAAGTGGCAGTCAGAGTCGACGTGATGTGTTCGTTTGTTAGGATGTTGTTGTTGTATGTTGCGCTGCCACCGCTTACAACATGAGTCATCACACATATCCGACACCAGATCACGAGGTACACGTACAAGGGGCAAAAGTGTCCAATAATCTAAGATGCCACATATCTGACACGTTGAGCTCAACATTTCAGCAAACTACGGACTTCGTCAGATTCTTCTTCAGATACCTGGAACTGGACACGGGGTATGGATAATTTCATCTACCGCCCTGCACAGACCGAAAGATAACCTCTTCCCAAACTGCAGCACGCAGAGAATTCATTCCAAGCTGACATTGTTTATCTCTTGGCGTTAGTTCATATTCCGGTGCCACAGTGTCAAGGAACGGATGAAAGATGAAGCATTGCAGAGACAACATGGCTGTCAAACCAGCGCTGTAAATACAGACCACACCTGCAAGCGTTACACACAAGAGAGACCGCTCTCAGAGATAATAACGATTGTGCGAGACCGGACAAGGAGAGTTGTTCGTCTTGATACTGATAAGTTTGGTTCGTTTGCTGGTAAGGAATGACGGAATTAACTTACATTAATAATTGATAAAGGTTACAGAGTTAAATGACCCTTCTATATGAGCTCCGGTTGATAGATAGACAGACAGACAGACGGACAGCCAATCAGATAGATAGATAGATAGATAGATAGATAGATAGATAGATAGATAGATAGATAGATAGATAGATAGATAGATAGATAGATAGATAACACTAACTTTACTGCCTTGGTCTCTAGCACGAACTTTAATGACTCTGATTTCCAACACTAATCTTAACAGCCTTCGAGTTGGAGAACATTTCTAGTGAGGCCAGGAACCGAGAAGATCTGCAGAAAGATCTTGCAGTTCTGTTTTAATAGACTTCTAGATTGTGTGTGACCTTTGTGCAGTCATTCCATTTCCTCCAATGTAAGATGTTGCTAGCCAGCTGTGCAACAGAGATGTCATCTGAAGTTGGGAATCGCTTGTTGATTCCGGCCAATGTCACAGAACAGTGGTTCTATCTTTTTCCGACTTCCCCAATCTGTTGAGCTACATAGAACCCAGTTCCGGCCCCCCGCTATCACACATTTGCCCCACCCCAAATTTAAAAAAAAAATCGTTTTCACTCAGTTGTTTCTACTGACCCTTGTCTCTCCCTTCTCTCTAACCCCCATTCCCGCCCCCTCATGCACCTCCCAGGGTACGACCAGGAGAGCGGTACCACTCAACTTTGAGAACCACTGTCGTGAAGCTTTTTTCACAAGCACCTGACACTAATATAGGTGCCACAACAGCGTCTCTTTTTTTTCCTCTTTAGGTCCTTTTATACAAAGAAGATCCACCACTTCCAGAATGTCTAAAGATCTTTCCGTGATTTTTTACAGATGTCTTCGCAATTTTCACCAGCAATCTGAAAACCCCTCTGATATGTACAGTTTCAGAAACGCTGGTCTGGTATATATATGCCCCCTCCCCCCCCCCCCTCAAAAAAAAACCCTCTCCCCATTCTTGTGCACCGAATTGTTCCAAAAAAAAAAAAACCCCTTTCTTTTGGCCAAGTCGCGAATGAACAATGATTCGTTTTGTGCACCGTCCATAAATCTCTCCCACCAACTATTATCTACATCAAAGTCTACGCTCATCTCAAATCAGACGGGGCCATCATCCTACATTAAGCAGACCCCTCTGGACCAAACTGCAAGCCAGACTTTATCATTAAGCCGGAAACTGGCGGTCATTACGCCGTTCTAAAACAATTCCCAGATTTACGAAGAAACAAAAACCGAAGTAGTCCTCATGTAGGAAGCACTGAAGTGTGGGGTATCCTTCATTACCCCCTTCTTTCAGTTCCCTGTGACATCACCCACAGCTAGCCCAGTAAACATGGGAACAATAAACACAATATTCACTGATTACTGGTCGAGTCAGGAACCTGGGAGCATCGCGTGCAGTCATGCGCAGACGCGAATACGCGTGTACACATCCGAAAGCCCGAAAGCACGGGTCTGCCACTGTTGTTTTTCTGAACGTCAAAGATTCCCCCCCCCCCCCCCCCCCCCGACGTGACCTGTCCCTGTCTTCTAGCTCTGTGATATGGGGGCCAGTTTATGGCTACTGCTATACCCCAATCAGTCTTCGGTACCCTCTTGAACTAAGACCACAGGACAACAAGTTTTAAGGTGAACACGTGAAATAAGGCTCGTATTTTTTTTTAGGGCGTAAGGGTAGATTTCTAGATGAAATTGAATTGCATGAAATTAAAACAGCAGTGAATTTAATGGCTAACAACAAAGCTGCAGGTGAAGATGAAATAACAGCCGAGATGCTGAAAGCTATCAATAGTGACAACATGAGACAACTACAGAGAATGTTTAACAAGATTTGGAAAGAAGAAAAGGTCCCTTCTAATTGGAAGAAGGGAATCATTGTGAAAATACCAAAAAAAGGGCAACCTTAGTGACTGTAACAACTGGAGAGGAGTAACCTTAATATCAGTTGTGTCAAAAGTATTTTGCAAGGTCATTTTGAATAGACTCAAAGATATAGTGGATACTGCAATGAGAGAAGAACAAGCAGGATTTCGAAAAGGGAGAAGCTGTCTCGACCAGATCTTTACTCTCAGAATAATACTTGAAGAACATATTGAAAAGCAGAAACCATTAATATTGAATTTCATAGATTTTAAGAAGGCATTTGATAGCATACACAGAGATTCATTATGGAGAATTTTATGTCTATATGGAATACCATCTAAAATTGTCAACATCATTAAGGACTTATACAATGGATATGGTTGTGCAGTCAAGACAGAAGAAGGGATGAGTGAATGGTTCCAGATTGAAACAGGCGTGAAACAAGGATGTATACTGCTTCCTTTACTTTTTGGGATTACACTAGACTTCATAATGAAAAAAATGCTGCACAGGTAACACAGGTATTGACTGGGTACATGAGACCCAACTAGAAGATCTTGATTTTGCTGATGACATAACTCTTATCAGTAATAATGTGAATTCCATGCAAGAAAAAACAGATAGCCTATCTTCACTGGCTAGCAAAATAGGACTTGAAATTAACAAGGACAAAACAAAAATAATGAAAATTCCCATCAATCAAAATGTAAAAATACACATAGAAGGGACAGATATTGAAGAAGTCAATCAATTTGCATACCTTGGCAGCTACATAGACCAGGATGGTGACACTAGAAAGGAAGTTAGGATCAGAATTGCAAAAGCAGCATCAATCTTCAAGAATCTTGAGAACATATGGAATTCAAAAGTTATAAGCACAAAAACCAAGTTAAGACTATTCAATTCAAATGTAATATCCACCCTCATTTATGCATGCGAAAGCTGGAAAACAACTAAAGAAATAGAAAAGAAATTAGACTCTTTTGAAAACAAATGCCTAAGGAAAATACTCGGCATCAAGTGGAATGAATTCAAGAACAATGCAGAGATAAGACAGATGACTGAACAACAACCAGTCTCACGGGTGATCAGGAAAAGGAGATGGACATATGTTGGCCACTTGATGAGAAGAAATGAGCAGAGAATCCCAAAACAAGCTATCAAGTGGAACACAACAGGCCGAAGAAAAAGGGGCAGACCGCGTGAAACTCTGAAGAGAACATTATTAAGAGAGGCCAAGTTAACAGGCATAAAATCCTTTGATGAGGTTGAAAGACTCGCCGAAGACAGGAAAAATTGGCGAACTACTTTGCGAGCCCTATGTGACGTCTAACGGCACGGGAAGGATATAAGATATAAGATATAAGAAGGGTAGACCAAAAGAGACATGGAGAAGAACAACAGAGAGGATGTTGAGCAATAGAGGGCTCACCTGGGCAAGAGCGGAAAAAAGGCGAAGAACAGGCATTTGTGGAAAACCCTCGCGGAAGCCCCATGTGCCCTGGGCACTTAAGGTTCAGAGAGAGAGAGAGAGAGAGAGAGAGAGAGAGAGAATTGGTCTTTTGTGGGTTAAGCTACAAGGTATTAGTTATCTGGCCTTTATTTTAACTTGATGTTAGTTTGCAGTTGTTTAACCACCAATTTCCTGCTGTTTTATGTTGAATTTCTTGCTGCCATATCCTGAATTTCTTGCTGCCATGTCCTGAATTTCTTGCTGCCATGTCCTGAATTTCTTGCTGCCATGTCCTGAATTTCTTGCTGCCATGTCCTGAATTTCTTGCTGTTGTGTCCTGAATTTCTTGCTGCCGTGTCCTGAATTTCTTGCTGCCATGTCCTGAACTTCTTGTTGCTATGTCCTGAATTTCTTGCTGCCATGTCCTAAATTTCTTGCTGCCATGTCCTAAATTTCTTGCTGCCATGTCCTGATTTTCTTGCTGCTATGTCCTAAATTTCTTGCTGCCATGTCCTGAATTTCTTGCTGCCATGTCCTCAATTTATGCTGCCATGTCCTGAATTTTCTGTTGTCATTTCCTGATTTACCAGTTGTCATTTCCTGATTTACCTGTTGTCATTTCCTGATTTATCTGTTGTCATTTCCTTATTTACCAGTTGCCATGTCTCACTCTCATACTGCTGTCTCCTGAGTTTTATGTTTTTTTTTATGTCCTGACTTAACACATGTCGTGCTTTGACTTTATTGTTGCTATGTCTTGATTATCCTACTGTCATGTCCTGATTGTCCTACTGTTATGTTCTGATTGTCCTACTGTTATGTTCTCATTGTCCTACTGTTATGTTCTGATTGTCCTACTGTCATGTCCTGATTGTCCTACTGTTATGTTCTGATTGTCCTACTGTTATATTCTGATTGGCCTACTGTCATGTTCTGATTGTCCTACTGTTATGTTCTGATTGTCCTACTGTCATGTCCTGATTGTCCTACTGTTATGTCCTGATTATCCAGCTTACATGTCCTATAGCGTCCCGATTTTATGCGAAGGATTACATTACTATAGCCCACAGACAGTAACGTCTGTTGTGGCAAAATCTGACTAATATTTTTCTTGTCCTGTGTAATGTTTCATCTCTTACTGTTTGATACTGGTGAAGTATCACTTCCAAAGAAAAGAATACCTAGATAAAGAGCTATAATTTATGTATAGAACAAAGATGCGTGAGAACTGTAATTTTTGTATAGAACAAGGACGTGGGAGAATTATAGTTTATGTATAGAAAAAAAATGTGTGAGAACTATAATTTATGTATTGAACAAAGATGTGTGAGAAGTATAATTTATGTATCGAACGAAAATGTGTGAAAACTATAATTTATGTATAGAACAAAGATATGCGAGGGTTATAATTTATGTATATAACAAAAATGTATCACATCTGTAACTTATGTATAGAATAAAGACATGGAGCACACTCATATCACCTGAATATACCACAGTCTTAGAAACCAGACTAAAGAGATGCACCACTATACAGAAAAGTCTTATCTTTGTGAGTGAGAATGAAGACAAAAATTGAAGGAAAGAATGAAAGTTAACTCTCAGACCATTCTGACCCACATAAATAACATTTTAGAGACAAAAGAAATCAGAAAACAAACCAAAAAAACTCTAGTCGTGTGTTTCAAAGTCTAGATTCCAGAATCTTACGCTAAAATAATGAAAGGCATATTTTAATTAGCATAGCATCATTTCTTGGTTTACATATAAAAAAATGGCGGCACTGATGAATGATAACAACAAATGTTCGTGTTGCTTAGTCGTCTTAGAAGAGTTAAAAGACCACGTCATTAAAAGCTTCAGGGGCCTCTGTTGGCAGGAATCTCCAAAATGGAAAGTCTATCAACATATGAAACTCCAGTGCAACCAGTAAACCCTACATCGCTCATGATGATGTCTACGAGGAAGATTCCTCCTCGATGGTCCGCAGTTTCAGCCCCTGAATCTCTGTCCTGGAGTACGCAATGTCCCCTGCCAACTCTTAAATAGCAACCCATTCCAGGCTGTAATAACTATGTAGCTTCCAGATTTCGGCTGTAATTTGAAAATGGTTAGAATTAGAAGGACATCACTTAGCCCAGGCCACGAGACAGCGACGAGGGACAGAAACAAAAACAGACCGGCTAATGAAAGCGCTAGAGCCAGGAGAACACGCCGGGAGAATGGCGATCTATGCCGGAGCCACGGCCCGTGATCACGAGAGATGGTCCTTCCTGTTGTCTTAAATTTGTGGAGGCCTCCAAAGAGAGCCAGTCTTTTCAAGACGACCGGTCGTGGCAGATCATAGGGCAGGGGGGATAACAATCCTTGGTCTGTCTTTCCTGATGGAAAACTGCCAAAATGCTACGTTCACCTGGGCATGCATCAAGTCCTGGTGGGACATTGGCAGTTCAGAAGATTGACGGGATCTATCTATCTATCTATCTATCTATCTATCTATCTATCTATCTATCTATCTATCTATCTATCTATCTATCTATCTATCTATCTGTCTGCTGTCTGTCTGTCTGTCTATCTATCTATCTGCTTGGCTGTCTGTCTATCTATCTGGGTGCCTGTCTGTCTGTGTCCCACAACAGCTAAAACAGTTAGGGGTAAGAAGTTTTACTACCTTCACATTTCTGAACCTACAGAACAGTACGGTTTGAGAGGGCAGCACTTGTTCTCGCTGCCTTTATTTTTTCCCAAGGAAAACCCAACTGATCCCATTTCTTGGGGTATCTTTGACCCCGATGTTGGAGGAGCACGGCGGTATTACACATAAACAGAAGTATATGAGTTACTGAAGTAAGAAAATATCTATGTGGTCATGCGCTTGAGCGCCAGTGTCTAGTTTCAGAGACAAGGGTTCAAATCATGATAATGCCCCATATTTTGTTTTAACTGTCAAATTCAGAATTAGGAATTAAGCCTGCATCTTTTCTGCCACTGCTTCAGGTAAGCAGTCATTAATCCCGTATTCTAAGTTACACCTCAGCGAACACTTATCATGTCTTGACTTAACACTTATCATGTCTTGACTTAACACATATCATGTACTGACTTAACAATTATCATGTCTTGACTTAACACTTATTATGTACTGACTTAACAATTATCATGTATTGACATAACACTTATCACGTCTTGATTTAACACTTATCATGTCTTGACTTAATACATATCACATCTTGACGTAACACTTATATTGTCTTGGCTTACACTTATCATGACTTGACTTAAAACATATCATATCTTGACGTAACACTTATCATGTCTTGGCTTACACTTATCATGTCTTGACTTAACACATATCATGTCTTGACGTATCACTTATATTGTCTTGGCTGACACTTATCTTGTCTTGACTTGACACTTATGGCCGCTGTAAGCTCTAAAAACAATGTCTTCATAGAAAAGAGTTGGCCAAGTTTATATTCGATTCGGTTAGCAAATATGAGTATTCGAATTGAAAGTAAACAGAAAGAAAGAGGTACATCCTGCTTTGGGGATGAGAAATTTCTGGAGAGTTTACCTCGAAATTGTGCGGGTTAAAACAAGAAATGCACCTGTATCGTGACGCAGGTAAGTTAAAGGTAACCAGGTTTTGTCAAGGAGGTACGCAGGTGCTATGTTGTTAGGGGCAGTATTTTCCTTGACCTTTCGGCACACTAGAGGGTGACGTGGTCAGCGTCATGCCTTGTCGCCTTTCCTTCCCCATCTCGGGTGACTCGGGCGGTTACGGTCGGATTCGAACCACCGACTTTTGCAGCGAAGGGCTACTGTGCTAACCACTTCACCACTCGGGCGCGCTTGTGTAACATAGCAACTTGCAAGAAGCAGAGAACATTGAAAAACTGCAACAGACTTCTATGTCGGAGAAACAAATCACAAGCCGATAGAAGTAACAAATAAACCGTTTTATTTAAGTCAGTCACAACTACATTTGTCATCATCATGTGGCGTCTCCAGAACGAAGGATGGCGGTAATGAATCTCCAGTTCCCTCGCTCCCTAGCCTTGATGGTGCCACTCAGCCAGGCTGTGTCCTGTCCATTCTGGTATGTTATCTTCCCATCTACATCTCTGTCTTCCTCTTGCTCTTTTTCCTTCCACTTTTTTTTTCTAGTATGATCTTCAGTATATTGTTATGTCTTTTGGTCTGGCCATCGTATTTTGTTTTCTTCGTCTTTATATCTTTCAGAAGTTCACATTGCACTTGGAGCTGTTCTAAACCGTGTGCGTTTGTTCTTTTCTTTCTCCGTATTCAATGACAAAGTTTTCTAGAGAACCACATTTCTGTTGCATTAATCATTCTCTCCATCTTTCTGCTTAGAGTCCAGCTGTCTGCTCCATACAGTAAAACAGAGTAGATATAACATTTTACAAATCTTAATTCAGTTTTTATGGGCAGATTCCTGGATAACAGCATTGTCTTCATGGTGTAAGATAACAGAATTGTCTTCATGGTGTAAGAAAACAGCATTGTCTTCATGGTGTAAGAAAACAGCATTGTCTTCATGGTGTAAGATAACAGCATTGTCTTCATGGTGTAAGATAACAGAATTGTCTTCATGGTGTAAGAAAACAGCATTGTCTTCATGGTGTAAGAAAACAGCATTGTCTTCATGGTGTAAGAAAACAGCACTGTCTTCATGGTGTAAGATAACACCATTGTCTTCATGGTGTAAGAAAACAGCACTGTCTTCATGGTGTAAGATAACAGCACTGTCTTCATGGTGTAAGATAACAGCACTGTCTTCATGGTGTAAGATAACAGCACTGTCTTCATGGTGTAAGATAACAGCACTGTCTTCATGGTGTAAGATAACAGCACTGTCTTCATGGTGTAAGATAACAGCACTGTCTTCATGGTGTAAGATAACAGCACTGTCTTCATGGTGTAAGATAACAGCACTGTCTTCATGGTGTAAGATAACAGCACTGTCTTCATGGTGTAAGATAACAGCGCTATCTTCATGGTGTTGAATGTATGTTTCGCCATTCCTATTCATCTCTTTATCTCCATCTCACATCTCCCATCTTCAGTTAGTGTATGTCCTAGGTATCTATAGTTTGTCACTTGTTCCAGTCCCTCTTTGTTTAACGTTACATCCATCTGTGGCTTCTGGTCTTTCCTGCTGAACACCATTACTTTGGTCTTCTTGATATTTATCACAAGTCCCCAATCTTGGCTTGTGTTGTGTATCATATCTATTACTTTCTATAGGCCCTGTGAATTACCTGCTGGAAGGACTGTATCATCTGCATACCTTAAATTGTTGACATTTTCTCCCGATTAATACATATTGTTGGATTCAGATTTTCTAAAGTTGTATTATTTTTAATTCATTTAAAAAAAAAATGTATACATGGACATCTGTATCGGGAGCGAGCAGAGTGAAAGACTTGACTGGTTGTAAATCAGAACGGGTTGATTAATTCTGATTAGGTCTGGCTTGCTGTTAAGCAAGTCGCAGGGGAAATTACTCGAGTCTTGTCGCAGTGCGATCACATATTCCCAGGTCTACAAAGGTGTAACAATAAGAAAGCCCGCTTGATTACTTCCCTTCATGTGATGGTCACCCGCTACATCACCGGCGACTGTCATTCAGTCGACAAATATTCACCACAAGACAATGGCGACCTCACAACAAGCGGTGACAACGTCTTCTATTTCGCGGCCATTTTCTGAAGGACATGAGCCCTTGGGAATAGAGATTAGAATTGAGCAAGTATTTCAACACTTCTTCCAGGGAAGAATTACCCTTCAGAAATTAGACCTGAACATTCGAGAATCAAGACCAGCGGTTCCAAACACCAGGATCCATGGACCCTCGGAAGGTCCACGAAGCTATTTCTAGGGATCCACAGACGAGCAAATAGACATGCTCGATTGAAGAAATTTTAGCATCATCTGGGCTTCACTTACTGTTTTATTTTTACTGAGGGGCCCCCACAGCCTTTCTCAGGCTGGAAATGGGGCCCGTGGCCAGAAAGGGTCCAGAACCACTGACCTACGCCTTCTCAGCTTTGGAAGACTGTACAAGGAGGTGAAATCCCCCGAGGGAAGCAAATCCCCACTTATGTGGGTCTTGCTGTTGATTATTTTGCACTGTCGCACGCGAGGTGGCACGAGTCCGGCATGAGAATTTACTAGGATCACACACGGTCACCGCTGAGCACTGAGAGGGAGGATAAAACATGCAGTTCCTATAACGGTTTTCATGAGTGTCAGGTGCTGGCCCACAGGTGCAAAAATTTATTACTGCGTTGAGATTTAAGCTTTTGAATGACAATTTCAGACGTTAATACATTAATTAAGATGCTTCCCAGGATTCCATGCCGTGCAAGAGGTGGTGGTTCGAGTCCACGAATTTATTCATTCTTTCAGTTTTCCCAGCCATTGAGGATCATCGTCACAGACAAGACTTGTCCCCATGTCTCTCTGTCCGTAGTAATTTCCTGCCAACTGCCGCAACTGTCCACTCCGATGACTCATATGTCTTCTTCCAGGTTGTTACTCCACAGATGTCTTGGTCTGTCTCCGTTTATCACTTCTGTATAAGCCTTTTTTTTGTCTGTCTATTCTCGTCTATCCTCTCCAAGTGTCAGAGCCATCTCAATGTGTTGTTTTTCATAGTGGTAGTTAGAAGTGGAGTCTGGAGCAGGATGTGTATTTCGAGTCCTTGAATGAGAAACAAAATCCAGCAACTTACAGACCTCTTGACCCCGTTTGTTTTAGCAATCAACGGCCCCAGCTGACGTGCCAGCATCAGGGTTGGCGAACCGTAGTCGGCAAAGACCCTGTACCACTTCTTTGTTGGTACCACCGTAACAGGGCTAGTCGTGCTAACGGGGTAGGGAATGCCAGAGTCCCCATGGTGGTGGAGTCTGCTAAAGAAGTATTACACCTTTCCTGTTTTTTAGCTGCCCCCAGGGACTGCCATGACCCGATCCAAAGCCGACACGATGCTGTATCTCAACATCTTCACCGTACAGGCTGCACAGAACATCAACTCACTGTCACAGGTGGGTGGAGAAAAGAAAGAAGAAGAGGAGGAGTAAGAAGAAGAAGAAGAAGAATGAAAAAAGAAAGAAAGAAGAAGAAAAAGAAGAAGAAGAAGAAGAATGAATGAATGAATAATCTTTATTTTTAAAGGATAAAGAATTGGGCACGCAGGCCCGTCTTACATTCTGCCCTTCATCACTCCATCTTTCATTCTTCCCACACACTTGATTTAGTACAAAAATACAAATTAAATTAGGAAAAAACATATCAAAAGAGTGTAAGATTTAACTACTACATTCAAAGTAAAAGAGAAGAAGTAATTAACCTAATAAAATAGCACTCACGCACACATACACACGCAGACATATACATAAATAAAAATACATTGTAAATACAGATATTCTAACATGTGTTTTTTTAACAAACATTAAAATAATTTCTAACAATATCTAACAAGTTGCTTTTCTAACTATGTCATTGAAGTACTTGATGGTTTACGAGCCATGTGTTGAGAGAGTGCTGGTTATTTTATGGAGGCATATAATTCTTATCTTATATCTTATATCTTATATCCTTCCCGTGCCGTTAGACGTCACATAGGGCTCGCAAAGTAGTTCGCCAATTTTTCCTGTCTTCGGCGAGTCTTTCAACCTCATCAAAGGATTTTATGCCTGTTAACTTGGCCTCTCTTAATAATGTTCTCTTCAGAGTTTCACGCGGTCTGCCCCTTTTTCTTCGGCCTGTTGTGTTCCACTTGATAGCATATAATTACAAGCAAGTAAATAATGAAACAGGTTTGAGTTAAACGATGAAGTATTACCAATGGATTTTAAATTGTAGAGGAGGGTGTTCCAGAGCTGTACTGCAGAGTATGCAAGGCTTTTCTTGTACAGATCAATCCCGGGTTTAGAAAGAAGACAGTTTTTTAAACGCTGGCTATGTTTAGTGTTATACGTAAACAGTGACCACAAGTAAGGCGGAGCATTGTGCGACAGAATTCTCTGAACAAACTTAACTTTGTCAAAAATGATTCTATTTTTGAGGGGTAGAATTTTCAGTTGTTTGTGTTGATCTACAGTCTGTACTGGGTGTTTGTCACAAATAAGATTTAATGCTCGCTTTTGAAGTGAGTGGAGCCTTTTTGTGTTTGAGACTGAGCATCCATCCCAGATTGTGGAACAGTATTCTAAGTGTGTTTGTATGTGTGATATGTAGTATATTTTTTGTGTCTTTGTCGATAAAGTGTTTAATTTTGTCTAATTGATAAACTTTCTGTGCAATCAAATTTGTTAGGTTATGTACGTGAGAATTCCAAGTTAAATGCTGATCAATGACGAGTCCTAGGGTTTTATGTTCATGAACATTTTCCATTGCCTTAGTCCCAGCACAAAGCTGTATTGAAGTTTTTGTTGCATTCTGCAGTTTCTGTCTTGTAGTGATGAGCATGGATTTTGTTTTGTTGGTGTTTATCAACATACCATTTTTATTACTCCATTTAATCAAACTGTTTATATCATTTTGGAGCGTTGTCTGTAGTTTATTGATGTCATAGTCACTATTGTAAACAGTACAATCGTCAGCGAAAAGATCACATGAAGAGTGCTTTAAATGTAGTGGTAGGTCGTTAATATAGATAGCAAAGAGAAGAGGACCAAGAATGGAGCCTTGAGGAATACCGGTATCAACCACAGACGAGCCAGATATTTTGTTTCTAAAGCAAACTACTTGTTTTCTACCTGAGAGAAAAGATGTAATACATTTTGTTAGGTCAGGGTGTAACCTATAACCTTCCAGCTTTTTTTGCAAGAATTTCATGATCAGTCATACCGAAGGCTTTCTTAAAATCAACAAAGACAGCACCACACAATTTGTCATCATTTATATTAGACAGCCAGCTTTCTGTCATTTTAGTTAATGCTGTGTGGCAGGAGTAATTTGGTCTAAAAACTGACTGACTGTCTATTAGCAGATTGTTTTCTTGCATGTGGAGCAGAGTTAACTTTTGTATATGTTTTTCAAGAGGTTTTGATAGTGATGACAGAATGGATATGGGTCTATAGTTTGAGAGGTCACTAGTCTGTCCAGATTTAAAAAGAGGAAAAACTTTGGCGAGTTTAAAAGCGTCAAGGAAATATTTTTTGTCAATACACAAGTTGTATAAGTATGTTAGTGTGTCTGTGATAACTGGTGCAGCGTAGCGTAGTATCTTGTTACTAATGTCATCACATCCTGCTGAGTTAGTGTTCTTTAAGGACCGGATGTAGTTATAAACCTCACCGACTGTGAGGAAAGGAATATTAATTTGTTTTAGCTTTACACATTTACTGTCGCTGAAAGTTTTCAACACGCTCAGGTCGCAATTAGGGGTCGGTAATGAAGATTTTAGAATACTAATTTCTTCCCTAAAATGTTCACTGAAATTAGTGCAAGTATGTTCATCATTAAGTGTTTGTGGGTCAGTTTGCTTCCTTTTATTTACAAGAGAATTAATCGCTTTCCAGACTGATTTACTATCAGTTTTGTCTTTCACTAAATTTTTGAAGTAATTTTTCTTTTCCTGCCTAATTAAATACTGCACCTTATTCCTAAGTGAACGATAGCTACTGAAATTTCTGCTTTTGTGAGCTTCATCCCGTTTCCTCATGAGTTGCAATACATCGGGAGTTATCCACGGGGATTTTGTTACGTGTTTTACTCTCATTTCTTTGATGGGGACATGTTTGTCAAAAATATTTCGAAATATCTTGATCCAGTATTCGATAGCCTCATCTGGATTTGTTAACTGGAAAACGTACGTAAGAGGCGAAGCTTTTAGATCAGTAAGAAGAAGAAGAAGAAGAATAAGGTCAGTATTACCAGAATGATCACATGTTTTCAGTACTTATTTATTTTTGCCTTCATACTCAGCATCGATACCCAGTTGTCTCCCTTCTGTCTGATGTTCTGACACATCTTATCTTATATCTTATATCCTTCCCGTGCCGTTAGACGTCACATAGGGCTCGCAAAGTAGTTCGCCAATTTTTCCTGTCTTCGGCGAGTCTTTCAACCTCATCAAAGGATTTTATGCCTGTTAACTTGGCCTCTCTTAATAATGTTCTCTTCAGAGTTTCACGCGGTCTGCCCCTTTTTCTTCGGCCTGTTGTGTTCCACTTGATAGCTTGTTTTGGGATTCTCTGCTCATTTCTTCTCATCAAGTGGCCAACATATGTCCATCTCCTTTTCCTGATCACCCGTGAGACTGGTTGTTGTTCAGTCATCTGCCTTATCTCTGCATTGTTCTTGAATTCATTCCACTTGATGCCGAGTATTTTCCTTAGGCATTTGTTTTCAAAAGAGTCTAATTTCTTTTCTATTTCTTTAGTTGTTTTCCAGCTTTCGCATGCATAAATGAGGGTGGATATTACATTTGAATTGAATAGTCTTAACTTGGTTTTTGTGCTTATAACTTTTGAATTCCATATGTTCTCAAGATTCTTGAAGATTGATGCTGCTTTTGCAATTCTGATCCTAACTTCCTTTCTAGTGTCACCATCCTGGTCTATGTAGCTGCCAAGGTATGCAAATTGATTGACTTCTTCAATATCTGTCCCTTCTATGTGTATTTTTCCATTTTGATTGATGGGAATTTTCATTATTTTTGTTTTGTCCTTGTTAATTTCAAGTCCTATTTTGCTAGCCAGTGAAGATAGGCTATCTGTTTTTTCTTGCATGGAATTCACATTATTACTGATAAGAGTTATGTCATCAGCAAAATCAAGATCTTCTAGTTGGGTCCCATGTACCCAGTCAATACCTGTGTTACCTGTGCAGCATTTTTTCATTATGAAGTCTATTGTGATCCCAAAAAGTAAAGGAGACAGTATACATCCTTGTTTCACGCCTGTTTCAATCTGGAACCATTCACTCATCCCTTCTTCTGTCTTGACTGCACAACCATATCCATTGTATAAGTCCTTAATGATGTTGACAATTTTAGATGGTATTCCATATAGACATAAAATTCTCCATAATGAATCTCTGTGTATACTATCAAATGCCTTCTTAAAATCTATGAAATTCAGTATTAATGACACATCTGCTGTACCACAAATGATCCTACACAAATCACATCTCTCTGCGCGACAAATGAAACAATGAAACTGTTGACTGCAGTCTACCGAGCCGCGTAAATAGAAATAAATTCACATATGAAAAGTAAAGATAACTATGTTATGTCATAGGGGCGACTAGGGAGAGGAGAGATGTTAATGTCCATATCTTCTTTGACCTGGACGTTCTCCTGGGAACGTTGAGTGCATCTGAAGCTGGTATCTGAAAGAAAACCTCACACTGAAACCTGGAGGTGACGGCGGACTGTGTCAGGGCGACAGACTGAGCGTGACCAGCCTTCCTCGAAAACTGAAGAAGAAGAAGAAGAAGTAAAGAAAGAAAGAAAGAAGAAAAAGAAGATTGAGGAAGAAGAAGAAGACGGAAATAAATAAATAGGGAAGAAGAAGGAAAGAAAGAAAGAAAGAAAGAAGAAGGAAAGAGAGAAAGAAGAAGGAGAATAAGGAAAGAAAGAAAGAAAGAAGAAGAAGAAGGAAAGAGAGAAAGAAGAAGAAGAATAAGAAAAGAAAGAAAGAAAGAAGAAGAAGAAGGAAAGAATGAAAGAAAGAAAGAAAGAAGAAGAAGAAGAAGAAGAAGAATGAGGAAGAAGAAGAAGGAAACAAAGAAACAAAGAAACAAAGAAGAAGGATAAAAAGAAAGAAAGAAAGAAGAAGAAGAATGAGGAAGCAGAATTGCATAGAAGAACAAGAATATGGTATTAATTTCTACAGCTAACTGGGGGGATTTGAACCAATGTGCTCTTCGTAGGAGACTTGTTACTAGTATAAAATATAGTTCAAAGTTCTGTGGAAGTGGAGGGGGGGGGGAGCATCTTGTTTCTCCTTTTCTGATTTTCTCCCAACTAAAACAAAGTGACCTGAATATGACAGTTTGTGACTGATGAATGTCAAATATATGTTGTAAAATTTAACATATTTTTTATTATAATACACGGGAAGTCTCTATGAAAACAAGTATTATTCAAGAAACTAGCATAAAAACATATAACACCCAAACCTCCAGATGTTAAAGTTTGTTTGTTTCAATTTTTTAGTTTTTTTTTTTTAATGATTGAAAAACGGTTTTTAAAAAAAATGGCTACCTTTAACTGAGACATCGAAGGGAGATAAGCGAGTTTATGTAGATTATGCCCCCCTGGGGACTAATTTACAGTCTCGCGGGCTGATCTAGCTAGGAGTTTGTAATTCGAGTGACGAGCGCTGTATGGCGGAGTAATCGCTCTGTATTCAACATGGCGTCTGGAATTTCTGTTACATTCTCTCCCGGCTGTAATTAGACAACTTCATCAGAGCATCCTCTACTCGCGACAGCTTCCAAGTTGAACTCTCGAAACAAATTACGGCCATAACAGGGATCTGGATGATCTTTTAGGAGCAGGAGAAGCGCGTTTCACCACACGTCTCTCAGGTGGTGGTCGCTGCTCTGGCGGCCCGACCGTTGCTTTACTATTCAAAATATTTGCTTATGTGCAGTCGGGCGTGGAGAGAGACGTTTGATTTTTTTTCTGTGGCAGCCCGTTTTCTCTTCTTTTTCTTCTATATTTCAGCTGAAGAAGGTGGCATTATTATTTTAACGAGTTCCGAAAATTAAGTGCCTGGAGGTACTTCTGACAGCCGAGATATTGTTTAGACATTTCAGGGATCAGAAAGGAGAGGGGGTGGGGGTGGGGGGTTTTGATGGATTTTAAATAACTGAAGGATAAAACCGTTCTGCGGGGCGCCAGAGGAACCTGTCTCAAGTTTATTATCCCTGTAACTAGCCCGTGGCACGCACTGAAACCAGCTCGCAGGGGCCGGCTCGAGGGGGGGGGGGCACTTAGGGGGTAGATCTAAGAAGGCCGTGCCTGGATGGATTAGGTAAACTAATGCACCTGTGAGCGAGCCTCTTCTATCTCATTATCTCTTTAACATGTCCAATTACGCCCTCGAATTTGTCTAGCGAGGTCTCTACATCGGCAAGGACAGACATCTTTTCATGTATCTTAATGCACTATCAGTCGAGGGCTAAGTAGAAATACAGGGTAACCTTGACTAAACTATAAAACTTAATGGCAGAGCATGACGTGGAGAGATGGCGTACTGCAGGTGATAAATCGATGAAAATCTCGCTCATTTAAATGAGTTGCGCGTGCAGTAATCTACATTTTTTTTCTCCACGTGGGTGTCTGTTTAAGTGTAGACATTTTTCTACATTTGTAGACTTAAGTAATTATTTTTGAGTAGCCAGTGCTGGATTTAGACCTTTGTGAGACCCTAAGATACAGTGCTGGATTTATATTTTGGTGAGACCCTAAGATACAGTGCTGGATTTATATTTTGGTGAGACCCTAAGATACAGTGCTGTATTTATATTTTGGTGAGACCCTAAGATACAGTGCTTTATTTATATTTTGGTGAGGTCATAAGATACAGTGGTGTATTTATATTTTGGTGAGGCCATAAGATACAGTGGTGTATTTATATTTTGGTGAGACCCTAAGATACAGTGCTGTATTTATATTTTGATGAGGCCATAAGATACAGTAGTGTATTTATATTTTGGTGAGGTCATAAGATACAGTGGTGTATTTATATTTTGGTGAGACCCTAAGATACAGTGCTGTATTTATATTTTGTGAGGTCATAAGATACAGTGGTGTATTTATATTTTGGTGAGGCCATAAGATACAGTGCTGTATTTACATTTTGGTGAGGTCATAAGATACAGTAGTGTATTTATATTTTGGTGAGGCCATGAGATACAGCGGTGTATTTATATTTTGGTGAGACCCTAAGATACAGTGCTGTATTTATATTTTGATGAGGCCATAAGATACAGTAGTGTATTTATATTTTGGTGAGGCCATAAGATACAGTGGTGTATTTATATTTTGGTGAGGCCATAAGATACAGTGGTGTATTTATATTTTGGTGAGGTCATAAGATACAGTGGTGTATTTATATTTTGGTGAGGTCATAAGATACAGTGGTGTATTTATATTTTGGTGAGGCCATAATATACAGTGCTGTATTTATATTTTGGTGAGGTCATACGATACAGTGCTGTATTTATATTTTGGTGAGGTCATAAGATACAGTGCTGTATTTATATTTTGGTGAGGTCATACGATACAGTGCTGTATTTATATTTTGGTGAGGTCATAAGATACAGTGGTGTATTTATATTTTGGTGAGGCCATAAGATACAGTGCTGAATTTAGACATTGTGTCGCCCATACTACACAAATCTTTGAGGTCCTCTTGTGAAACTGTTAATCTAGAAGATGTGTGAGGGCCTACTGAGCTGTGCTTGGTGTATGTCTAAGTCCAGAGCTGCTGTTAGCTAGATCAACATAACAGTATACGTTGGCAGATTTTGTGTGCGAAATTCTTCATTCTGCGCTGTCGAAACAAGACGCGTTGCTTTCTTCCGCTCCTGACGATGATGATGATGATGATGATGATGACGACGACGATGAAGGCGAAGAGTTTCATCATAAAGCTACTAACTTTCACACCTAACAGAGAAAAGCCTCTGATATCCTTCTAACATGATCAAAGTCGGACTTGAGAAGGTCCACATAACTGAATACAATATAAACCTTTTCCCCCCGCTTTTTTTTTTTTTTGTTTGGTCTCCGACAGTTTATCTGCAGGATGGATTTACAGATGCTCCCCTATGTTAACTCTAAGAGAAGGCCCTCAAAAAGCAGCTCCTGTTTAAATATGTTTCGTGCTTTAAATGTCTCGTGGTTGTCAGAACTTTCTAGTGTGGAATCCCCTCCCTCCTCCCCCCCCCCCCCCCCAGCCCCCTCCAACTCCTGAACCACTAACTCACGTGACATCCATCAGGGGTTACCGGTGGAGCGAATCTTGATTTATTTATATGCGGTAAATATCTCATTAAACACTGGCCCTGATGCATTCCTCGTCCAGTGCCACACAAGACGAGCTTCACGGTCTCTTGGTGCCGAGGGGGCCAACGATGGAAGCCAGGCCCTCCGAGAGAGAGGACTTAACGGCCTGTTCTTGCTTGACTGTAATATCCCGAGTGAACAAGAAAAGACAGATTCTATTAAACATTCAAGTGTCTGTGTTTTCTGTCTCGACGTGTCTTCATAAACATTTGGTATTTGATTCAAAATGTCTGCTTTCCAGCTGCTGCTCCGGCTGTGTTAAACATTCAGGTCAGGTTTATGGCTGTTTTTTAAACTTTAGGCCAGTGGTTCCCAAGGTTTCTCATGCTGCACCCCCCTCTCCCCTGACTCCAACCCTCACCCCATTCCCCCCTCCCCTTTATGGTACACCACAGCAACATCATTTTCACCTTCAATTTTTTAGTCACTGCAAAGTTTTCTGTCTTTTCATGTGGCCACGTTTTCGGTTTTCTCATGACATGGCCAAGTTTTCTGTCTTCTCATGACATGGCCAAGTTTTCTGTCTTCTCATGACATGGCCAAGTTTTCTGTCTTCTTAAGACATGTCTAAGTTTCAGTCTTCTCGTGACATGCCTGTCTTCTCATAACATGTCCGAGTTCTCTAACTTCTATCTTCTCATGATATGTCCAACTTCTCTAAATTCTGTCTTCTCGTGACATGCTCAAGTTCTCTAACTTCTATCTTTTCATGATATGTCCAAATTCTCTAACTTCTGTCTTATCATGACATGTCCAAGGTCTCTAACTTCTGTCTTATCATGACATGTCCAAGTTCTCTATCTTCTGTCTTCTCATGACATGTCCGAGTTCTCTGACTTCCATCTTCTCATGACATGTTCATGTTCTCTAACTTCTGTCTTCTTATTACATGTTCAAGTTCTCTGACTTCTCTCTTCTCATGGCATGTCCAAATTCTCTAACTTCTGTCTTCTCATGACATGTCCAAGGTCTCTAACTTCTGTCTCCTCATGGCATGTCCATGTTCTCTGTCTTCTGTCTTCTCATGACATGTCCAAGTTGTCTGACTTTTGTCTTCTCATGACATATCCAAGTTCTATAACTTTTTTCTTCTCATGACACTTCCAAGTTATCTGACATCTGTCTTCTCATAACATGCCTATGTTTCATAAATTCTGTCATATCATAACATTCCTAAGTTCTCTAAATTCTGTCATATCATAACATGTTTAAGTTCTCTAAATTATGTAATATCATAACATTCCTAAGTTATCTAAATTATGTAATATCATAACATTCCTAAGTTATCTAAATTCTGTCATATTATAACATGCCTAAGTTTCATAAATTCTGTCATATCATAACATTCCTAAGTTCTCTAAATTCTCTCATGTCATAACATTCCTAAGTTCTCTAAATTCTGTCATATCATAACATGCCTAAGTTTCATAAATTCTGTCATATCATAACATTCCTAAGTTCTCTAAATTCTCTCATGTCATAACATTCCTAAGTTCTCTAAATTCTGTCATATCATAACATGCCTAAGTTTCATAAATTCTGTCATATCATAACATTCCTAAGTTCTCTAAATTCTCTCATGTCATAACATTCCTAAGTTCTCTAAATTCTGTCATATCATAACATGCCTAAGTTTCATAAATTCCGTCACATAATAACATTCCTAATTTTCCTAAATACTGTCTTATCATGATATGTACAAGAAATCTTGACTCTGCGTATATTTTTTTAGTAGTTTTCGTTTTTTTTATAACTTCTTAAAGGACTTTTTGTCCTGTTTTTCTGTCTGTCCATTGCATTTGTTGCATCTTTCTCTAAAATCACATCTCTGTCGCTTCCAATTTCTTTGTGATTTTCTTGTTAATAGTTCAAGTGTCATACAACTAAATTTATGCAATATATATATAAATATCCAGGAAAACTGCTAGTATTCACATGTTAGTATAGAAAGAAAAATCGATATATTTCCGTAAAAGTCACTTTCTGATAACTTCTTTGTCAAGATAACAACCCAAGTATTCTCCGACCCCAGACTTTAAAAATCCAAAGATAAGATTGGGAACTAACACCTTGTATAAATGTGCCAGGAATGATGAGGTAGTTTTATAAGATTATCTCAGGTCCGTCGCCCTGCGCTATCTAGGTGAGATTTCTCCCGTAGCCAAATTATGGTTGTCAGAAAGTGAGAAGTGTAGCCGGTTTTCTACTGGATCTGAGTGAGTAGAGAGGAAAAAAAATGAAGAAGATAGAATTGTTAAGAAGTCATAAGTTATAATAACGGAGAGAACAAGAAAGATACAGAAAAGTTTGCGAATTCGGAAGCCGTTAACAAGTTTTTGTACAGAGTGACATATCAAAACAGAAGAGCCAATGCACATGCCTAAATTAATCATTTTGTTTTGTTCCAGAGAGAACAAGGAGGAGAGAATACCTGAATGGGACGATGAAATGGTGTGAGAAAGTAAGAGCACCTGACCTGATTAGAAAAGCCCAGGCCTGCAAAAGATAGAGAAGCACGCCAGAAGATAAGGCTAAGCACTACATGTAATGTGATTTTGCAATGGTTTTAAATAGACTTTAACGTTCGACAGATTCTCAGCCTCGCTGTTTCCTACCACATGCCTCGTTCTTTCCCATTATAATCTCGTTTCTTAGCCTCGCTGTTTCCTACCACAGGCCTCGTTCTTTCCCATTATAATCTCGTTTCTTAGTCTCGCTGTTTCCTACCACAGGCCTCGTTCTTTCCCATTATAATCTCGTTTCTTAGCCTCGCTGTTTCCTACCACAGGCCTCGTTCTTTTCATTATAATCTCGTTTCTTAGTGTTGTTGTTCACTACCACGGCCTCGTTCTTTCCCATTATAATCTCGTTTCTTAGTGTCGCTGTTCACTACCAAGGCCTCGTTCTTTCCTATTATAATCTCGTTTTTTTTTGGCCTCGCTGTTTCCTACCACCTCCACATTCTTTCCTATTATAATCTCATTTCTTGGCCTCGCTCTTTTCTACTAACACCTCGATCTTTCCCATTATAATCTCGTTTCTTAGCCTCGGTATTTGGCGCTATAGTCTTGTTCTTTCCCATCATAATCTCGTTCTCAGCTTTGCTGTTTCCCTCAGTAGCCTCTTTCTTTGCTATCATAATTTTGCTTCGCAGTCTCGTTGTTTCCGATATAGCTTATATGTCGACCACCAGCTTATATGCAGACCACTAACTTATATGTGGGCCTACAGCTTATATGTCAACCACCAGTTATATGCAGACTACTAACTTATATGTGGGCCTACAGCTTATATGTGCACCACTAGCTTATGTGTGGTATACTAGCTTGTATGTGAACCAAAAATGTATATGTGGACCATTAACTTATATATGAAACACCAGCTTGTATGTGGTCCACTAGCTTATATGTGAACCACCAGTTTATATGTGGAATATTAACATATATGTGGAACACCAGCTTGTATGCGGAACACCCTTTATATGTGGACCAGCTGCTTATTTATGGAACACAGCTTATATGTGGACCAGCAGCCTAATTGTGGACCACCAGCTTATATGTGGACCACCAGGTGATATGTGGACCACCAGCCTATACTTAATATAGCAATGCCATAAATTCTTGATCGCTTTTATTCATCAGATGGTTCTTAATACCAGTTTATAACATTGATAGCCGTCTGCCTCTTTTCTGATGATCCGCTGTGGACCACATAAGGTCCACGAGTCACACACTGCGGATCAGTGCTGAAAGGGTATAAACAGGTCCTCGAAAATGTGGTACCTTTTGCCATATGTCTTCTTCTTCTTCTTCTGCTTCTTCTTCTTCTTTCTTCTTTCTTCTTCTTCTTCTTCTTCTTCTTATTTCTTCTTCTTTCTTCTTTCTACTTCTTCTTCTTGTTATTCTTTCTTCTTTCTACTTCTTCTTCTTCTTGTTCTTCTTTCTTCTTTCTACTTCTTCTTCTTCTTCTTATTCTTTCTTCTTTCTACTTCTTCTTCTTCTTCTTCTTCTTCTTGTTATTCTTTCTTCTTTCTACTTCTTCTTCTTCTTCTTCTTCTTCTTATTCTTTCTTCTTTCTACTTCTTCTTCTTCTTCTCTTTCTTCTTCTTCTTCTTCCTTCTTCTTCTTCTTTCTTCTTCTTCTCCTTCTTCTTCCTTCTTTCTTTTTCTTTCTTCTTCTTTCTTCTCTCTACTTCTTCTTCTTCTTCTTCTTTCTTCTCTCTACTTCTTCTTCTTCTTCTTCTTCTCCTTCTTCTTCTTCCTTCTTTCTTTTTCTTTCTTCTTCTTTCTTCTCTCTTCTTCTTCTGCTTCTTCTACTCCTTGGAAGTGGGAGCTGATAATCCTTGCAGCCTATGCGGTGAAAGTGTTAAGGCACACCATCGTGTAGGATTGGGAGTGGATCATTGTAGCTTTTTTTTTCAGTCCCTGAGTAGAGCTAAAGAAGCGGTATTGGGATCCTTCTTTAGCAGACGGCACCGACATGGGGACTGCTTCTGTTTCTGTCCCGTTAGCCAGATTGGGCATGTTATTGTATTTCCGTTAAAATAGCATTTTTGAAAAGCCTGGTTTGTTAAAGGCTGATCTTAGACTAAGATTTCAGACTGAATGTTTAGGGTAATGTCCCCTGAGTGACCTTGTCCAAACCGCAATGATGAAGGAGCATAATAGAATGGAAAAATACTCTCGACTCTTCTAATAAATCTCGTAATTTCTCACGAGAACTTGACGCTGTCACGTGGAGGAGATGATTCCACCTTCCGGAAGTTCCGGTCCGGGCAATTTGTGACTTCTACATCCGGGCAAGTGCTCGGAATGTTGGCCCACTATGTAAGAGAGTTTAATGCCGTATCACGTGACAACCAGGGGCCCGGGGCGTTATCTGGGTGCGCCGTCAGGATCTGGCAATCCTGATCATTAACGACACCTGCAGAGCGTAAAGACGTCAGCTGCTAGCGTAAATCCCGCTTATGACTTGTAAACGAGAAACGCTTTACACGTGTCTGGTGCTCCCCAACTCTTACTGAAACTTTCAGCCAGGAAAGGGAAATGTGGACCACTAGCCCGCTGCAAAATATGCCAGAAGTGGTCATTTAGGGTACAATGTAACACTAATACTGTTATTTTAGGAGCAAAAAATAATATTAATAATAACCATAATCGACGTCCGTGCCAAGAAGGAAACTGGTTGGGCCTTGTTCCTGTTATGCGGTCCCAACGCATTTAACCCTGGTTTGGCTTATTTTGAGGATCGGGTTCACCTTCTCATTGCGATCCCTATTCAGTCTGCCAGATCAACCACCTTGGGGGTACAGGGAGAAGGCGTAGAATGAGGGCCTTGGCCGGATATAGTTTGCCAATCCTGTCGTAGGCAGTGGGCTACGGGTTGCCGACCGCTGTCCCATTCAGTTAGGCTAGTTCGTGGTCCGCCTATGCCACCCCGCCCCCCAACACCCCGCCCCCCCAATACCCCCGCCTGAAAATTTAGTAGTTATTTCACCTTCTAGCATTCCTAAGGATGATTGTTGCAATATAATCTTCTCTCGATTCATCTCTCTGCTTACAATCTTCTCTTCATTCATCTGTCTGCTTACAATCTTCTCTCCATTCGTCTCTCTGCTTACAATCTTCACTCCATTCATCTCTCTGGTTACAATCATCACTCCATTCATCTCTCTGCTTACAATCATCACTCTATTCATCTCTCTGCTTACAATTATCAATCCATTCATCTCTCTGCTTACAATCTTCTCTCAATTCATCTCTCTGCTTACAATCTTCACTCCATTCATCTCTCTGCTTACAATCATCACTCCATTCATCTCTCTGCTTAACCTTCACTCCATTCATCTCTTTGCTTACAATCTTGTCTCCATTCATCTCTCTGCTCCTGTCTTCTTCTGCTTCTTCTTCTTCTTCTCTCTCTCTCTCTCTCTCTCTCTCTCTCTCTCTAACTATCTCTGTCTCTCTTCCCGGATATTTAATTCTGGTTTTCTTGAATCTTCCTTCTCGTTTTCCTCCTTATTTCTGTTGACTTGAATTTCGATATTTTCCTTAAATAATACTACTAATACTACTACTACTACTAATAACAATGATGATAATAATAATAATAATAATAGTGATATAAGCAGTAACTTGTGACTCCATAAATAAAGTTTAAGTCAAATAATAGTCTTATCAGAGTCCTGTTGTCTTCTATAAGTGACATCTTGTTGTTCTTGTTGTTGATGTTGTTGTTGATGTTGTTGATGCTGTTGATGTTGTTGTTGTTGATGCTGTTGTTGATGTTGTTGTTGATGCTGTTGTCGTTGTTGATGTTGTTCTTGTTGTTGATGTTGTTGTTGATGCTGTTGATGTTGTTGTTGATGTTGTTGTTGACGTTGTTGTTGTTGTTGATGTTGTTGGTTGGGAGGAAGGAGGAAAAGGAAAGCTGGGGTTACACCATGAGACCCAAGATTTATAACCTACGAAAAGGGGGTGGTGAATCCTGCTTTTTTCCATGTTTTCTTATTAATTGGGGCGGGGGGGATCATGAAAACATTGAGTAGCTTTGTCTACAGTTCGTGTAGTGGGCCCTACAGTAACTGAGTAGTTTTGTCTACAGTTCGTGTAGTGGGCCCCGACAGTAACTGTATAGTTTTATCTACAGTTCGTATAGTTGGTCCCGACATTAACTGTATAGTTTTTTCTACAGTTCGTATAGTGGGCAAGGACAGTAACTGTATAGTTTTGTCTACAGTTCGTGTAGTGGGTCCTACAGTCGCTGTATAGTTTTGTCTACAGTTCGTGTAGTGGGCCCTACAGTAACTGAATAGTTTTGTCTACAGTTCGTGTAGTGGGCCCTACAGTCACTGTATAGTTTTGTATACAGTTCGTGTAGTGGGCCCTACAGTAACTGAGTAGTTTTGTCTACAGTTCGTGTAGTGGGCCCTACAGTAACTGAGTAGTTTTGTCTACAGTTCGTGTAGTGGGCCCTACAGTAACTGAGTAGTTTTCTCTACAGTTCGTATAGTGGGCCCCGACATTAACTGTTTAGTTTTGTCTACAGTTCGTATAGCTGGTCCCGACATTAACTGTATAGTTTTTTCTACAGTTCGTATAGTTGGTCCCGACATTAACTGTATAGTTCTGTCTACAGTTCGTATAGTTGACCCCGACAGTAACTGATGCCCTGCCCCGACACGGCCCTGAATGTCATCAGATGTCACTTCTCCCTTGAAATTATCATTATTAAAAGGTGAAAGAAGAAAAGGAGAAAAAACGTTTTTTTTTTCCCTCGTTTGTAAAGATAAGTCATCTAACGATTACAGAGATGCAGGCAAGAAAAACACCGCCTGGATTTGCCTCTGGTTACACGATGATGTTTGTCGGCGGTTATTAGATCTGAGGTGTCTATGCGGCCGTCTTGATTACAAGTGTAACCAGAAGACACCTCATCCTTCTATTCCTCGCCTCTTACATCAACAAGCTTTTGCCGGAATCTTCCCCAATTTCCAACTTCTCCCACAAACAAGCCGGCAAAGCCGTGAGAACTAACACTGGAAATGAGGATTCGCTTATCAAAGGTTTACTATGGTTTTCGCACGTCACTGTCACTCAAGGTTTGCTGTTATCGCAAACATGGCCCAGGATCTGACAGCTGAGGCGAGTAGCATATTCGATGTAGTGAGTAAATTAAAAGAACATCTACACTTCACATCTCTCACGTCAGCGATCTCGACCAGTTTCCCTTAGCTGTCGGGGTTAACCTCGCGAATGTAAGCTCCCCCCGATATCTTTCGCCTTGTCTGCAGTCAGGATAAGAGCGATGGAGATCGCTATCTGGGTCATTACACGTGTTTTATGAGAGCCAAATTGGAAGAAATCTCAACATGAAATCTGAAGAGTCTGCCAATTCCAGGGCCCTGGAGTTTGTGAAAGAAAGAAAAACATGTTATGAACTAAAACAAGGTTCAGGTAACAGTGACAAGCCTCTAAGCTTCCCTGAATCCGATAACTCGTCATTTGTGTGATATGAAACAGAGTAACGGCGGGCGAAAATACCACATTCACATTTCTTCACGTAAACATGTAGAAAGTTTTGTGTAGGGAAATAGTCATGAAAAGTAAAGCTTCCAATACGAAAACTCTCTCTTCTTTTTTTACTTTTAAAATTACAATTTTTAAACTGTGTCTTCTTTGATTTCTTTGTTTCGTGATTTTGTTAATCCTGTGATTTCTTTAAATAATGTTTTTTTTTTCTTCTTCTGTGATTTTTTCTTCTGTGATTTCTTTATTGTGTGATTTCTTTATTATGTGATTTCTTTATTCTATAATTTCTTTGTGTGTGTGTGTCGTTTTCTTTATTCTATGGTTTCTTTAGTGGATAATTTGTTTAGTCTGTGATTTCTTTATTATGTGATTTTATTCTGTAACTTCCTTGTTTCTATGATATATTTATTGCGTTCTCTTTAATCTGTGATTTATTTGTGACGTGAGTTCTTTATTCTATAATTTCTTTTGTGCTCTGATTTATCCATTGTGTAATTTTAATTATTCTTTGATTTCTGCATATCTGATTTATTTCTTTTACGATTTCCTCATTCTCCAATTTCTTTATTCTCTGATTTCTGTGATGTGTGATTTTCTTATCTCAGATTTTTATTTCTGGTAAACATATGTGTTTCTCTACTTCTTCGTTATCTCTCTTTCTCAGTTCTTCTGTGTTTTTGTTTAACGTAATCGTTCATTCATTCATTTGCATGTCCCTTGCGGAACTTTGCCTCCCTAACAGCTCTCCTGTAGGCCTCTCGGTTGTGAGCAGTATGGCCTGATGCTGATGGATATGGTGTTAGTGCCCTTAAAAATATTATTATTATTATTTGTTGTTGTTGTTGCTCATGTATCGTTATTAAACCCTCTCCCCCTCCCTTGTCTTTGAAATTCTGTTTCTCTCTCTCTCTCTCTCTCTCACTCTCTCTCTCTCTCTCTCTCTCACTCTTTCTCTTTCTTTCTCTCTGTCTCTGCCTCCAAGATTTCCATAATATTATATTCACAGCTGCTGTTGTTTCCCCTCTCTTGGTTTATTTATTTGAATTCCCTGATTAATTTGTTTTTTTTTCCCCCTCTCGATTAATTTGTTTTCACTTGATGAAGATTTCTTTTTAGACTTTACTCATCTTAATTTTTCTTTTCACTTTCATCATTTGTTTCAGCTTTTGCTTTTTTTCTGTTAATTTTCATCATTTGTTTCATCATTTGCTTTTTCTTTCCCAGTCTTGTCCGTTCTTCACGTCCCGTATCCAGATCGTGATCTGCGACATTTTCCTGAATTGTCCTGTATTCCGTGAAGCGATTGTTTCACTCCAAAGAAACATGAAGAAGTACAGCATAGATAGATAGATAGATAGATAGATAGATAGATAGATAGATAGATAGATAGATAGATAGATAGATTGATTGATTGATTGATTGATTGATCTTTATTTCAAAAGGGTTAAGAATTGGGCACGCAGGCCCGTCTGACATTCTGCCCTTTATCATACATCTTTCACTCTATTCCAGACATTCTACAAATACCTATCTATAAAAATAGATAGATAGATAGATAGATAGATAGATAGATAGATAGATAGATAGATAGATAGATAGAGATAGATAGATATAGATAGATAGATAGATAGATACACATATCATATCACTAGAAACCTAAACAACATTTGCCGTAGCAACAGAAACCTAAACAACATTCGTCTTAGCAGCAGAAGCCTATACAACGTTTGTCATATCAAGACAAACCTACACAACATTTGTCATATCAAGACAAACCTATACAACATGTGTCATAGCGCCAGAAACCTAAAACACATTTGTCATATCAAGACAAACCTATACAACATTCGTCATAGCACCAGAAACCTATACATTTGTCATATCAAGACAAACCTATACAACATTTGTCATAGCGCCACAAATCTATAACACATTTGTCATATCAAGAGAAACCTGTACAATATTTGTCATATCAAGAGAAGCCTATACAACTTTTGTCATAGCATCATAAGTCTATTCAACATTTGTTATATCATCTGAAGCGTATACAACATTTGTCGTATCATCGTTAGCGTATATAACAGTTTTTTGTATCGTATATCTTGTCTTATCCTTGGTCTTCTAGGAACTAGGAGCTGGTGTTCTTTGTGGCCGATGTTCTTTCAATGGAACTAGGAGCTGGTGTTCTTTGTGGCCGATGTTCTTTCAATGGAACTAGGAGCTGGTGTTCTTTGCGGCCGATGTTCTTTCAATGGAACTAGGAGCTAGTGTTCTTTGCGACCACTGTTCTTTCAATGGAACTAGGAGCTGGTGTTCTTTGCGGCCGATGGTGCCTCTCTGGAACTAGGAGCTAGTGTTCTTTGCGGCCAATGTTCTTTCAGTGGTACTAGGAGCTAGTGTTCTTTGCGGCTGATGGTCTCTCCCTGGAACTAGGAGCTGGTGTTCTTTGCGGCCGATTGTCTCTCTCTATAACTAGGAAGTGATGTTCTTTGCGGCCGATTGTCTCTCCCTGGAACTACGAGATGGTGTTCTTTGCGGCCGATTGTCTCTCCCTGTAACTAGATACTGTTGTTCTTTGCGACCGATGGTCTTTCTCTGTAACTATGGACTGTTGTTCTTTGCGGCCGATTGTCTCTCCCTGGAATTAGGAACTGATGTTCTTTGTGGCCGATGCTTTTGAGGCTCAGAATCTTGTCACCTTTGGAGCAGGTTATGGGGGCTATTTTTGTAAGTCCCGGATTTGACCTAAAAAAAAAGCAGAGGATTGCAGTACTTCTTTAGCAGGTTCCACCATCAATGGAGCTATAGCAAATCCTAGCACATAATTTGCTTTGGGTTTTTTTTTTGGGGGGGGGGGGAGGGGAATTTATTTTTGTGTCTGTGAAAGTCCATACAGCATTTATTGCATTGTTTGAAATCTGTGCAAATGTCTGCTATATTTTTCGCGTGATTGAAAGCCTCCGCAACGACTAAATTAGATTTTATAGCTAAAATAGATCATATTTAAAGATACGGTACTTGAATTTAGAGACAAGTCTTCGCCTTAAATATATGTGCAATAATCTGATCATGAGTTTCTACACGCGTGTGTGTGTGCTTGTTTTGTAAATGTATCCCATCGTTCTCTGCTCTTTCGTTGAAGTTCATTTACGTGAAAAAGGCCAAAGAAACCTCCACCCCCGCATTGTCAATGTCGTCAACATTCACTCAAACATCATCACCATTATCCGAAAACACAAACCTATCCATCACTAATTTTTATTTACTTTGCTATCAGCAAGACCCCGATATATCACGGCCATATCTGGCCCAAGCTAAGCTGGGTAACTTGTACCCTCGTTCAAAGTACACGACCCTAACAATTGTCACTGGCAGGAATTTCATAGGAGCTAAGTGATACAGGAGCCAAGATAAGATGAACGAAGATCACTAGTTACACCCCGTATGAGATTATACAGGAAAAAGTGCACAGTTTTAAAGAACATTTCGTAGGAAGGCAAAATCCCATATCTAGGAAGCGCTCCGGTTAAGTGAAAAGTGGCTAAAAGCAATCTTTTCCTTATAGAGAAATTGTATATGTCGAAAATGAGGGGTGGTTATCCTTTCTATAGGTTAGAGATGCGCCAGGTGTACGGCAGATTTCAATTTAGTTTTTATTTCCTCCTCCTCCTCTTCATCCTCCTCCTTCTTCTTCTTCTTCTCCTCCTCCTCCGCCTCCTTCTTCTTCTTCTTCTTCTTCTTCTTCACTGTTTTAATTCTACAACTGATTCATGCAAAACATGAAAACCTGTTTCCGGAGAGGAGCATTTTATCGAGTTTGACAGCCTCACTTTTTTCTCGTGTCCAGTTCTCCTGGTGATATATATATATATATATATATATATATATATATATATATATATATATTATATATATATATATATATATGGTGTTTTTAAAGTCTCACTACACTTTCTATGTAAAAATGAAGAAAATGACGTCATAAAAATGTGAAGAAAAATGCAGTGAATGGTTGTCATCTGCTGGAGTAATTTTCTGCACTTAAAACAGAATGGTGTTATCAACGGAAGAAAGAATTTTTTTTGGTTGAACAAGTGTTTCTAAATGGCTGTCGATACACACAGATGGTTGTTCAAAGATTTATAGCAAAATTTCCTGATAAACAACCTCCTCATCGCGCTACGGTTAGAAATTTGTTGAATAAGTTTCGTGATACGGGAACTGTGGAAGATGCTCGGCGATCTGGAAGGCCTGTTGTGTCTGAAGAAAAATGTCTAGATATCCAAGACAGAATCCTGAAAAGTCCGGCAAGTCCTTAACTAAAATGTCGCAAGAAGTGAACGTATCACTGAGCACAGTGCACAAAATTCCTAAACATCGGTTACATTTTCATCCATACAAGATTTCTGTTGTGTCTGAACTAAAAGAGTGTGACAATCAATCCAGAGTCAACTACTCCACGTGGTTTCAAGCATTTTTAGCTGAAGGAGACGAGTCAATTCTCGGTTTAACATTCTTCTCTGATGAGGCATGGTTTCATCTATCTAGATATGTTAATAGCCAAAATAATCGTATTTGGAGCAGTGTTAATCTCAAAACATTTCATGAAGCGTCGCTACACGATGCGAAAATTGGGGTATGGTGTGCCGTCAGTAGAAAATGTTTAATTGGACCAGTTTTCTTCAACGACACTATAAATGCTGATCGGTACCGTACTGACATTCTATAACCTTTTTTTTTAGAACATCTGAATGAAAGTGAAATTGAAGAAGCGTGGTTCCAGCAAGATAGTGCAACTGCACACACAGCTAGAGCAACTGCACACACAGCTAGAGCAACACACGGTTTTTTTGGAAGAAATTTTCACAAACCGCATAATATCTCGTGGAATTTGGCCTGCTCGTTCTCCAGATCTAAATCCATTAGATTATTATCTATGAGGTTTCTTGAAAGGAAATATTTACCAAAATAATGTACAAACAACTGAGGATGTGAAAGAAGCAATCAGAATTACCATTCAAGAAATAACAACAGACACGTTGCACAAGGTATTAGACAGTATGAAGAAATGTGTACAGTCACGTCTTGAAGCCCGTTTCCAACACCTGTTATAATGAATATTTCAGTGGTACATTCCAGCTAACCCAAAACAGCGATGTATCATTGCAGTCACTATTGTAACTAATTAAATGACTTTTTTTAGCACATTTTGTGATTATGTCATTTACTTCATTTTTCAATTTTTTTTTCATAAAAGTGTAGTGAGGCTTTACAAACACCATATATATGTTATTCTGGTACTTTGGAATACATACTATACAGACTGATCATAGAGGCTGAAATGACTGGCATCAAATCCCTGGATGAGACTGATAATCTCGCCGAGAACAAAGACTTACGGCGAGACACACTGAAAGTCCTATGTAACGGTAAGCATGTAATACACAGACGCTCATTTTGTATCAAACACTTCAAGTTCATATTTGTAACTCTGGTAAATTTCTGCAGTTAAAAAGTACTTACATTATTTTTTTAGATGTCTTACACTAATGTAAATTTGTTGAACACACTTTTCTTTTCCTGTTGTTAAAGAATAGAAACAGCTTAGGTCAGATAGTTGTTTCCTTCTATGGTGCTGTCGTTATGGTTAATATGAAGGTATCTAATTGTTGAAGAAGATTACCAGATTGTGGGATTTTTGTGGTGTTCAAAATGTCGGTGGTGTCTTGAGCCCACTGCCTCATCAGCAGCGCCCTCTTTTGTTTCACAGGAACTCTACTCTTCACTATTTCACGCTCGAGGCAGAGGTTCTCAACTCTTTTACGCTCAAGGAACACCAGTGAATACGCCAACATCATACAAGCGTGATTATTTTCACTCAAAGATGGAACTTAATATGACATTGATACTGCAGCCACGGGCCACCTGATAATGGGCCGCGGGCCACTTGTGGTCTCCGGACCACATCTTGCGAGCCATTGCTCGAGGCTACTGGTTCCCAACCTCAGGTCGCCACCCAGAGTCGGGTCGTAGGGCATCCGAGGTAGTATTGCGTAATAATACTATGTTAAATGTTCGTCTATTATGAAGTGAGATTTGTACATACGTTTCTGTGATTAGTGGCAAAATACGTCATTCGTTAGTTTGTTTTCGGTTTCAATATTTGAATCGTCTTTTTATCATGGGTCGTGGGTCGCTTAACATTGTTGTTTTAGGGTGGTGGTTCACCTAACTTTAGAGCTGTGGGTCACCTAACATTGTTGGTTTAAGGTGGTGGGTCACTTCACTTTAGAGTTATGGGTCACCTAACATTGTTGGTTTAGGGTGGTGGGTCACCTAACTTTAGAGTGGTGGGTCACCTAACATTGTTGGTTTAGGGTGGTGGGTCACCTAACATTGCTGGTTTAGGGTGGTGGGTCACCTAACTTTAGAGTCGTGGGTCACCTAACATTAGAGTCATGGGTCACCTAACATTGTTGGTTTAGGGTCGTGGGTCACCTAACATTAGAGTCATGGGTCACCTAACATTGTTGGTTTAGGGTCGTGGGTCACCTAACATTGTTGGATTAGAGTCCTGGGTCCCCCAAAATTGTTGAGTTAGGGTCATGGGTCACCTAACATTGTAAGTTATTGTTGTGGGCGACCTAATACTGTCGGTTTAGGGTCCCTATCACAAACTTTTTATAACCACTGCACTAGACCAGCGTTCCGAACCCCCCCAAAAAACTCCTCTGTTCTTGATGGAACTCAAGGTTCCATTTTGCTGGACGCCCAGTCGTACTGATAGTTCCATTACACTGTTCTGCTTTCCTAAGTTCAAAACTTTTAAGTGTGATATCTTTTGTTCTTGGATACTGTTGTTCTTGATATTGTTCTAATTCTGATATCTAGGGGAAGTATTTGAACTAACTGTTCTTTCCAGCGAATGGCACGGACGCTTGTTGGATATGCAGAGTGGATTATACGGTAGCTTTGATCGAAAACAAGAGTGGACCCAAAGAGGGAATCTTATTTAAGGGATCCATTTACTTGAGGACCACTGGGCACCCTGCCTCGTTGACAGTGCAGGAGCACCCCGAACTGGTTCCGGTACCACACGAACATTTCTTGTGTATAATTATATGTCTGCGTGTATAGATAAGCACAGGGTCACTGCAGTGTAGCTGTGTTAGCAAATGATTAGACCTGCTGTTAAAATATAGGAACAGCTGGGTTATTACAGGGTCTTTGCCAGGATCGTAAGCTCTATCATGGATTATTCAAGGACGGGAAGTAAAGTTATAATTTACCCACCCTTTGAAATCTCAGTAGATACCGTTTTTTTTTTCCTTTCCCAAAGCTGGACCATGCCCCACAGACGTCCAGGCCCACAGAAGACTGGCCTACAGACAGATTTTCCCACAGACACACAGGCCCACAGGGAGACTTTCCCACAGATAGACTGGCCCACAGACAGAGTGGTCCACAGATACACTGCCCACAGTCAGACTGGCCTACAGACATCCAGCCCACAGGCATACAAGCCCACAGACGTCCAGGCTCACAGACATCCAAGTCCACAGACATCCAGGCCCGCAATCAAACTGGCTGATCTCACCATATTTGAAATAAAAGGACTGTAACATTTCTCGTCATGCCCTAGGTCTTTACGCGAACACAAAATTGAACAGAAAATGAAGGAAAAAAAAATTCATCAGCTAAACACTGAACTTGAACGATGCCCTGAAGGACCTTTTAGAGTTTGAAACAAAAGGAGAAGTTAATTCCCCGACCTCCTCCTCAAGATTAAGTGCCCACAGTGATTAGTAACTTAATCTCGTTTTGGTGTAACTCTAAAAGTAGTACAATATAAAACAGGAATTACGTTTTTTAAACAATAATAAATTATCCCTTATTAGCGAAGTCTCCATTTTCTACACTATAAAATTAATGCCTATTAAAGGAATTTCCCACTTCTTTGCTTTAAAATTAGTTCTTATTAACGGAATTTCCTATTTTATTGCTATAAAATTAATGCGTATAAGGGAATTTCCCATTGGGCGAGACGCTGGCTTCCTTCATCTAGGGTGATGTTTACGAGAGTGTAAGATGCTGACAGGGCAGGGCGCGAACGTGATACTCTCAGATTTAGATACCAGGGTACCATGCTGCTCACCTAGATAGATGAGGTAGAGTGGGGAGAGAGAGAGAGGGGGGGAGGGGAGTTGTATAGAGGTCAAGATCTTGGCACTAGGGACGGATTGAAAGGGAAGCGGTTCTGACTTAAACTTTGTGTTGTTGGTTATTAAGTTTCGGCGATACAGAGTTGGGGTGGAGTTAGGTCTGAGGAGGATGGTGGCCCGCGTGGATGAGGCGGATAGGATGAGTGGAAGACGGATTGAAGAGAGAGAGAGAGAGAGAGAGAGAGAGAACCACATAGATGAGGTGCATAGGATGAGTGGAAGACGGAACGAAGAGAGAGAGAGAGAGAGAGAGAGAGAATCACATAGATGAGGTGCATAGGATGAGTGGAAGACGGAACGAAGAGAGAGAGAGAGAGAGAGAGAGAGAGAACCACATAGATGAGGTGGATAGGTTGAGTAGAAGACGGAATGAAGAGAGGGAGAGAGAGAGAGAGAGAACCACATAGATGAAGTGGATATGTTGAGTAGAAGACGGAATGAAGATAGAGAGACAGACAGAGAGACAGAGAGAACCATATAGATGAGGTGCATAGGATGAGTGGAAGACAGAACGAAGAGAGAGAGAGAGAACCACATAGATGAGGTGCATAGGATGAGTGGAAGACGGAATGAAGAGAGGGAGAGAGAACCACATAGATGAAGTGGATAGGTTGAGTAGAAGACGGAATGAAGATAGAGAGAGACAGACAGACAGAGAGACAGAGAGAACCATATAGGTGAGGTGCATAGGATGAGTGGAAGACGGAACGAAGAGAGAGAGAGAGAGAGAGAGAGAGAACTACATAGATGAGGTGCATAGGATGAGTGGAAGACGGAACGAAGAGAGAGAGAGAGAGAGCGAGAGAGAGAGAGAACCACATTGATGAGGTGGATAGGACCAGAGGAAGACAGAATGAGCAGGATGAATAGGATGAGAAGAATTGATTGATTAATTTCCTGATTGACTAAACTTTATTTCCAAGGGACTGAGAACTGAGCATGCCCTTATCACACAACTTTTATTCTCTGTTTCAGGCATTCAGTGGAAGATCAAACTAGAAGGGTAAATAGACTGATATGAATTTTACTATGATTGACGTCCTCTAGGGAGGTACACAATAAAAGCTACAGACCTGCAGAGTCCTAACACAAAAACTGTGAAAACATGTAGATCTGTGAACATCGGGAGTTCAAAGGTCGCGTAAACTACACCAAATGTCTGTACAACATTCAGATCTTTCGCATGTAGAGCAATCAAAACTTTTGTGTGTTTATTCTATGTACAACATTCAAAATATTTCCTGCTTTTATTCTACGTACAACATTCAAAACTTGGAATGTACAACATTGAAAAATCTTTCTTGTGTTTATTCTATTTACAACATTTCAAATCTTTCACATGTAGAACAGTCAAATTTGTCGTGTATTTGTTCTATATACAACATTCAAATCTTCTGCTCTTGTCCCATAGGCGAATTTCGAAACGTTAATAAAGGGACTATAAACAGTTCAAATATCACACCGCTAGTTCTCAGCCACGCCGATTATGACTGCATTAAAAAAATATTATTTATGTTCTTATACTGATAGACGAATTCATGAAAATCAAGCTAAATTCATAATCTTTTGTGTCCCATAACTTAATGGACACAAGTCATACTTGATAAACTTTTTCTAGACGGACTAAGCTGCCAACTACGTATATTTTGGTAGGAGTGTATTCGTAATGGAAGTTATGGAAGTTCATGCGATCACTTTCTAGAAAAACCACTGTCAAAAAAATAGTTTTCTTTAGAAACAGTAAAAATGTATTTCATCTCACATTGCTTCCATACAGCACTTGGTGTCGCCTTGGGTTATTTTATGCTCTGACAGCACACAAAGATGGTTGTGGAGTGAAAGTTTCAGTCAGAGTTAAGGGTAAACCAGAACTACGGCACTCCATGTCCGACATTATGTGATTTATTTTATTTTTTTAAATCTTGGCGATCCTGTGATGTAATTGTAACTTTACAACGTTCTTGACTGCAGAATACAACGCTAACAACATCACAAACTTTACCAGCATCACAAAATTTAAGAACATCGCAACCACCAACAACCATCACCAGCAATGTCAGCTTGAACAGCACCACGATTGTCAGAAATATCATCTAACACCACAGTACCAGCCAATATCACAGATAATACCAGCATAATAAATATCACCAGTATCATACACATAGCAGATATAACAAGCATCAAATAACATCACACACACACACCAGTGAAACCACAAAACACTAACTACCATCACAAACACCAACCAACACCACAAACATCAACCAATATCACAAACAACAGCCAAGACCACAAACACCAACCAACATCACAAACAACAGCCAAGACCACAAACACCAACCAACATCACAAACAACAGCCAAGACCACAAACACCAACCAACATCACAAACAACAGCCAAGACCACAAACGCCAACCAACATCACAAACAACAGCCAAGACCACAAACACCAACCAACATCACAAACACCAACCAATATCACAAACACCAACCAACGTCACAATAATTAACCAACACCACAAATAACAACCAAAGTCACAATAATTATCATCCAACATAACAATAATCAAAGAACATCACAAACAACAGCCAAGACCACAAACACCAACCAACATCACAAACAACAGCCAAGACCACAAACACCAACCAGCCATCATGAAAGACGCCCGAATATAAGTGGAGTTGAATGCAATATTTCAAGAATCTTACAGTACTTCTTACACACAAATAGTACGTCAAAAACAGAAGAAACAAGATAAGCATTACCTTACAACACGAAGAAAGAAATACACACATGAAGGACGTCCAACAACAACGAATGTGAAAAAAAAACAAACTTCACAATCGTACTGGGACAACACAATCGTCCCTCGACGTAACACGAGTATCTGGTTCTCACATATGCGCGCTGTCCCATCTCCGCGCGTGTTGAAGTCCCTTAGGCAACATGGCCTATCTTTGCTACATAAACTATACTCATTCTCCTGTATACATTAAAACCACATCTAGATTACTTATAGCAACCTATGCAATGTAAACGCTATGCAAACAGTTGTTATTAAAGTATTGTTTGAAGTATAACGACGAGAAAGGACAGTTTGTACGCGTTAGTGTTAGAAGCGGCCATCATAAACCCATCACCAACAAAGTAACAATTTTCTTTCTTCAGTAAACCCATTCCTGATTGCTTTCCTACATACTGTACTGTACACTACTATTCTGTAAATTGCTCGAGGCTACTGGTTCCCAACCTCAGGTCGCCACCCAGAGTCGGGTCGTAGCGCATTCGAGGTAGTATTGCGAGATAATACTACGTTAAATGTTCGCTTATTATGAAGCGAGATTTATACATACATTTCTGTGATTAGTGGCAAAATACGTCATTCGTTAGTTTGTTTTCGGTTACAATATTTGAATCGTCTTTTTATCATGGGTCGTGGGTCGCTTAACATTGTTGTTTTAGGGTGGTGGTTCACCTAACTTTAGAGCCGTGGGTCACCTAACATTGTTGGTTTAAGGTGGTGGGTCACTTCACTTTAGAGTTGTGGGTCACCTAACATTGTTGGTTTAGGGTGGTGGGTCACCTAATTTTAGAGTCGTGGGTCACCTAACATTGTTGGTTTAGGGTGGTGGGTCACCTAATTTTAGAGTCGTGGGTCACCTAACATTGTTGGTTTAGGGTTGTGGGTCATAATGATATGGAAAGAGTACTATAGAGTAAAACATAATGTAAAATATAAAGAACGGTGGAAAAAAATATAAAATAGGCAACTTCAAATTTTGTGTTTTAAGAATTTTCTTGATGGTTTCATGGAAAAAAAATATTTATCAGCGTACACCTGTATCCACGATATTGAAATCCGCGTAATCGAGACCTGAACTTATGACTTTAAGCGAAATGTGAGATTTGGTCTCCTGCACAAGCTCATAAACAAATTAGGTCTTGTCAGAGAAGTTTTGATACATCAAAAACTGGTTACAATTATAAGGAAGAAACGAAACAAATATGATTGTGGATATGTCGTGAGAGGGCAGGAGTTAGAGAGCTGGGTCAAGGGAACAAGAGCAAGAAGAATAATGAAAGAAAAATGTCATGAATGGGCTGCCCAAGTGGCACAAGAAAGGAAACGAAGGGTTGGTTGATATGATTAGAAATGCCCAGCCTGAAAACTAAATGAGAGTTCTTGATCGCCAACGCCTACCGGCATGGCAAAAAATGAATTCGCTTTACACGACAGTTTGGAAGCAAGTAGATAGCAGATCAATGTAGATTCTCTACAGTTTGGAAGCAAGTAGATAGTAGATCAATATAGATTCTCTACAGTTTGGAAGCAAGTAGATAGTAGATCAATATAGATTCTCTACAGTTTGAAAGCAAGTAGATAGTAGATCAATGTAGATTCTCTACAGTTTGGAAACAAGTAGATAGTAGATCAATGTAGATTCTCTACAGTTTGGAAGCAGGTAGATAGTAGATCAATGTAGATTCTCTACAGTTTGCAAGCAAGTAGATAGTAGATTAATGTAGATTCTCCACAGTTTGGAATCAAGTAGATAGTAGCTCAATGTAGATTCTACACAGTTTGGAAGCAAGAAAACAAAAGGTGAATATAGAATCTACACAGTTTTGAAGCAAGTGAATATTAGATGAATGTAGATTCTACATAGTTTGGAAGCAAGTAATTATTAGATAAATGTATATTCTACATAGTTTGGAAGCAAGTAAATATTAGATGAATGTAGATTCTACATAGTTTGGAAGCAAGAAGACGAAAGGTGAATGTAAATTATTCCTAGTATCACATTTTGTGACAAGCTTGTGTGATAGTTTAATCTACCAACATCTGACTGACATCTTAGGCCACAGTTGCAAGATTTCCTGTTTTATTTTGCAAGTCCATCTTCCTGATTTCCATGTTTTGTGGTCGTTGCATTTTGAAATAACTTATTGCCCTTCCAAAAGAGTTTATCCGCCATTTGAAACGGGCTTGTGCCAGCGATTCCGAGTTTTATGGACAGCTGTAACAATTTTTTTTGTTTTAAGCGACGTCCAGGGCGTATTTCTGTCCACTATTCCCTACATCTCAATGGAAATGTCAAGACCGATATGAGTTGAATGTCAGGTTTGTTTCCCGGAGATAATTTATGCCCGCAAAACAAAAAGAAAACAAAACAAAGAGAAAGGGTCACGTAATGTTGGTGTGTCGGGGGGGTGCGGCATCCATTAACTCTCCCAGCACTCAGCCAACCTCCGCTGCAACACCAGGTTGCTGCGTTTTAGCAAAATGAGGCACATTGGAAGGGAAAATGACAGCTCTGCATAAACATAAAAAAAGAAAGAAAGAAACATGCAGGCCACGTTTTGCTTGTTTCTGGCATTTTTTCCCCCTCAGAATTTGTGTTCAACGTTTTATCAAAAATTTATCGTCTCTCCGTGTATTGTTCATCCGGCCGTGCTCTCTGAGTTTTTTTTTTTTTAATCTTTTTATCCAGCATACAATTTATCTCCCAAAGCGGTTCATTTACTTGCCTGATTTTAAAAACTCACCATTTATCTCAATCTGACGATTGGAGGAAAGGGATGGTGTTTAGCTTGCTGCGCATGTCCGGAGCAATCACGTGACATGTCCCTTCCGGGGCCGAACATCAGATCGAGGGTTAAAAACGTGGCTGTGAGAAAGATTATCTACGTCAAAATATTACCAGCTTCATTTCTCACAGCTTTTCCCTGTGTCAGTGGTCTTCCGTCGATATCAGGGGCCGTGTTCTCTGGGCAAGGAAGCAGCGGAGCTCCCTGGCTTGTCTGTCTAGCCACGCTTAACAAATGAACTTGTATGGAGAATCTGACGGTAGAAGGCAGGATCTTTATTAATGATCCTGCAATCATCACCAGATGCTGTGTGCCTGGCTTTGTTATCCAGGGAGTAGGGGAGGTCGCAGCATAATCTTATCGCCCTTTGTTTTGTTTGTTTAAAACATTTTTTTTAAACATTTCACTGAATGCTTGTTGTCATATTGTCATTTTTTATGGTATTTTAATTGCATACTTCTTGATGATGTCCTTAAATTTCATATATCAACATTGGTTTTGGCTCTACAGTGATTGTGCGCAATGGGTACGTTTATATCTAGTAGATATGAAACTTTAGTTGTGAGGGACAGAATATCTAAAGTGCGTTATAAAACTTTAATAGTGAGGGACATATATCTAAAGTGCATTATAAAACTTTAATAGCGAGGGACAGATATCTAAAGTGCATTATAAAACTTTAATAGTGAGGGACAGATATCTAAAGTGCGTTATAAAACTTTAATAGTGAGGGACAGATATCTAAAGTGCATTACAAAACTTTAGTTGTGAGGGACAGAATATCTAAAGTGCGTTATAAAACTTTAATAGTGAGGGACAGATATCTAAAGTGCATTATAAAACTTTAGTTGTGAGGGACAGAATATCTAAAGTGCGTTAAAAAACTTTAGGTGTAAGGGACAGAATATCTAAAATGCGTTATAAAACTTTAGGTGTAAGGGACAGATCTACTATTTTTACAGGACTTAGCAAACAAACCATGCCCTGTCATTTCTATGTCAGAAAAACTCATTGTTTCTTATTTTTGAAAATTTTCCACTTTTCTCTAAAGCCTGTATTCTTCTGAAGCTGAATTTTCTTCTATACTCTGCTCTAAAGCTGACATTCTTTTATACCTTGCTCTAAAGCTAACATTCTTCTATACCTTGCTCTAAAGGTTTTTAAGGGCATGCATCTTTCCCATCACAACATATGCAAGTGAGACCTGGACACTTAACAAAACAGCTGAGAAACATATAAATGCATTTGAATGTAAATGCTACAGAAGAGTTCTTCAAATATCACGGACACAAAAAAAAAAAAAAACCAAACAAATACATCCATATTACAAGAACTTAATATTGAAGAAAGCTTGCTGGTAAAGAGGATTAAACAAAAAAGACTTAAATATTTTGGACACATTAAACGTCATGATAATCTAGAGAAAAACGTCGTGGAAGGGTACATAATGGGAAAAATAAAGAGGGGAAGACCAAGGCGAAGATGGCTGCAAGACATCGTTGATAATCTGCAAACGGATGCATCAGCAGCAGGGCATCTTGCTTACAACCGAGAAACCTACAGGAGAGCTGTTAGGGAGGCAAAGTTCAGCAAGGGACATTCATATGACCGACTGACTGATTGACCTTGCTCTAAAGCTGATATTCTGCTATACCTTTCACTAAAGCTGATATTCACCTATATTTTCCTTTAAAGCTGATATTCTTCTATACCTTGCTCTAGAGCTGACATTCTTCTACACCTTGCTCTAAAGCTGATATTCTTCAAGTAAATATAAGAAATGAAAGATAACCAAACGCCATTCTTATCATATGATTATCCAGTGTGCAGAAAGATATCATTTCAAATATGGACATCAACATCTTGTGACGTATATGTCTTAGAGAGGTCAGTCAGTCAATCATTTGCATGACCCTCGCTTCCCTAACAGCTCTCCTGTAAGCCTCCTTGTTGTAAGCAAGATTCTCTGCTGCTGATGCGTCCATTTGCAGATTATCATTTCAACGAAGTAGAACCAGGTTTTATGTATGTAAATTAGATTGACAATCTTCGTGCTGAGTGCACAGATACGTATATTTTCTCAAACAAAAGCATTAAAAATAACGAACCAAATGATTCCAAACATTAAACATAACAAAACAAATGAATCTGAACATTAAACATACCAAACCAAATGATTCCAAGCATTAAACATACAAACCAAATTATTCCAAACATTAAACATAACAAAACAAATGATTCCAAACGTTAAACATAACAAAACAAGTGAATCCAAGCATTAAACATAACAAAAAATGAATCCAAGCATTAAACATAGCAAAACAAATGAATCCAGATACCACGTTGATCTTCGATACGTTTAACTGTAGCAAACCACAGGACTTGCGAAAAATAAACATTCGCGACAGGAAGTTGATAAAAGAAACATGATGATAGTGCTCCATGTAATAATATCCGTATCTGTGTATGAGAAGGGAGCCAGGACGTTGTCTGTTTTGGCACTCAGGGACCCATAGCTGACATGCTAGCGTCAGGGTTGTCGAACCATAGCTGACATGCTAGAATCAGGGTTGTCGAACCATAGCTGAAATGCTAGGGAAAGGGTTGTCGAACCATAGCTGACATGCTAGCGTCAGGGTTGTCGAACCATAGCTGACATGCTAGAATCAGGGTTGTCGAACCATAGCTGAAATGCTAGGGAAAGGGTTGTCGAACCATAGCTGACATGCTAGAATCAGGGTTGTCGAACCATAGCTGAAATGCTAGGGACAGGGTTGGCCAACCATAGTTGACATGCTAGGGATAGGGTTGGCAAACCATAGTTGACATGCTAAGATCATGGTTGTCGAACCACAGCTGACCAAGACCTTGTCAACCTCTCCTTTGTTACTCCCAGTTACAGGTCTAGCCTGCCTAATGGGGCAAGGATCTTCAATGTTCCCATGGTGGTGGAGCCTGCTAAAGAAGTATTGCTAAACCGACTACTATGTAGCTCCACCCATGGACTGAAAAGAAAAACTAGGTGACCTGTTCCCAAGCTGACATGAACTGCCTAGTGCACTAGTCTCTCACAGCGAAGGTCGGTGGTTCGAATCAGGGCGCAAGCCATCCAGGCTGTAGAAGTGGGTAACTGGTTTCTACTGGGGCTGGGGAAGGACAGGCGGACAGGCGTGATGCTGACCACATCATCCCCTAGTGTGCTGACCACATCATCCCCTAGTGTGCTGACCACATCATCCTCTAGTATGCTGATCACATCATCCCCTAGTATGCTGATCACATCATCCTCTAGTATGCTGACCACATCATCCTCTAGTATGCTAACCACATCATCCTCTAGTATGCTAACCACATCATCCTCTAGTATGCTAACCACATCATCCTCTAGTATGCTGACCACATCATAATCTAGTATGCTGATCACCTCACCCTCTAATTTGCTGACCACGTCACTCTCTAGTATGCTGACTACGTCATCCTCTAGTATGCTGACCATATCATCTTCTAGTATGCTGACCACATCATTCTTAGTATGCTGACCACATCATCTTCTAGTATGCTGACCACATCATCTTCTAGTATGCTGACCACATCATTCTTAGTATGCTGACCACATCATCTTCTAGTATGCTGACTACATCATTCTTAGTATGCTGACCACATCATCTTCTAGTATGCTGACCACATCATCTTCTAGTATGCTGACCACATCATCTTCTAGTATGCTGACCACATCATCTTCTAGTATGCTGACCACATCATCTTCTAGTATGCTGACCACACATCATCTTCTAGTATGCTGACTACATCATTCTTAGTATGCTGACCACATAACTCTCTAGTATGCTGACCACATCATCTTCTAGTATGCTGACCACATCATCTTCTAGTATGCTGACCACATCATTCTTAGTATGCTGACCACATAACTCTCTAGTATGCTGACCACATCACTCTCTAGTGTGCTGACTACATCCTCTAGTGTGCTACATCACCATGAAGTGTGCTAACCACATCATTCTCTAATGTGCTAACCACATCATTCTCTAATGTGCTGACTAGTCAAGGCAAATATATGCATTATCGCCATATCCGCCAGCCGCCTCCGTGGCACAACATCCATGTTTACCCCCTTAAATCTAACAACAATTTGAGACACAGTTCAAAGAAAATATGACAACACAACTAACTGTGCTACGAAAGAAGAGAAAATGCAAACAAACACATTTTGTTTCTTGACCAGTGATAAACCTTGTCAATCCCAACTGTTGACCAATCCCAATGATGGTATTAAGTTCTGTTCATGTTACAAGTTCTAAAACAGTTTGAATTTAAAATAGAAACAATGGAAAATGGAATAGGACGTTTGAAATAGTTCGATCATATGAAGAGGTATATTTTAAAGAGTAGAGACCAGACTTGAGGAAAAAGAAGAAGAAGAAAGAAAAAAAAAGAAAACAAGAGGTGGCCTCCGTCGTGGGGATGGATTTAGCTAAAACGCTCGTGTACTGCCACCTCTTTGTGTCATCAAGTTAGTGAACATAACCCGCTTCCTATCCGCCTCGTTTCTACAACTCCAGCCCACACGTCATCATCTATTCTCTCAATTTTGATTTGCTCTACATCCTTGCGGACACGGGCAGTGAAATTGAAAATCAAGTATTTCAAACTATCATCGCCAGCTTCCGCTTCCGCTCTGCTGGAGCGCTGTGCATGCTGGGGCATGAGGGGGATTTCCCCAAGATGGCGTCCGCGATGACAGAAGCCGTGTATCACGCGAGGCAGAGAACGTGGCCACAGACTTCTGTGTGAGATACAGACTTTTGAAATGAGAACCTGGGGGTCAGAGGTTGAAATGTTGGAGAAAGTTTTAATAGGGGTCGGGGGGGGTGTGGGATGGGGGAGGGGGTGTGGATTTAAAGACGGGGTTTTGCATTGCTTTCGTTAGTGATGTCTACCAACTGTGTCTGAGGTGTAAACTTATACTTAACTGCGTAAATAGGTAAAGGGATGATACTGGTAAATAGAAGGAGGAAATATCTGTGAGGGGTCGAGATGTCAGAAGAATCTTCGTCGTTCGGTCAGACATAGAGGACATCTCTAACACATACGCGCCGTTTGGACTCTTGTTTGCCACATCGATGCAGAGCATCTCCTGTAGCAGGGTTATAGACGGCTCTATAATGGATGCCGCAGCAGCAGGCCATCTTTCTCACAACCGAGAGGCCTACAGGAGTGGTGTTTGGGAGGCAAAGTTCCGCAAGGGACATGCAAATGAATGAATGAATGAATGAAATGTCTTGGTGAATTGTGTAGGTGGCTTCTCTGGAAGATATCTTGTGGGTCTGTGGCTCTTTGTCTTAGTGGATTGTGTGAGTGGCTTCTCTGAAAAATGTGTTATGATCTCTGTGACTCTTTGGGTGGATTGTGTAGGTGGCTTCTCTGAAAGATGTATTGTGCTGTCTGTAACTCTTTTCTCTGGGTGGGCTGTGTAGTTGCTTCTCTGAAAGACGCCCCGTGCTGTCTATGATTCTTTGTCACAGCACATGGATCTGCTAGAAAATAAAGTTTGGGCAAGATATTGTCCAACTTCTTTCATATGGCCCTTCTTGTACAGCCTGTCTAACATGACTCTGCTGGACAGTATTCATCTGGTGGTGGAGCCTATGAAGCACGATTTGAGTCTTTGAAAGTTAATATAGCATTTGGTCAAAATTGATTCTTATTTGCTGGACGGACTTGGCATTGGCATCAAAGTCCTTGTTTCTACAGTCACAGGAAAGCTCACAAAATCATTAACAGCAACAGCTGCATACGAGGTGATGAGATAACTGGTTGCTAAGCTAGGAGCAAGTTACAAGTTGAAACAACGCAACAATGTAATATTTCGGCTTTTCGCCTTCATCAAAGACGTATGAGAACAAAAGAAGGAAACAAAATAACTGTGTTGACGAAAATAAAGTAATAAAATTTGAAAATATTACAAATTATACAAAACATTACAAATGATGGTTATCTTAATGGTCAAGACCCGCTGTGACGGGGAGTCAAGGTTGTTTATGTTGCTTTATTTAGGCTGTTTAAGTTTCAGAATTGTAGTGTTTTTCTTGTTCTGTGACCTAGCTTCGCCTGGTCGAGTTGTGGGAACCAGCAGCGGGTACAAACCCTCAGCCTTACAGGTGACAGGGCGACCTACAGGTGAGTAGTTTGCCAGCGTCACCATTACACGGGTGAGCTGGGTTGTAACGATAGCCGCGAAATTACAGGCAGAACGAAAAGTCTAGTTATTTTCTCTGTATTACTATCACTAAGAAGAAAAGTATAGCTGCCAACAGAACACACACATACATAAAAGGTCTAGTTTGCATTCTACACATAACTATCACTATATTAAAAAGTCGAATTTGCCTTCTGCACGTCACTGTCAACAGACAAGAAAGTCTAGTATGTTTTGTTTTCTATTGATAGAACAAAGTCTATTTTACCCACATCATTGTCAACAGAACAGAAACAACTATTTTGCTTTCTCCCCAGTTCTATCAACAGAACAAAAGGTCTAGTTTGTTTTCTGAATCCAGCCTCCTCTTCTTTTTAACACCTTGTCAGCGTTATCTTTCATTCTTGATAGATGATCTCCGAGAAAGGTTTTTTTCAGATACCGACAAGAAGATGAATGAGTGTGCAGATGTTAGAATTTGTCCCGGAGTTCGTCAGAAGCTGGGTTATCATTTCCTCTTCTCTTAAGTTTATGGAACTTTCTGTCCTTGCCAGTAGTTTTTAAGTAGGTCATAGTGACGAGACTGTTTGCATTTGACCTTCCTCCAGAGTTTATCATCTTGTACAGATTATTAGCTGGAGTTTGGATGATTCGAGGTCGCGTAATGTCTTTAGGAAAGGTGAGCACAATTCTTTGGACGTGTCATAAGAAAGATTGAAAGTTTGGAGCATCAGGCACCAGGCACCAGACACTAGGCACCAGGTAATAGGGACCAGGCATTAGGCACCAGATACTAGACATTAGGCACCAGGCTCCAGCCACTGGGCAGCAGGCACTAGGCACTAAGTGCAATGCACTAGGCACCAGGTACTAGGCACCAGACGCTAGGCACTTGGCACCAGGCACTAGACACCAGATACTAGGCATTAGGCACCAGGCATCAGACACCTAGGCACTAAGCACCAGACACCATGCACGAGGCACTAGATACCAGGCACAAGGCACCAGATACCAGGCACTAGGCACCGTGCACCAGACACCAGGCACTAGACACCAGGCACCAGGCACTAGTCACCAGGTATACACTGGAAAGCTCCTGGGAAGAGATGAGAAGAGAGATATCACATAACTGACTAGGTGGCACATGAGACAGGCAAAGGTACTCAGTGTGGTGAGAGAGACCACAAGACAGCATAAACTGGAGAAACATGATCGCCAACGTCTGCCTGCACCTCGTGACACTGAGCGACCCTGAACGTTGCAGTAAATCATTATCAAGTAGCACCTGCCTTAATTCACGTCACGAACCAAACAATAATTGTCAGTTCAGTTATCAGTCAGTCAGTTATTTGCATGTCCCTTGCTGAACTTTGCCTCCCTAAAAGCTCTCATGTAGGCCTCTCTGTTGTGAGCAAGATGGCCTGCTGCTGATGCACCTATTTGCAGATTATCAACGATGTCTTGCAGCCATCTTCGCCTTGATCTTCCTCTCTTTCTTTTTCCCATTATGTACCCTTCCAAGACAGTCTTCTCTAGATTATCATGACGTTTTAATGTGTCCAAAATATTTAAGTCTTCTTTGTTTAATCCTCTTCACTAGCCAACCTTCTTCAATATTAAGTTCTTGTAGTATAGATATATTTGTTCTTTTTTGTGTCCATGATATTTGAAGAGCTCTTCTGTAGCATTTACATTCAAAGGCATTTATGTGTTTCTCAGCTGTTTTGTTAAGTGTCCAGGTCTCACAGGCATATGTTGTGATGGGAAAGCTGCATGCCCTTAAAAATCTTATTTTTGTAGTTCTGTCTGTTCCTCTATACAGATTCTTTAGTTGTTTAATAATAACAATACATATAACAAACATCTACATACATTTGTTATGTACAACGCACCATCAAACATTAATGTTTAACCACAATAAGAGTAAGATAACAATCAAATCTTGTTCTGGAATCCGAAGATCAAGAGATGAACAGGGACACAGATGGCTGGACAACATCAAGAGATGGACAGGGACAAGCTTGGCCGAGTGTTCTACGAAGACAAGAAAAAGGGAGGAGCGGAGATTCATTGCAGCCAACCTTCCGTGAGGAGACGGCACAAGATGATGATGAGATTATAATATCAATGTAAACGTCATGTTAACCAAATGTATCAAATTATGTCCTTTTTTCTATAGGGGGAAAAAAAAGAAAGATAACCATGTCCACCAACCCTGTCCTGTCCCTTTTTTTTAAGTCAAACCCTTCATAGCCCTTTAGTCCCGTATTAACGTTTTATTAAAAACTGGAAAACACACAAAGGTAATTTTTATTGTCTTAGAATCATCATCATCATCATCATCATCATCATCATCATCATCATCATCATCATCATCATCATCATCATCGTATGCTGTCTTCTGTACGAAGGTTGGAAGGTAATGCATCTCCAGTTTCTTGGCTCCTTCGCCTTATTGGTTCAATCCGTCGGGCTGTTTTAAACCCCTTCTCATATGTTACAGAGGGGGCAAATAAATTTACCAATAATTTGTGTTCATTATAATTAAAATTACATGTGATAAATTTAAAATAGCATTCAGAATATAAAAAAAAAACAAGTTAAGACTATTCATTTCAAATGTAATATCCACCCTCATTTATGCATGCGAAAGCTGGAAAACACCTAAAGAAATAGAAAATAAATTAGACTCTTTTGAAAACAAATGCTTAAGGAAAATACTCGGCATCAAGTGGAACGAATTCAAGAACAATGCAGAGATAAGACAGATGACTGAACAACAGCCAGTCTCATGGGTGATAAGGAAAAGGAGATGGACATATGTTGGTCACGTGATGAGAAGAAATGATCAGAGAATCCCAAAACAAGCTATCAAGTGGAACACAACAGGCCAGAGAAAAAGAGGCAGACCGCGTGAAACTCTGAAGAGGTCATTGTTAAAAGAGGCCAAATTAACAGGCATAAAATCCCTTGATGAGGTTGAAAAGACTCTCCGAAGACAGGAAAAATTGGCAAACTACTTTGCGAGCCCATGTGACGTTTAACGGCACGGGAAGGATATCAGATATAAGATAAGATAATGAAAATTATATTTGATAAATTTAGCATAGCATTCAGAATATAAAGAAAACGTAGAAAAGTAATAATATAAGTTGAAAAAAAAACACTGAATCTGTAATAAACTTCCATCTTGCTACAGATTTTCATATTCTTAATGTTAGGTCTGTAAAGATCAAGTTGCCGGGGCTTGATTATGGAAGTGGTTAGATTATTGGTTCTTTCACATTGTGTCCGTTGTTCCAATCCAGCTTGAGGTGTCTCAGTCACTCAGGCGTTGAAGTCGTTACCCGACTCCTCTTAGAGCTAGGGGAGGGAATGCAGCCATGCGTGAAGCCGGGCGTATCACCCTCTGATGTGCCGACTCATCAAAGCCTATACGGGCATGGAAGTCACATCCATTAAGTGTTTTTATGACATGTCAGTGTCTCCTTTGCCTTTTTTTTCCCCCTATAGAAAAAAAAGGACATAATTTGATACATTTGGTTAACATGACGTTTACATTGATATTATAATCTCATCATCATCTTGTGCCATCTCTTAATGTTGTCCGGCCATCTGTGTCCCTGTCCATCTCTTGATGTTGTCCGGCCATCTGTGTCCCTGTCCATCTCTTAATGTTGTCCGGCCATCTGTGTCCCTGTCCATCTCTTAATGTTGTCCGGCCATCTGTGTCCCTGTCCATCTCTTAATGTTGTCCGGCCATCTGTGTCCCTGTCCATCTCTTGATGTTGTCCAGCCATCTGTGTCCCTGTCCATCTCTTGATGTTGTCCAGCCATCTGTGTCTCTGTCCATCTCTTGATGTTGTCCAGCCATCTGTGTCTCTGTCCATCTCTTGATGTTGTCCAGCCATCTGTGTCCCTGTCCATCTCTTGATGTTGTCCAGCCATCTGTGTCTCTGTCCATCTCTTGATGTTGTCCAGCCATCTGTGTCTCTGTCCATCTCTTGATGCTGTCCAGCCATCTGTGTCGCTGTCGTCCTCTTCTTCTCTTCCCTTTCATCTTGCTCTCAAGAACGGCCTTCAGTATATTCTTATCCCTCTTGCCGTGCCCAGAGAATCTTAGCTGTCTTGTTTTTAAGATTTTCAATATTTGTCTTTCCACTTCTAGCTGGTTTATCACTTCTTTTCTGTCCACGGGATGGGCCCTATTCTTCTGTATATCCACATTTCAAGGGCCTCGATTTTCTTTTCTGTTGTCTTATTCAAGGCCCACGCTTCTACACTATAAAGGAATATTGAGTATATGTACCATCTTACGATACATAATCTCAGTTGTGTTATTGTCTTAATGTTAGGATCCTTCTGATTCTGTTGAAGAGTTTATTTATTTATTTATTCTTGCCATTCCTTTTCTTCTGTTAATATCCACTTCAAATTTTCCATCCTCTCTTATCGTGTATCACAAATACCTGAAACTTTTCACCTGTTCAAGTAGTTCTCCATTTATTTTTATATTTACTGCTGGCTTTCTTTCTTCTCTGCTGATTACCATGACAGTTGTCTTCCTAATGTTTATTCCTCGTCTTTACTTCGGACTCTTTAGCGTTTATTTGCGTCACTAGATTCTGCAAGTCTCTTTGGTTCTCTGGCATCAGCACGGCATCGTCTGCTACTCCGTGAATGTTCAGTTCAAGCATCTGACTATTATTATCTTTCCGATATTAAAACCAGGAAGAGAGAGAGAGAGAGAGAGAGAGAGAGAGAGAGAGAGACAGAGAGAGAGAGACAGAGAGAGAGACAGAGAGAGACAGAGAGAGAGAGAGACAGAGAGAGACAGAGAGAGAGAGAGAGAGACAGAGAGAGAGAGAGAGAGACAGAGAGAGAGAGACAGAGAGAGAGAGAGAGAGAGAGAGAGACAGAAGAGAGAGAGAGAGAGAGAGAGAGAAAGAGAGAGAGAGAGAGAGAGAAAAAGAGAGAGAGAGAGAGAGAGAGAGAGAGAGAGCCTTCGTGTTGCTCCTGGCAAGTCCTCTGCTTGTTAGCTCAGGTACTCGTCCAGATTGTAGACAGCTCCAGAGATCGTCAAGTCCTCCTGCAGTCCTCCTGGCTCTTAAAACCACGTGCGTTCATTAAGTGAAAAAAAAAAAAACCGACCGCCAGGACTCTAAACTTAAGAGCTTGGCAAACATATCTGCGACCAGGCGTGCGTTTGTCCTACCTAAGTGTTTTAAAGTGAAGAAGACAGGATTTTATTGAGTTATACAGGAAATTAGCCTTAATTAAGATAATTTCCAGAAAAGGAAAAGGAAGCATGTAAATTCCAGACATTGGCAAACGAGGACGGAGGTCGCAGTCCTGTGTAAACAAAGTCTGGCAAACATGAAGGAGAACGAGGCTACAAAGAGTGTGTATACTCCAGGCTTGTCAGACTTTGAGAGAAAACAAACAGACCAAACATTATTTGGAAACAAATGGTGCTGGCTATTCAGAAAGAAAACAAACAGTAAACTGAGAAGTAAACAGATCGTAGTCTACGTAAAACGTGTGCAGACAATGTTCAGAATCTTTGGTACATGTCAACAGACAATGTTGAGTAACTGATAACTCAATAAATCTTATACATACATACATACATACATACATACATACATACATAGTATGTAGACATATACATATATACAAACATACATACACACATACATGCATGCATGCACACATACATACTTACATACATACACAGATACATACATACATGCATACACACATACATTTATACATACATATATATACATGCATATACATACATACTTACATACATACTTACAACCATACATACATATATACATGCACACATACATGCATACATACACAGACTATACACATAAATACACAATACCTACACACATACATACACACAAAATCATACATACATACAAACATACATAGACATATACATACAAACAGACATACATACACACATACATACATGCATACACACATGCATACATGCGTACATATATATTTACACAGCTGCATACATATACACATACATACATACATACATACGTACATACATACATACACACATACATACATACATACATACATACATACATGCATGCATACATACATACATACATACATACATAATTACATACATACATACTTAAATGTATACATACATACATACATACATACATAATATATACATACAAGAATGAAAGTTATATACAGAAGAAATATAACAAAGGAAGAAAACATGAAAAAAGTTTAAAAAACATAAGAAACAAAATAATGGAAGAAAATAGAATGAAAGCTATAAACAGAAAAAAATAAAATAATGGAAAGAAACAGGAAGAAAGCTATAAACAGAATAAATACAACAATGGACGAAAGTAAGAAGAAAGTTATAAACATAGGAAAGAAAACAACGGAAGAAAAAAAAGAAAGTTATAAACAGAAGAAAAACACTGGAAAATAACTGAATGTTATAAAATGTTATAAAATACAACACCGGAACAAAGGGGAAAAAAGTTATAAACAAAAGGTACATAAATAAATCCAAGGAAACAGAAAGTTATAAACAGAAGAAAGAAAAAAAAAACTGGAAGAAACTTAATAAGTTGACATAAAAGAGAACATAAGTAATAAATAATAAACACACATGAAAAATGTCTCCCCTCCCATTCTGTTCTCTGTTCTCAGCATAAATTAAGCTTCACCTGTCAACTCTGCGAGCTTTGATTCCAGACATTTAGTAATCTCATGTTATCTTCTTCATTTTGTGAGATAAGGGATCTGCTGTAGAACAAAACCAAAAAAAAAAAAAAACATAACGGCCCAAGTGCCTACACGTGAGAGAACTCACGACGGAAAATGCTGATCTCATCCCGGAAAATGAGTTAATTTATCAGTTTCCTAGCTTTCAGAGTCTACGTTCTCACCACGGGCCGTTGTGTAAGGAAAACCCAATTAACTTGAGCATGAAAGAGGTCCCAATGTGTCTAATTATGATCCCGACAAAGGTCAGAGTTCCAGTGTCACGACGCATGCGCCGCGTCTGTATCTGATCTAGCCGGGAAAACGATACAGGAAGTGACGTAGGCACATCCGCCATCATGGCCGGTCAAACGACGAGTCGGCGGACACGTGGCTACATGGGCTGTTGTTCCGTTTTGATGATGCGGTTCACAACAGAGAAATACAAAAATGGCAGAGGGGGTGGAACTGAGAGATAAAGGGAAAGAAGAGCTAATGAGGGGTAGGAGTTATAAATTGAAACTTCTGTGGCACGTGTTTGTATTAAGTGAGCTGTTTACGAGCTAGTCATATCAGTTACGTTGTTATTATTTCGTTTTTTTTTTCTTTCTTCACCCGTTGATCAAAACCGTTGGTCGAGACAGTGAACATGAAAATCTGTGTGTCTGTGTCTCTATGTGTATGTCTCTCTGTCTGTCTGTTTGTCTATCTGTCTGTGGACAGCAGAGGTTACAGAACCCGTCGGCTACTGAGGCACCAACAGACCATCCTGCTCCCTCTAAGAACAGATCATGGCAGACTTTTGAACCTCGTCCACCGACTCAAGATTTCTCATACGGAGACAAGTCCCTATGGGGACGGAGCACAAACACCAGAGCACGTGCTCCAAGAGTGCTCAGTGTTCGCCCACCTACGAAGCCAGACCTGAGAACAGAGGATAGAGCCGAGGTAGAAGCCGTTGGGCTGTCGTGAGAAGTATTTCGGACATTTTGAATATCATGAGAGTTTGGAGAAGACCGTCTTGGAAGGGTACATAATGGGAAAAAGAAAGAGAGGAAGACCAAGGCAAAGATGGCTGCAAGACATCGTTGATAATCTGTGAATTATTGGCGCATCAGCAGCAGGGCATCTTGCTTACACCCGAGAGGCCTACAGGAGAGCTGTTAGAGAGGCTAAGTTCTGCAAGGGACAGACAAATGAATGAATAAACTACCTAGTATCTGGGCAAAATTAGGGCCTCTATTTTCCTTAACTTGATGGCAGACTTCTCGATGATGTTGTCAGCGTTGCACCTGGCAGTCTTGTATACCCCAGGTAAAGAAGAGCCAGGTATCCATTTCTACATCTGGTTTACCTGGGGTCCATTAGTCGGATTCGAACCAGCGAGCTTGGACACGTGATACTACCGTGGTAATAACGTCTGTACTTTGCAGTCCACACAAAAGGCGGAATACATTTAAAGAGTTATTATTATTATAATTATGTTACTATAATAATAATTATTATTATATCTCCTGCAGGATAGTGTTGGCGATCATGGTTCTCTATCTTGTGCTGTCCCTTGTGCTGTCCTTGATGTTTTTGATTAATTCAGATGCTTTTCTTGTCCACGAAGCAACTTTGTTAATCAGCTGACACGTTTTTCTCTTCGACTTTCTCTCTTACTTTTTCTCTTGGGCTTTCTCTCTTCCTTTGTCTCTTGAACTTTCTCTCTTTTTCACTTGAACTGTCTCTCTTACTTTGTCTCTTGAACTTTCTCTCTTACTTTTTCTCTTGGCCTTTCTCTCTTTTTCACTTGAACTTTCTCTCTTACTTTGTCTCCTGAACTCTCTCTCCTCCTTTTTCTCTTGAACATTCTCTCTTACTTTTTCTCTTGGGCTTTCTCTCTTCCTTTTTCTCTTGAACTTTCTCTCTTACTTTTTCTCTTGGGCTTTCTCTCTTACTTTTTCTCTTGAACTTTCTCTCTTACTTTTTCTCTTGGGCTTTCTCTCTTCCTTTGTCTCTTGAACATTCTCTCTTTCTTTTTCTCTTGAACTTTCTCTCTTCCTTTTTCTCTTGAACTTTCTCTTTTACTTTTTCTCTTGGGCTTTCTCTCTTACTTTTTCTCTTGAACTTTCTCTCTTACTTTTTCTCTTGGGCTTTCTCTCTTACTTTTTCTCTTGGGCTTTCTCTCTTCCTTTGTCTCTTGAACTTTCTCTCTTTCTTTTTCTCTTGACCTTTCTCTCTTCCTTTTTCTCTTGAACTTTCTCTCTTACTTTTTCTCTTGAACTTTCTCTCTTATTTTTCTCTTGGCCTTTCTCTCTTTTTCTCTTGAACTTTCTCTCTTCCTTTGTCTCTTGAACTTTCTCTCTTCCTTTTTCTCATGAACTTTCTCTCTTACTTTTTCTCTTGAACTTTCTCTCTTACTTTTTCATATGGCCTTTCTCGCTTCCTTTTTATCTTGGCCTTTCTTTTTCTCTTGAACTTTCTCTCTTACTTTTTATCTTGGCCTTTCTTTTTCTCTTGAACTTTCTTTCTTACTTTTTCTCTTGAACTTTAGCTCTTACTTTTTCATATGGCCTTTCTCGCTTCCTTTTTATCTTGGCCTCTGTGTTCCTCTTGAACTTTCTCTCTTACTTTTTATCTTGGCCTTTCTTTTTGTCTTGAACTTTCTTTCTTACTTTTTCTCTTGGCTTTTCTTTTTATCCTGAACTTTCTCTCTTACTTTTTCATATGTCCTTTCTCGCTTCCTTTTTATCTTGGCCTTTCTTTTTCTCTTGAACTTTCTCTCCTACTTTTTATCTTGGCCTTTCTTTTTGTCTTGAAATTTCTTTCTTACTTTTTTCTCTTGAACTTTAGCTCTTACTTTTTAATATGGCCTTTCTCGCTTCCTTTTTATCTAGGCCTTTTTTTTCTCTTGAACTTTCTCTCTTACTTTTTCTCTTGGCCTTTCTCTCTTACTTTTCTCTTGGCCTTTCTTTTTCTCTTGAACTTTCTCTCTTACTTTTTCTCTTGGCCTTTCTCTCTTTTTCTCTTGAACTTTCTCTATTCATTTTTCTCTTGGCCTTTCTCTCTGTTTTCTCTTGGTCTTTCTCTCTTCCATTTTCTCTTGAATTTTCCAGGCATAAATAGATTCTCTAATTGATGTCTTCTCATGACATGTCAAAGTTCTCTAACTTCTCTCTTCTCATGACATGTCCAATTTCTCTAATTTCTCTCTTCTCATGACATTGCGTAAATTCTCTATTTTCTGTCTTCTAATGGCATGTCGAAGTTCTCTAACTTCGGTCTTCTCATGACATGTCCAAGTTCTCTGTCTACTCATGACGTGTCTAAGAAGTTTTGACTGTCTTTTTCTTGTCATCTTAGCTAGTTTTCCTTGTTCTGAAAGTTCTTTGAGAACCTCTTCGTTTGTTTTTCTGTCCGTCCAGGGTATCTGTTCTATCTTTCATCAGAACCCCATCTCTGTAGCTTTCAGTCTCTGTGTCATCTATTTGCTTGACTGTCAAAGTTTCACAGGCATACAGCAATACTTGCTCTATATAGCACCGTAATACTCTTTTCTTCACTTTTAGAGACACTTTGTTATTTGTTTGTATCTTCTTCATGCCATAAGAAGCTGTCTTTGTCTTACCAATTTGTGATTTTTTTTTTTTCATTTATGCATTTGGCATTAGCTGTTTTGTTGTTAAGTTATGACTGAATTTATTTACTTGTATGTTTACAAGATGTTAGTAAGTTAGAATTATTACTGTAAGTACAAATATCAGAGCGTGCTACTAGATATATATCTATAAAGTGTATCTTGGATCACTACCAACCAATAATGGAGATAAAATGAGGGAAATTAAAAGGAGGACATCTATCGCTCTTCAGAAAGTAAAACAACTAAAGAAGCTGTGGAGAGGAACAGACAGAACTACAAAAATAAGATTTTTAAGGGCAAGCATCTTTCCCATCGCAACATATGCCTGTGAGACCTGGACACTTAACAAAACAGCTGAGAAACACATAAATGCCTGTGAATGTAAATGCTACAGAAGAATTCTTCAAATATCATGGACACAAAAAAGAACAAATATATCCATACTACAAGAACTTAATATTGAAGAAGGCTGGCTAGTAAAGAGGATTAAACAAAGAAGACTTAAATATTTTGGACACATTAAACGTCATGATAATCTAGAGAAGACAGTCTTGGGAGGGTACATAATGAGAAAAAGAAAGAGAGGAAAACCAAAGCGAAGATGGCTGCAAGACATCGTTGATGATCTGCAAATGGATGCATCAGCAGCAGGGCATCTTGCTTACAACCGAGAGACCTACAGGAGTGCTGTTAGGGAGGCAAAGTTCCGCAAGGGACATGAATACGTAATGAATATCTAAGTATCCTTCGTTGTGAAAAATAGATCTCTTTGGTATCCTGCGTTATAAAAGTCTATCTCTGCAATATGCTACTGTTATATATAATCGCAGCACCGCCGTGGTGTAGTAGTTAGAGCACTTCCTGCCAACATTTTTGCACTGTGATCTGTTAATGATAATTATATATATATATATATATATATATATATATATTATTTCGTATTAAGGACACAGTTTAGAAATCCTCCCATCTACGTGATATTACTGTAAAACTGCCATGCATTCTTTATATTTCAGTATATTTTGAGGTATATTTTTTTTTAAATCGCTGGTACAAGAAATTAATAAAATATAGGTTATAAAAACACTTTCCAGGAATGGAATTTTCTGTTTAAATTAGCGCTGCAATCCCAGTTTGTGTAATTTGGAAAAATGTCAAATTCTGGGAAATGGGGACAAGAAACGGATTCATGTCTCTGGCAGAGTTTTGTGAACTATCTGCTCTGGTTTGTGAGTTGAGGGAAAAAAAGTAGATGAATTCGATTATCTTTCAGACTGTGTAGATAATTTGTGTTTGTGTGTGTGTGTGTGAGAGAGAGAGAGAGAGACAGACAGACAGAGATGAAGGGAGGCAAATAAAGAGACAAAGAGAGATAGAGATAGAGACAGACAGAGTCAGAGACAGAGAGAGAGACAGATAGACAGACAGAGGGAGACAGAGAGACAGACCAATAGAGAGACGAAAAGAGAGACAGACAGACAGAAAGACATATAGAGAGAGACAGAGACAGACAGACCAATAGAGAGACACAAAAAAGAAGAGTTAGACAAACAGACAGAGAAACAGCGAGAAAGAGAGAGAGAGAGAGACAGACAGACAGACAGACCGATCAGTCAGAGAAAGAGGAAGAGACAAAAAGGCAGAGAGACAAGCCACACACAAAGAGAAGGCGAGAGAGAGATAGAGAGAGAGATGGAGGGAGAGATGGAGAGAGAAATGGAGAGATGGAGAGAGAGATGGAGAGAAAGAAAGATGAGAGAGATTAGATGGAGAGAGATGAAATGGAATGCTAGCGTTTTGATGACATTACTGGAGACCTGAACTAGTCCAACTGACAGAGACGCGGCTTTTCCGACTGGTGCTTGTAAGTTATATCCAAGCTGTATCTGCTATCTAGTTGACTGTGATTCTTTCCGGTGCCACGGAGTACCTGCACCTGAAGTGAGGCCATATTTCCAGAGAGAAAATCGGAGCTGCTATCGCTTCCTGCAGTCGTTATGATTCTTTCTTTGTTTCTTTCTTAAGATAAGGGTAGAATTACTAGGCCCTGGAGACACTTGGGGGAACATGATGATATTGTCGTAATTCTTCTGATCACCAGAACATGATGTGGTCAGCAGCACGCTTAACCGGCTTTACTTCCCCGGTACCCACTTCCACGGTTGGGTGACTGTGACGCCTCTAGCCAGATACGAGCTATCGAATTTCGTCATGAGGGCCCAGTGCTCTAACCACTTCGTCACTCAAGAATCTGTGCGGAAAGCTCGCATCAAGATAATGCAAGGGAAACAACTCGTTAATAAGTGATAGCTATACATCAATATTGAGTTATATCCCTTCCAATAGACCTTGGTGGAAATAGTTTTGCTGCTTGGAACTGGATGTTACGAGATTTGTATCCACACAATTTGTTACACGGTGTTTGGTGATGTAGCAAGGATTTGCCACGACTTCTGTGATGTCCACTGAAGTTTATGTTATCTTCAGCATTCATTGATGCCTGTGTTGCTCTGTGGGAAGGAAGGAAGGAACGAACTAACTTTTTTTTTCGAAGAGCTGAGAACTGGCACGCAGGCCCGTCTACCATCCTGCCCTTCACCATACAACTTTCATTAAGTCGCAGACATTCAGCGTTTGTTATTAAATATGATATGCATGAAAAAGCAAAAAATGAATAAGTAAATAATGAATAAACTCTTTCTTTCCATACACTCCGCATTCTGCTTTATGCAAATGCATGAAATAAACTTTTGTTACATGCTCACATTCATTTTAAACTCAAACATTTTTGGAAAAGCAATATAAGAGACACAACAATCAAGTCATACTTTCGATTAAACTTATTTAGACTTTGATAGTACATATGCTTATACTGTTCTTAAAGTAAATACATACCGATGCATCTATTCACACACACATACCATATATTTACAAACATGTCCACACATGTACATATAGACACATACATTCACATATACAGGGTGTTCTTAAAGTCTCACTACACTTTCTATTTTAAAAAATGGAAAAATGAAGTAAATGACATAATCACAAAATGTGCTTTAAAAAAAAAGTCATTTAATTAGTTACAATAGTGACTACAATGATACAACGCTATTTTGGGTTAGCTGAAATGTACCACTGAAATATCCATTATAACAGGTGTTGGAACTGTTCACCACAGGCTTCAAGACATGACTGTACACGTCTCTTCATATTGTCAAATACCTTGTGCAACATGTCTGTTGTTATTTCTTGAATGGTAATTCTGATTGCTTCTTTCAGGTCCTCAATTGTTTGTACATTATTTTGGTAAATATTTCCTTTCAAGAAACCCCATAAATAATAATCTAATGGATTTAGATCTGGAGAACGAGCAGGCCAAATTCCACGAGATATTATGCGGTTTGTGAAAATTTCTTCCAAAAAACAGTGTGTTGCTCTAGCTGTGTGTGCAGTTGTACTATCTTGCTGGAACCACGCTTCTTCAATTTCACTTTCATTCAGATGTTCTAAAAAGGTTCCAGAATGTCAGTACGGTACCGATCGGCATTTATAGTGTTGTTGAAGAAAACTGGTCCAATTAAACATTTTCTACTGACGGCACACCATACCCCAATTTTCGCATCGAGTAGCGGCACTTCATGGAATGCTTTGAGATTAACACTGCTCCAAATACGATTATTTTGGCTATTAACATATCCAGATAGATGTAACCATGCCTCATCAGAGAAGAATGTTAAATCGAGAATTGACTCGTCTTCTTCAGCTAAAAATGCTTGAAACCACGTGGAGTAGTTGACTCTGGATTGATTGTCGCATTCTTTTAGTTCAGACACAACAGAAATCTTGTATGGATGAAAATGTAACCGATGTTTAAGAATTCTGTGCACTGTGCTCAGTGATACGTTCACTTCTTGCCACATTTTCCTTAAGGACTTGCATGGACTTTTCAGGATTCTGTCTTGGATATCTAGACATTTTTCTTCAGACACAGCAGGCCTACCAGATCGTGGAGCATCTTCCACAGTTCCCGTATCACGAAACTTATTCAACAAATTTCTAACCGTAGTGCGATGAGGAGGTTGTTTATCATGAAATTTTGCTGTAAATCTTTGGAAAACCATCCGTGTGTATCGACCGCCATTTCGAAACACTTGTTCAACCAAAAAAATTCTTTCTTCCGTTGATAACACTATTCTGTTTTGAGTGCAAAAATTACTCCAGCAGATGACAACCATTCACTGCATTTTTCTTCACATTTTTATGATGTCATTTTCTTCATTTTTACATAGAAAGTGTAGTGAGACTTTAAAAACACCCTGTATAAACATAGACACCTGCATATACACATATGTCTGCATGTACACATAAAGACAAATGCATATACACATATAAACACACACATATATATACATACATACATATCGGTATACATGTATACACATACACACATGCACATATACGTATACAAACATATAAATACCTACACCTATTCTATATAAAATATGCCCAAACACAAACACATATTAGGGAGCTATATGGTCCATCTCAAAGAGATATTGACAAAGTCTGAAGTTATAAGAATGAATATTACTTACAAGTTTTATATGAGTTGGTAGGGCAACTTATCATCTGGTATTTGCATGACAAAATGACTGGACAAACTAGTGTCCCATGATACAGAGACTGGACAACCTAGTGTCCCATGATACAGAGACAGGACAAAATAGTGTCCCATGATACAGAGACTGGACAAAATAGTGTCATATGATACAGAGACTGGACAAACTAGCGTCACGTAGTAGAGAGACTGTGCAAAATAGTATCCCATGGTACAGAGACTGGATAAACTAGTGTCTCATAGTACAAAGACTGGGCACAATAGTATCTTATGCTACCGAGACCTGACAAACTAGAGAAGGACAAATTAATGTCCCATGGTAGAGAAAATGAACAAACTAGATACTGGACAAACTAGTGCCCCATGGTACAGAGACTGGACCAACTAGTGTCCCTTTATACAGAGACTGGACCAACTAGTGTCCCATTGTACAGAAACTGGAGAAACTGATTTCCCTTTATACAGGATCCGGCATAAAGTATAGCTGGATTTTAAAAATAGAAAATAAATAAGCGCTATACATGTTTTTTGTTAAAAAAAGGTGAAATCTTCTTCTTCTTCTTCGTTCACTTCTACCACCAAAAACCGCACTGTGAACCTACTGAATTCATGCCTGTGGTCCTCGTTAGGTCCTGTGGTCCCCTGTGTGGTCCAAAATAGACCACACGAGATCCACGAAAGGACCACAAGAGATTCAGAGTGTCACAGTGCTTTAGCCTGTATTCTTGGTGGGTCTCGGAAGCGGGATTGCGTGACACCGTGGTTTTCATTGCACCAGTTTAGTCTAGGGTTGGACTTTCTCACCGGAAGACCTCGACGTGTTTAGGATATCAGTGCATCCCCGCTGGGTGAGAGGCGGTAGCCCACCCAGGCCAGAGTTGGACTTTCTCACCGGAAAACCTCGACGTGTTTTGAGATACCCGTGTATCACCGCCGGGTGAGAGGTGGTTGCCCATCCAGTCCAGGGTTGGATTTTCTCACCGGAAAACCTCAGCGCGATTAGGATACGCAAACATCCCCGCCGGGTGAGAGGTGGTTGCCTATCTAGACTTCCCTGGTCCAGTGTCTCCGACTTCAGCATTTTGCGGTCATGGCCGCTACCCTTCCTAGTTGTGACCAGGATGGAGCTTTTGTCTAGGAGGACGAATCCTCGCCACTAGTGACTTCTACCCCTGGGTTGAGCCGGTTTAGGCATTATCCCAGTATGGGCGTGTTTGGGACGGGACCGACCTCTAGAGCAGAGGTACTGTGACATGCATAGCCTTCAATATTCACCCCTGGTATGAGCCGGTTTAGGCAAATTCACCAGTATGGGTGTTTATCAGGCGTTACCGACCTCTAGAGCGGAGGTGGCATGACATGTCTAGCCATCAAGTTTCACTCCTGGTGTGTGCCAGTTTAGGCATATTTCACCAGTGTAGGTGTATTTCGGACGTGGCCGGCCTCTAGAGCAGAGGTGCCGTGGTATAGCTCTCGTAGCGATACTACTGGACATACCGGTTAAACTTCACTTTCCACCACCTTTTCCCATCGGCTCCGCACAGCAACCTTTATTTCTTTTCCGCATTTACTTCATTGGCCGGGAAGAGCACCGCTCCACGCACGGCAGCTGAAAAATCTCGCCAACAGCGAAAAGTGAAATGAAACTCAGAAAAGTGGGTATTTTTATTATTACAGACAATCATATTTAGGTTTTGAAAATTACGCCGGTTAGATGACCGCCATTACATTTGATACAGTCAGCCAGGCGTCTGTAAAATTCCTGCATAATACCATTTAACATGTTCAAAGGGGTATTTTGAATGCGGTGTCGGATTCGATCTTTTAGGTCTGCAATTGGCTGTGGTCGACTAGCATACACCGTGTTCTTGAGATATTCTCACAAAAAGAAGTCTGCGGCCGATAAATCCGATGACCCTGCCGGCCAATGAATATCCCCAAATCTGGAAATGAGACGATTGGGAAATGCTTGTCGCAGCATGGCCATGGACTGACGGGCTGTGTGGGCAGTTGCTCCATCTTGTTGAAACCATATTAGTCTCTTATTTCTATTGACCAAGTCTGGAATGAAGTATTCAGTTAGCATCTGCACGTAAAGATCAATATTAACAGTAAGAGGATGCCAGGTGCCAAAGCGTTCCTAACAGCTGATCGCCGAGGGCTACTCGGAAATGCGTTGCCGACTTCTTGATCTCGTTCAGGTGTCTGTTGAGTTTTGGACGACCAGTAGACTTGTTATTAAGGTAATTAGAGGTTTCCTTAAATTTTTTGACCCACCTCAAAATTGTTTTGTCCTCCGATCGGAAACATTATCATGGGTATGCAACTCAAAATGGCGACGGAACTTTCGTTGTGCAGTAATAGACGATTCTTCACTTTAAAAATAAGTTTCAACGGTGAATGCGCGATGTTGTGTTTGGCAATAAGCCATTGTTAAAAATGACCGTTTGTCTGCTTCATCTCTGACCTCACGTTTTTTTTTCACACGTAATCAGTTTCTGCGCACTACGTCAGCTAAATCCAGCCACGCTTTATGCCAGACTCTGTACAAAGACTAGACAAACCTAAAACCTGGTGTTTCGTGATAAAACGACTAGATAAACCTATCATTAGATGTCCCACGACAAAACACTTGGACAGGTTTATCATCTGGTTTTCTTTGGCTGAATAAATCCAGAGATCTGTCACTGAGAATGAGAAGCATGATAGAAATATCTCGCAGAATGATATTTTAAAGTATCTCAGCTGTTGGCGGAGAGCCAGCGAGGAATAAAGGAAGTGTGTAAGGTGCTTCCAACAAAGACAGGACTGCAAGATGGCACGGAATGGACTGAGCCGTATAGATAGAAGGAATATCCTTAGCGAAATTCAAAGTATGTTGATGTAGTCGAGATACATTTAGCCGATTTCTTTTATTATTCTCATACGTGATGCCGGACAGCATTTGAGATCATGTTTGTTCATCTTCTGCAATCCTTCGTGTTCCCAAGCAACGCAGGTGCTAATACTTTTTTCCATGCACTTGGTCAGTTCATCCAGGTATTTCTCTTTCGATTGTTTTTTTTTTTCATTTCTTTTTCCTAGACTTTTTTCAGTTATTAGGAAATTCTCCGATTTCTCTCCTCTCATGGCATGTCCAAGTTCTCTAACTTCTGTCTTTTCATGTCAAAGTTCTCTAACTTCTCTCTTCTCATAACATGTCCAAGTTCTCTAACTTCTCTCTTCTCATGGCATGTCCAAGTTCTCTAACTTCTGTCTTCTCATGACATGTCCAAGTTCCCTAACTTCTGTCTTCTCATGACATCTCCAAGTTCCCTAACTTCTGTCTTTTCATGTCAAAGTTCTCTAACTTCTGTCTTCTCATAACATGTCCAAGTTCTCTAACTTCTCTCTTCTCATGACATGTCCAAGTTCTCTAACTTCTGTCTTCTCATAACATGTCCAAGTTCTCTAACTTCTCTCTTTTCATGACATGTCCAAGTTCTCTAACTTCTGTCTTCTCATGACATGTCCAAGTTCCCTAACTTCTGTCTTCTCATGACATCTCCAAGTTCCCTAACTTCTGTCTTTTCATGTCAAAGTTCTCTAACTTCTGTCTTCTCATGACATGTCCAAGTTCTCTAACTTCTGTCTTTTCATGTCAAAGTTCTCTAACGTCTGCCTTCTCATGACGTGTCCAAGTTCTCTAACTTCTCTCTTCTCATGACGTGTCCAAGTTCTATAACTTCTCTCTTCTCATGACACGTCCAAGTTCTCTAACTTCTGTCTTCTCATGACGTGTCCAAGTTCTCTAACTTCTGTCTTCTCATGACATCTCCAAGTTCTCTAACTTCTGTCTTCTCATGACATGTCCAAGTTCTCTAACTTCTGTCTTCTCATGACATGTCCAAGTTCTCTAACTTCTGTCTTCTCATGACATGTCCAAGTTCTCTAACTTCTGTCTTCTCATGACATGTCCAAGTTCCCTAACTTCTGTCTTCTCATGACATGTCCAAGTTCCCTAACTTCTGTCTTCTCATGACATGTCCAAGTTCTCTAACTTCTCTCTTCTCATGACATGTCCAAGTTCTCTAAATTCTGTCTTCTCATGACATGTCCAAGTTCTCTAACTTCTGTCTTCTCATGACATGTCCAAGTTCTCTAACTTCTGTCTTCTCATGACGTGTCCAAGTTCTCTAACTTCTCTCTTCTCATGATATGTCCAAGTTCTCTAACTTCTGTCTTCTCATGACATGTCCAAGTTCTCTAACTTCTGTCTTCTCATGACGTGTCCAAGTTCTCTAACTTCTCTCTTTTCCTGACATGTCCAAGTTCTCTAACTTCTCTCTTCTCATGACATGTCCAAGTTCTCTAACTTCTCTCTTTTCCTGACATGTCCAAGTTCTCTAACTTCTGTCTTCTCATGACATGTCCAAGTTCTCTAACTTCTGTCTTCTCATGCCATGTCCAAGAAATATTGATTCTTCTGAAAATGTCTTGAGGACCTCTTTGTTTCACTCTCCGTCCAGGGCATCTGTTGCCTCTTTCTCCGATAGCACATCTCTGTTGCTTTCAGTTTCTCTGTTACCTTTCTGTCGACTGCCCAAGCTAACTGCCATGTTGCAATGTTGGCTCTATGTAGAAATGTAATAATCTTTCCTTCACTTTTAGGGACATTTTCTTATTTGTTAACTGAGAAATTCCCCAATGCTCGACTGGTTTTGTTGCGAGTTTCCATAGCAATTCTTTTTTTTTTTTTCAAATGCTGTCTTGCCATGTACATCTCTGTCTTCCGCTAGATGTGTTATTCCTTCAGCCTTTCCTTTCTAGTAGGCCGAAGAAGATAGAGAGATCTAGTACGTGGAAGTCTAAAGGGGACATTGTTAAGAAAGGCCAAATTAGTAGGCAATAACGTCAGTCGGTCATTTGCTTGTCCCTTGGGGAACTTTGCCTCCCTAACAGCTCTCCTGTAGGACTCTCGGTTGTGAGCAAGATGGCCTGCTGCTGATGCCTCCATTTGTAGATCATCAACGACGTCTTGCAGCCATCTTCGCCTTGGTCTTCCTCTCTTTCTTTTTTCCCACTATGTACCCTTCCGAGATGGTCTTCTCTAAATTATAAAATCCCTTGATGAGGTTGAAAAATTCACAGAAAAGAGGAAAATTTGGCGAACGACTATAAAATGGTTTCCACGACCCACTCCAAAGCCAACACAGCGTTGTCTCTCAACATCTCCACTGCATCGGCTGCAAGAACACCAGCTCACAGTTCCAGAAAGAATCATTAATAATAATAATAATAATAATTATGTAAACAGACACTCATCATCATCATGCGCCGTCTTCGGTGTGAAGTTTGGCGGTAATGAACCTCCAGTTCCCTCGCTCCCTCGCCTTGTTGGCGTACTCCACCCAGACTGTGTTCCTGTCCACTCTCGTGTTTTATCTTCCCATCTTCATCTCTGTCTTCCTCTAGCTCTTTTATTCCTTCCGTCTTTCCTTTTAGTATGGTCTTTAGAATATTATTTTGTCCCTTGATATGGCCATTGTCTCCTGATGTGGCCATTGTCTCTTGATGTGGCCATTGTCTCTTGATGTGGTCATTGTCCCTTGATGTGGCCATTGTCTCGTGAATTGGCCATTGTCCCTTGATGTGACCATTGTCCCTTGATGTGGCAATTGTCCCTTCATGTGGCCATTGTCCCTTGATGTGGCCATTGTCCCTTGATGTGGCCATTGTCCCTTGATGTGGCCATTGCCCCTTGATGTGGCCATTGTCTCGTGATGTGGCCATTGTCCCTTGATGTGGCCATTGTCCCTTGATGTGGTCAGAGTGTGAATTAAATTTAAATTATAAAGAAACATTAGCAGACCAGAAACACGTGGGAGTCACGTGCTCCTGGTAAAGGAGAGAGGGTAAGATGTCTGTGATTGATGCTCTGTCACTCAAAAAGTGTCAAAATGAAACTTGAAAGGGAATAAAGATACACAACCCCTCCCCTTCCTCCCTCTCAGAACTTACATAATGATCCCAGGTTGTAAGGGGGTGGGGGGGGGGTGGGTGGGGTGGAAAGAGAGTGAGAGGATCGATGTCCTACACTTTATACTTTTGGGGGCCCTAGGCGGGAAGAGGGTTGAGCCTGAGGGGGGAGGGGAAGTGGAGAAGAGAGAGAAGAAGTACTCTCTGACAACCTACAAAGCTGTGTGGTTGTTTCGCTCTCATTCACCTGGAGTTACATGTACGCAGGTGTGCTGTGATGGATATTGCCTGAGAGAAGCGTGGGAGCGTGGATAATATGGATGAGAAATAAGAAAATGGAAAAAGAAACTCGAGGAGCATGAGATGTGGAAATGCGGAAAATAGAAGCAACTTCATGGACAGAAGAGAAAACAAAGAAAGAAGTAGAGAAATAGCTGAAAATGAAAAGAGAAGGAATGAAAAATCGCAAGTGGGCAACTCAAGTATTCTCGTTAAACCAGTAGTGAAAAGCATACCACAGCTGTATGGATTGGTGAACAGCATAAAAAAGACGGACTAAACTGATCTTGGCCATCTGCAACCGTGAAAACAAAGGACAGAGCAAGTTAGAAAAGTCATTGCAGCCAACTGTCAATGAGGAGGTGGCACACCATGATGCTGAATTAAAGGGAAGTCAGCATGCTTAAGTTAAATTCCTCTTCTAATATCACGGTAATTTCCCCTTGGTTAAAGATTTCCTGGACAAATATTTCCAGTATTTTATTCTAGGTATTTTTGTTTCAGTTTCTGTCATGTTCATGGTATGTCGGGTCAAAGTTGATGGGATTTAATTACCTGGAAACGACAAGTAAAACTCAATACATAAAGACATAGTTCAATCATAATGGATGACGTTTCTGTAGTTTAAGTAAAGATTTAGCTATAGGGCTTCCACTGTCAGAGGCCAGGAAAGTATATTGCTAATGTCTACTATCTGTCACTCTGTAATATCTGTGACTGCTCTCTGTGACCGTCTACTATCTGAGACTGTCTACTATCTGTGACTGTCTTTTTTCCGTGACTGTTTATTATCTGTGACTGTCTATTATCTGTGACTGTCTAGTATGTGTGACTGTCTTTTTTCCGTGACTGTCTATTATCTGTGACTGTCTGCTATCTGTGATTGTGTACTTTCTGTGACTGTCTACTATCTGTGACTGTGTACTATCTGTGCCCGTACTATCTGACTGATTACTATATGTGATTGTCTACTATCTGTGGTTGTCTGCTTTTGGTGACTATCTACTATCTTTGACTGTCTACTTTCTATGGCTGTGTCCTATCTGTGACTGTCTACTGTCTAAGACTGTGTACTATCTGTGACTGTGTACTATCTGTGACTGTGTACTATCTGTGACTGTGTACTATCTGTGACTGTGTACTATCTGTGACTGTGTACCATCTGTGACTGTCTACTATCTGTGACTGTCTACTGTCTAAGACTGTCTACTATCTGTGACTGTCTACTGTCTAAGACTGTCTACTATCTGTGACTGTCTACTATCTGTGACTGTCTACTGTCTAAGACTGTCTACTATCTGTGACTGTGTACCATCTGTGACTGTCTACTGTCTAAGACTGTGTACTATCTGTGACTGTCTACTATCTGTGACTGTCTACTGTCTAAGACTGTCTACTATCTGTGACTGTCTACTGTCTAAGACTGTCTACTATCTGTGACTGTCTACTGTCTAAGACTGTCTACTATCTGTGACTGTCTACTATCTGTGACTGTCTACTATCTGTGACTGTCTACTATCTGTGACTGTCTACTGTCTAAGACTGTGTACTATCTGTGACTGTCTACTATCTGTGACTGTCTACTATCTGTGACTGTGTACTATCTGTGACTGTGTACTATCTGTGACCGTGTACCATCTGTGACTGTCTACTATCTGTGACTGTCTACTGTCTAAGACTGTCTACTATCTGTGACTGTGTACTATCTGTGACTGTCTACTGTCTAAGACTGTGTACTATCTGTGACTGTCTACTGTCTAAGACTGTCTACTATCTGTGACTGTCTACTGTCTAAGACTGTCTACTATCTGTGACTGTCTACTGTCTAAGACTGTCTACTATCTGTGACTGTCTACTGTCTAAGACTGTCTACTATCTGTGACTGTCTACTGTCTAAGACTGTCTACTATCTGTGACTGTCTACTGTCTAAGACTGTCTACTATCTGTGACTGTCTACTGTCTAAGACTGTCTACTATCTGTGACTGTCTACTGTCTAAGACTGTCTACTATCTGTGACTGTCTACTATCTGTGACTGTCTACTATCTGTGACTGTCTACTATCTGTGACTGTCTACTATCTGTGACTGTCTACTATCTGTGACTGTCTACTGTCTAAGACTGTCTACTATCTGTGACTGTCTACTGTCTAAGACTGTCTACTATCTGTGACTGTCTACTGTCTAAGACTGTCTACTATCTGTGACTGTCTACTGTCTAAGACTGTCTACTATCTGTGACTGTCTACTGTCTAAGACTGTCTACTATCTGTGACTGTCTACTATCTGTGACTGTCTACTATCTGTGACTGTCTACTATCTGTGACTGTCTACTATCTGTGACTGTCTACTATCTGTGACTGTCTACTATCTGTGACTGTCTACTGTCTAAGACTGTCTACTATCTGTGACTGTCTACTGTCTAAGACTGTCTACTATCTGTGACTGTCTACTGTCTAAGACTGTCTACTATCTGTGACTGTCTACTATCTGTGACTGTCTACTATCTGTGACTGTCTACTATCTGTGACTGTCTACTATCTGCCATTGTTCCTTCCCCTACCTTGTTGATTACTCGGGAGAATCAAACTTGTATATCCTAAAAGGCAGAAGAGGTACTGGGGGTCGAACCTTCATCCATACCCACTTTCTGGCATTCCCCGTACCCCCGGAACTCTGCCAGATTTCCGAGACTTATGGGTCTCGTCCTCTCTTTGATGGACAAAGTCTAGCGAAGTTTTGTAGAACAAAGACAAGAAAGTTAATAAATAAATAAAATCGCCTTGTGAAGTCCAAAGAACGAAAGAAAGAAAGAAGAACGAAAGAAAGAAAGAAAGAAAGAAAGAAAGAAAGAACGAAAGAAAGAAAGAAAGAAGAACGAAAGAAAGAAAGAAAAAAGAAAGAAAGAAAGAAAGAACGAAAGAAAGAAAGAAGAACAAAAGAAAGAAAGAAAGAAAGAAAGAACGAAAGAAAGAAAGAAAGAAAGAAAGAAAGAAAGAAGAACGAAAGAAAGAAAGAAACAAGAAAGAAAGAAAGAAAGAAAATCTAAGCTCATTATGTAAAAATACTGATGGCATAATTCACAGACAGTTAACGCCAGACATCTAACACCAGACATCTAACATCATACATCTAACACCAGACATATAACACCACACATCTAATACTAGGCATCTAACATCACACACCTAACACCAGACATCTAACATCATACACCTAACACCAGACATCTAACATCATACATCTAACACCAGAAATCTAACATCATACATCTAACACCAGACATATAACACCACACATCTAAGATCAGACATCTAACATCATACACCTAACACCAGACATCTAACATCATACATCTAACACCAGACATATAACACCACACATCTAAGATCAGACATCATCTGCCATTTGTATCTTTCTTCAACTTCTTGGCCTGCATAGAAGACTTTGGATTTTCTTCTTTGATTTCATCGTATTATTGCTATTGGACTAACCTATTTAAATGACAACGAATTACAAATATCTTGAAACTGAACAGACTACGCTGGTTGTGCCATGTAGAAAGAATGGAAGAGAACAGACAAACGAAAATGATAAGGAAGAGCTGGGTGGTTGGCTGGTAGAACTCCAGGTTGGCATTTAATGTCCATACTCTTTGTTGGTTACTGAAAGAGTGAGCAGTGCATGCCTGGGCGAGGCCTGAGTGTGATGATGCTAATTCCTAGATTCAAGATTCAAGATTCAAGATTCAAGATTCAAAATTCAAAATTCAAGATTCAAGATTCAAAATTCAAAATTCAAGATTCAAGATTCAAAATTCAAGATTCAAAATTCAAAATTCAAGATTCAAAATTCAAACTTCAAGATTCAAAATTCAAAATTCAAGATTCAAAATTCAAAATTCAAGATTCAAAATTCAGTTTTCAAAATTCAAGATTCAAGATTCAAAATTCAAGATTTAAAATTCAAAATTCAAAATTCAAGGTTCAAAATTCAAAATTCAAGGACTCAAAAGTCGCGTCAAGCAACATAATTTTAATTTTAATTCTAATTTTAATTTTTAATTACAACTGGCTTGGTCATTGGTGGGGCAGAATAGTCATTGATGGGAGAGAATAGTCGTTTGGTGAGGTAGAATAATCGTTATTGGGGCAGAATAGTCCTTTGGTGGAGTAGAATAGTCGTTTGATGTTGGTAGAATAGTCATTTGACGGAGGCGAATAGTCCTTTGATGGAGTAGAATAGTCGTTTGGTGGGACAGAATAGTCGTTAGAGGGGCAGAATAGTCCTTTGGTGAGGCAGAATAGTCGTTTGATGAGGCAGAATAGTAGTTTGGAGGGGCAGAATAGTCGTTTGGTGGGGCAGAATAGACGTTTCACGGGGCAGAATAGTTGTTTGGTAAGGCAGAATAGTCGTTTGTTAGAGGCAAAATAGTCGTTTGGTGAGGCAGAATAGTCGTTTGGTGGGGCAGAATAGTTGTTTGGTGAGGCAGAATAGTCGTTTGTTAGAGGCAAAATAGTCGTTTGGCGAGGCAGAATAGTCGTTTGGTGGGGCAGAATAGTTGTTTGGTGAGGCAGAATAGTCGTTTGTTAGGGGCAAAATAGTCGTTTGGCGAGGCAGAATAGTCGTTTGGTGGGGCAGAATAGTCGTCTGGTGGGGCAGAATAGTCGTTTGGCGAGGCAGAATAGTCGTTTGGTGGGGCAGAATAGTCGTCTGGTGGGGCAGAATAGTCGTTTGATGAGGCAGAATAGTCGTTTGGTGAGGCAGATTAGTCGTATGGTGGGGCAGAATAGTCGTTTGGTGAGGCAGAATAGTCGTTTGGTGGGGCAGAACAGTCGTCTGGTGTGGCAGAAGGTGAGGCAGAATAGTCGTTTGGTGAGGCAGAATAGTCGTTTGGTGAGGCAGAATAGTCGTCTGGTGAGGCAGAATAGTCCTTTTTTTGTTCACACAACAAACCTTTTGACACACCATACTACTTATCTTCCTTACTTTTCAGAACATTTATTACCTTGTGTAGCATTTCGGTGTATACAACGTTGACTCTGTATCTGGTTGAATTTTATTCGTTTGTTTTATTGTCGGGTCCTTGCCACACCTTTATGACAGTCACGAGACCCAGCTATGATAGTCGCGAGATCCAGCTATGACAGTCGCGAGACCCAGCTGTGATAGTTGCGAGATCCAGCTATGACAGTCATGAGACCCAGCTGTGATAGTTGCGAGATCGAGCTATGACAGTCGCGAGACCCAGCTGTGATAGTTGCGAGATTCAGCTATGACAGTCATGAGACCCAGCTGTGATAGTTGCGAGATCCAGCTATGACAGTCACGAGACCCAGCTGTGATAGTCGCGATATCCAGCTGTGACAGTCGCGAGACCCTACTATGATAGTCATGAGACCCAAATGTTATAGTCACGAGATCCAGCTAATACAGTCACGAGATCGAGCTATGACAGTCGCGAGACTCAGCTATGATAGTCATGAGACCCAGCTGTGATAGTCGCGAGACCCAGCTATGATAGTCATGAGACCCAGCTGTGACAGTCGCGAGACCCAGTTATGACAATCGCGAGCACCGACTATGACAGTTATCAGCTGCTGACGTGTGACAACATCACATGTAGGAACGACGTCACCATGGTAACAGCCATCAAACTGAACAAAGCCCTGACATGGTATACACGAACAGCGGCAACCCAGGAATAAACGAACGAAAGACGCTCTTCAAGTATCAAAGGAAAGGACTTTGGAACACATAACATGCAGGCATGATGATGATGATGATATAGGTAGATGGCGAAATATGTTGAGTGACCATTCAAACTAAACGTGGAAACACGGCTCTGTTCGAGTCAAGGGACACAACTTTACAAATTACTGTCATAAGGGAAACAACAAAACAACTGTCAGAAAACTAATTCTAACAAGCGTTTACAATAACTACATCTTAACTCACTACAATGACAGCAACTAGGCAACTCAAACTATAGGCGGAGACTATCCCTCAAGTCAAGATATCTTGACTCGATACACTCACAATTCATCAATTTCTCATGCAAATATCTCAAGGGAGATAACAATGAAAATCCTCGAGTTGGGGGGGGGGGGGGAAAACACAACAAATCCAGGGCCATAAATCACAAAACTTAAATGAAGTTATCTACCTTGCATCATTTTCTTCAGATCACGAACCCGCCCACAGTGAGAGAAATGATAATGAAAAGACGCTGGAGATGGATAGGACATACATCTCAAAAGCCTACCACTAACATAACCAGACAGGCTGTCACCAGGCATCTCCCAGGGTAAGAAGAAGAAGAAGCAAGGAATACCTGGAAACACCTGGCTAACGAGCAGAGATAAAGCAGATGGAATATATTTGGAGATGAATAGAAGAAAGTACAGGACAGAAATTAATGGAGATTTTAAAAAAAAAAAGGCAAAAGCTGTAAGGGGCTCGAGAAAGGGAGGGGGAGTGGAGCAGAGCGCCATCGCAAGGTGCTTCGTGACAACATTCAGGGCGTCATCAAGTCGACCACTCGTTGTCTCGCTCGCAGGGGCGGCACCAAGCGCTTCTCTGGTCTTGTTTGCGAAGATAGCAGGGGCGTCCTCAAAGTGTTCTCAGAGAATGTCTTTCGCTATGTCGTCACATACACAGAGCATGCCAGGGGGAAAACCGTCACATCCATGGACGTCGTATACCCCGACAACCGTCACATCCATGGACGTCGTATACCCCGACAACCATCACATCCATGGACGTCGTATACCCCGACAACCGTCACATTCATGGACGTCGTGTACGCCGACAACCGTCACATCCATGGACGTCGTATACCCCGACAACCATCACATCCATGGACGTCGTATACCCCGACAACCGTCACATTCATGGACGTCGTGTACGCCGACAACCGTCACATCCATGGACGTCGTATACCCCGACAACCGTCACATCCATGGACGTCGTGTACGCCGACAACCGTCACATCCATGGACGTCGTATACCCCGACAACCGTCACATCCATGGACGTCGTGTACGCCGACAACCGTCACATCCATGGACGTCGTATACCCCGACAACCGTCACATCCATGGACGTCGTGTACCCCGACAACCGTCACATCCATGGACGTCGTATACTCCGACAACCGTCACATCCATGGACGTCGTGTACGCCGACAACCGTCACAGTCATGGACGCGGTGTTCGCACTGAAGCGCCAGGCTCGCACTCTCTACGGCTTCAGCGGCTAAGACCCTTCACCCCAGCCAAAAAACAGCTCTTTATCGGCCCTTTTCAGCGCCCCCCCCCCCCAAACAAAAAACTCTCAACATTGACTGTACACTTGGTTGCTCAGCAAAAAGTTTTTAACGCTGATTGTTTCTTGTTGTGTTTGTCTTTTTGTTGTGTTGTGTGCCATTGGTTGGGGAAGTACAGTGTTCCTAGAGAATAGAAATAAAGTTACTTTGCCTTGCAAAAAAAAAAATAAATAAAAAGAAACATAAATAAATAAATGGAGAACCCTTGTTGATGACCTATATGCCAGGTAAGCGTGAAGAAGGCGGGTAAGGAAGCATATTCGGCAAAAGCTGCATGGCCTAACCGGCATGTCTGCCACTGAATAAAATGATAAATTACCGCTTCATGTTTTGGATCTCAGACAAAAAGTAGATTAAGATTGCGTGAACAACATTCCATGAACTCTCAGCAATACTACGCAGTCTGCTCTTCCAATGCGGGGCCCCCACCTCCCCCTGATCGAGTTTTTACATTTTTTTCCAAGTCGATATTTCCACTCGATGATCGTGATTGAGGAAGATAAATCGACGTCGATAATCTATAACAGTTTAAGAGAAAATAAAGGGGAAGTAACTCATGCACAATATTTGCACTGAGTTCTCGGCCTCCCCACCCCCACCCCCTTCGGGGCCCCTCACAGATTTATCCCATGAGAAAAGTTTATACATTTTCCTGAGGTTTACCTGGATAGACACATCAAAGAATTTCACCGACAAAAGCGACCTACCTCAATCATAGACAGGGCCTTTTTAAGCAATTGTCAATCAAACAGCGCCCAGTGGCCGAACCAGGTTAGGTTGGGCGCCGGTCGATCAGAAACCTGCTATAAATGGCCCCCTGGTAGCTCAACAGGGGAAGTGCAGCCCAGCTCCGAACAATAAACAAGAGGAAGGAACTCTTCACGGCAACAAAAGGGACGGAACTCTTTATAAAGTATACAATTGACCTCCATATTGTGCACTGAGTTGGCCATTAATCAAATTCTGCATCGATTTCTGGTACTTCTCTAATTGGTTGATTTTTATCATCATCCTGTGCCTCGTCCGCAGGCACGAGCAGGCGCTGTTCTTATTATGTGGCCTGTTCTCAAGGTGTGGCCTGGTCAAGTTGGTTGCTGTCTATCTCTTGCTGCTGTCTGGATATACGTTGATGTTGTCCTGTTGGTGTGTTTTCTCTTCAGTTTCATCTCTCAAATTATCGTTTTCTTTTTTTTAAAATTATGCCTTCTGTTTACGGGTGTAATATGTTTTTAGCTGTCTTGTTAACGTGTTTTTCATTATACTTTATATCTTTCTCAGGTTCAATCATTCTTATCTTTGATTGTCTCAACTGTGTTAGGATACCTTGTCACGTTGTTTTAATCACTCCACACTGCTACGTTCTTTCAATCATTCCACACTGCTACGTTCTTTTCAATCACTCCACACTGCTACGTTCTCTCAATCATTCCACACTGCTACGTTCTTTCAATCACTCCACACTGCTACGTTCTTTCAATCACTCCACACTGCTACGTTCTTTCAACCACTCCACACTGCTACGTTCTTTCAATCATTCCACACTGCTACGTTCTTTCAATCATTCCACACTGCTACGTTCTTTCAATCACTCCACACTGCTACGTTCTTTCAATCATTCCACACTGCTACGTTCTCTCAATCACCTCACATCGTCACCTTCTTTCAGTCACTCCACATTATCAGGCACTTTTTTCATTCACTCCTATTATTACTATCGGTGTTACTGCTATTATTGTTGTTATTGTACTGTGGACATGTTTTAACATAGTCATCGTGTCGGATTGGGAGTTGAAAACGTGTCTTAATTGTAGGCTCTAAAGCTGAACATTAAAGCCAGCGTCTTGTTAGAATGCAATATCATGATCACCACTGCCAGACTGGGTGTGAAAGTTGAAGCATCACTGTGAAGTCGGATAGAAAGTGGGTTAGCCCGTCTTCTTTGGTCTTGATAGATGTACCGTGAGTTTAGCATGTTTGCATCTAGGTTGCTTCAAGGGCGTAAACTGGGGCGATCAACTATGAGGTTAGGGATTGATTGACTGAATGAATGATTGAATGATCAGCTGACTGAATGACTGAAGGTTATGCAGAAAGGGTGACGAATTGGGCACCCAGGCCCGTCTGACTTTCTGGTGTGTATCATACAGCTCTTTCTATGAGATCTCTTCAAAGATATCTTCAAGTATAGATACATCACTACTCTGTAGTATTAGTAATGTATTAGAATCACTACTTCTACCATTTACATTACAGTTTACATTACTTTTGCCTACACGTCTAGGTTCCACCATGTGAAAAACTTGTACCAGGGTCCGCAAATACTGCCCCAGAGAAAGAGGACGAAATCCATGTGGCCTCTAACTGGGATTGGCCGATACTCAAACCCATCTCCTCTTTGGTGAACCAGTACGTGGTTTTTATACAATGTGGCCTTTAACTGAAGGGATAGTCTGTGCATTGACTTCAGGGTGGTGGAGCTAGGTAGGGATTTTACTTCTTGGATCCAGTCTGGGACTCCAAGAGCTGTAGCAGGCGCTCACCGTGAGACGCCAAGTACGTGCTTTTATACTGGATTAGGATGCTGTGGGGTAAAAGGTAAAAGATCTGTGGAAAGCAGAGAACGACCAGGAGGAAGACATTGACATGACTTTAAGAGTTTAATAGATCAGTTTCAGAAGTTTGTCCTGGTAATCTGTCCCGGCGATCTGTCCCGAGGATTTGTTCCAGTGATCTGTCCTAGATATTTGTCCTGGTAATTTGTCCCGAGGATTTGTTCCAGTGATCTGTCCTAGATATTTGTCCTGGCGATCTGTCCCGAGGATTTGTTCCAGTGATCTGTCCTAGATATTTGTCCTGGCGATCTGTCCTAGATATTTGTCCTGGTGATCTGTCCTAAATATTTTTGTCATGGCGATCTGTCCTAAATATTTGTCCTGGCAATCTGTCATAGATATTTGTCCTGTGATCTATGATCAGAAAAAACATATTCATACTACAAAAACTACAAAATACTGAAGAAGGCTGAATAGTAAAGAGGATTAAACAAAGAACATTTTGGAGACATTAAACGTCATTGTAATCTAAAGAAAACCGTCTTGGAAGGGTACATAATGGGAAAAAGAAAGAGATGACCAAGGCGAAGATGGCTGCAGTACATCGTTGATGATCTGCAAATGGATGCATCATCAGCAGGGCATCTTGCGTACAACAGGCCTACAGGAGAGCTGTTAGAGAGGCAAAGTTCCTCAAGGGAATTTCAAATGACTGACTGACTGACTGATCTGTGATAGGCATTTGTCCTGGCGATCTGTCCCGACCGTCTGGCCTGGGGATTTGTCCCGGTAGTCTGTCCCGACCATCTGTTCTGGGGATTTGTCCCGGTAGTCTGTCCCGACCATCTGTTCTGGGGATTTGTCCCGGTAGTCTGTCCCGACCATCTGTCCTGGGGATTTGTCCCGGTAGTCTGTCCCGACCACCTGTCCTGGGGATTTATCCCGGTAGTCTGTCCCGACCATCTGTCCTGGGGATTTGTCCCGGTAGTCTGTCCCGACTATCTGTCCTGGGGATTTGTCCCGGTAGTCTGTCCCAACTATCTGTCCTGGGGATTTGTTCTGGTAGTCTGTCCCGACCATCTGTCCTGGGGATTTGTCCCGGTAGTCTGTCCCGACCACCTGTCCTGGGGATTTGTCCCGGTAGTCTGTCCCGACCATATGTCCTGGGGATTTGTCCCGGTAGTCTGTCCCGACCACCTGTCCTGGGGATTTATCCCGGTAGTCTGTCCCGATCATCTGTCCTGGGGATTTGTCCCGGCAGTCTGTCCTGGGGATTTGTCCTTGTGATCTGTAATAGATATCTGTCCTGCCGATCTGTTCCAGTGATCTGTCTTGGAGATTTGTCCCGGTAGTCTGTCCCGACTATCTGTCACGGGGATTTGTCCCAGTGACCTGTCCTAGAAATCTATCTCGGTGATATGTCCTGGCCATCTGTCCCAACTAGTGTCGGTAATAAAGTAAAGATCCGACGTGAATGGGTCGTATAGAAAGAACAATATGTAGATCATTTTAACAGATCGTCTTGTATATCTATTTATGAATATCTGGTTTATATTCATTCTAGAAGTTACAAAAATAAATTTTTAAAAAAAATTCTTTTTCCTGTTAGCCTTTTTTTTCCCAGTCATTTCCCTCTGTTCTATTTGTTATCATCTTTGTTGTTTTACGTGTTATTGTGTTTTCAGGTTCAATCTTCAGTATAATGAAAACCTTAAATGCTTTCTTTGTGGTTTCTTGACTTCTCTCACAGGATATACAATCATTCATTTATTTAAAACAATCGTACATTGCTGGTGACATACACGCCTTCACCTACTGTTTCTTCACAATCAATGGTCCCAATATAAGTATTTGTGATCTTTTCCCAAATATGCACTTTCCTTGACAGCTTCGTGTAGGTCATAAGATAAATTAAATGTTTATGTTGCATTTATTATTTCTGTTATGTATCATTCGTGTAAATTTAAGAATTTGTCTTCTTTTCCGTTACCTTCTTATTTATTTTATTTTTGTAAAAACAAAAAAGTGGAATCTGAAATATTGCAACTGTGCTCAGGTTATGAATAAAGCTGTTCCTTGTGGTAGGCCCATGCATAAATCTGTTTCTTGTGCTTATGAATAAAGCTGTTCCTTGTGATAGGTTTATGCATAAAGCTGTTTCTTGTGCTTAGTTTATGAATAAAGCTGTTTCTTGTGATAGGTTTATGCATAAAGCTGTTTCTTGTGCTTAGTTTATGCATAAAGCTGTTCCTTGTGCTTAATTTATACATAAAGCTGTTCCTTGTGCTTAGTTTATACATAAAGCTGTTTCTTGTTCTTAGTTTATGAATAATTCTGTCCCGTATGCTTAGTTTATGAGTAATTCTATTCCTTGTGCTCGGTTTATGAACAAAGCTTTTACTTGTGGAATGTTTATGAATAAACCTGTTCTGCGTAGTCGGTTTATGAAAAAAGCTGTCATTATTTTGTTTGTAAAAAAAATAAGTCTAACTATTCTTTACATACTGGACCATAAATTAACATTTTGTATCTTCTGTTAAATTTTCAGTTTGTAGAGGACTTCTGGAATATACGAAAATTCGATTCCCAAGTCTTTGGCAGCGAGACACGAACCCAGCTAATGAGGAATGGCCAGTGTCCTAATCTATCAGTCTCACCGGACAGTACCAGCTGAGGCCGTTCCCACAGAGAAATTGGTCCAATTCAGAAATTGTCACCCACAATCTCCTGGTACAAGCCACGGGAATTGTACTTTTGGTGAATATCGGGGCCGCAGCCTTTCTCTGGTCTAAAATTAGTGTCTTTCACAGGGGGGCAGTAACCTTTAGTAGGCCATGACGCTGTCCATCCTGCAAGATTCGACCTGGATGTTACGAGGTTCTAGGCTGCTGTTAATTTATATTGGTGCCCTCGTGTTTTTATTTCTTCTTTAGCTAAAGATTATTAAAGGTTCAAAAATAACGGCTACAGTAAGGAAAAGAATAGGGAGATATATTAGAATGTAAGAACTATAGAGGCGTCTCCCAGCTCTCAATACCCAGCAAGGTCTTCGGCAGGATTCTGCTAAATAGAATTAAAACATCAGTAGACAGTAAACTAAGAGAAGAGCAAGCAGGTTTCAGGCAAGGAAGATCCTGTACTGACCACATTGCTACAGTGCAAATAATAGTAGAACAGTCAATGGAGTGGAATTCTTCACTGTTACATTCATTGATTATGAGAAGGCATTTGATAGTTTAGATCATAGAATGCTACGGAAACTACTGGAACTACTGGAACACAAGATAACAAAGCTTATAAAGACCATATATGAAGGAACAATTTGTAGAATCGTGCATGGAGAAACTCACAGAAAGTTTTAAAGTGGAAACAGGCGTGTGGCAGGGACGCTTGCTATCACCATACCTATTTCCTCTAGCAATTGACTGGATCATGAAAACTACCACACAAAGTAAAAGAAATTGGATACAATGGACACTGTGGAACCAATTGGAAGACCTTGACTTTGCAGATGATGTGGCACTTCTGGCACACAGTCAGACACAAATGCACGAGTAACTTCGGATCTTAAGCAAGAATTGAGCTAAACTGGGACTATATATTAACAGACAAAAAAAAAAACAAAGATAATGAAAAGTAATAGTGCAAGCATTAGCCTCATAGTAATTGAGGGAGTGCCAATTGAGGAAGTAGAGTATTTCACATATTTAGGCAGCATAGTTGATAAATATGGAGGAACATAAAAGGATGTTAAAGCTAGAATATCCAAGGCCAAGACAACATTTATCCAACTTAACACAACATGGTCATCTAAGAACATCAAAACAAGAACCAAAACTTAGGCGTTTCAATACAAATGTAAAGACTGTCCTACTATATGGTTCAGAGACATGGGTTATGACCAAGACAATACAACAGAGGATACAAACATTCATGAACTACTGCTTGAGGAGGATTTTAAACATTGGATTGGCCACACCCTGAGGAAACCCGACACCAGCATAGCAAGACAGGCACTGACATGGAATCTTCAAGGAAATAGAAAACGAGGAAGATCTGGACTTACCCGGAGAAGAGAAATGTTGACAGTGCTCAGAGACAAGGGATACACATGAAAGGAAGTAGAGAATAATTCCAAGAATAGGGATGACTGGAGAGCCTTTTTCCGTGGCCTACGCTCTCAAGGCAGTGAAAGGCGATGATGATGATGATGATGATGATGATGATGATGATGATGAAGGAAAAGAATACATGGCATTAATATATGATTTTAAATTTTCATGCTAGACGGATTTCTGGTTTTATTTATTAAAATTTCTGGCGTTCTTCTTCTTCTTCTTCTTCTTCTTCTTCTTCCTCTTCTTCTTCTTCTTCTATCAGTTTCAGACCTCGACTTGTAATAATTTTGAAGTATTCTGTGGTCATCTCCAGAGCATGGACATCCCCATACATTTTGTTTTGGACTGGTGTGGTAGTTGGCCTTGTTCGCCTCCTTTGTTTCTCATACATTAGGCACTCCTGCAGTACGTGGTCTGCTGTCATCTTATTGGTGCCACATACACATTCTTCAGTTGATCCTATCCTGAACTTCTTGTACAAATGGTATCTTAGCCTGTTGTACCAAGGACTTAGACTCATGATGATGACTTGTTTGTCTCTGTTTAACTGGTACTAGACATCGTTTCATTGGTGGTCTTGGTTCTCTTTATCCCACTTGTTCTTGTAGCTGAGATTTATCAGGGACAACCCCCCCCCACCCCCACACACACACACATTTATTCTCATAAAGACAGGCGGCTGTGAGGGTCTTCTTTCCAGACTTTCTGGTACCCCTTACAGCTCTGATGAACTCCCAGACGTATATTCTGAAAGGTCATCTGTAGGTACTCATCGATGGGATCAATGATCGGGGGGGGGGGGAATGGGGTGGGAGTTATTGTAACCCAAACTGAAAGGTGAGAGTTATTGTAGCCCGAACTAAAAGGTGGGGTTTATTGTAGCCCAAACTAAAAGGTGGGGTTTATTGTAGCCCAAACTAAAAGGTGGGGTTTATTGTAGTCCAAACTAAAAGGTGGGGTTTATTGTAGCCCAAACTAAAAGGTGGGGGTTATTGTAGCCCAAACTGAAAGGTGGGGGTTATTGTAGCCCAAACTAAAAGGTGGGGGTTATTGTAGCCCAAATTAAAAGGTGGGGGTTATTGTAGCCCAAACTAAAAGGTGGTGGTTATTGTAGCCCAAACTAAAAGGTGGTGGTTATTGTAGCCCAAACTAAAAGGTGAGGGTTATTGTAGCCCAAATTAAAAGGTGGGGGTTATTGTAGCCAAAACTAAAAGGTGGGGTTTATTGTAGCCCAAATTAAAAGGTGGGGGTTATTGTAGCCCAAACTGAAAGGTGGGGGTTATTGTAGCCCAAACTAAAAGGTGGGGGTTATTGTAGCCCAAATTAAAAGGTGGGGTTTATTGTAGCCCAAACTAAAAGGTGGGGTTTATTGTAGCCCGAACTAAAAGGTGGGGGTTATTGTAGCCCAAACTAAAAGGTGGGGGTTATTGTAGCCCAAACTAAAAGGTGGGGGTTATTGTAGCCCAAACTAAAAGGTGGGGGTTATTGTAGCTCGAACTAAAAGGTGGGGTTTATTGTAGCCCAAACTAAAAGGTGGGGGTTATTGTAGCCCAAATTAAAAGGTGGGGGTATTGTAGCCCAAACTAAAAGTTGGGGGGGGGGGGTATTCTAGCTCAAACTAAAAGATGGGGGATTATTGTAGCTCGAACTAAAAGATTGGTGGTTATTGTAGTTCAAACTAAAAGATTGGTGGTTATTGTAGCTCGAACTAAAAGATTGGTGGTTATTGTAGCTCGAACTAAAAAATGGGGGCTTTTGCAGCTCGAACTAAAAGGGGGGGGGAGGGTTATTGTAGTTCGAACTAAAAGGGGGGGGGGAGTTATTGTAGCTCGAACTAGAAGATGAGGAGTTATTGTAGCGCGAACTAAAAGATGGGGAGTTATTGTAGCGTGAACTAAAAGATGGGGGGGGGGGGTGTATTGTAGCTCGAGCTAAAAGATGGGGACTTATTGTAGCGCGAACTAAAAGATGGGGGGGGGGGGTATTGTAGCTCGAGCTAAAAGATGGGGAGTTATTGTAGCGCGAACTAAAAGATGGGGAGTTATTGTAGCGCGAACTAAAAGATGGGGAGTTATTGTAGTTTGAACTAAAAGATGGGGGGGGGGTTATTGTAGCTCGAGCTAAAAGATGGGGAGTTATTGTAGCGCGAACTAAAAGATGGGGAGTTATTGTAGCGCGAACTAAAAAATGGGGAGTTATTGTAGCGCGAACTAAAAGATGGGGGGGGGGGGGAAGGTATTGCAGCCAAAACTAAGATATGAGGAATTATTGTAACTGGAACTAAAAGATGGGAGGGGGGGAAGTATTGCAGCCAGAACTAAGATATGAGGAATTATTGTAGCTTGAACTAAAAGATGGAGGGGGGGGGGGTTATTGTAGCTCGAACTAAAAGATGGATGGTTATTGTAGCTCGAACTAAAAGATGGGGGAGTATTGTAGCTCGAACTAAAAGATGGATGGTTATTGTAGCTCGAACTAAAAGATGGATGGTTATTGTAGCTCGAACTAAAAGATGGGGGACTATTGTAGCTCGAACTAAAAGATGGATGGTTATTGTAGCTCGAACTAAAAGATGGGGACTATTGTAGCTCGAACTAAAAGATGGATGGTTATTGTAGCTCGAAGTAAAAGATGGGAGGTTACTGAAGCTCGAACTGAGGGGGGCGGGGGTTATTGTAGATCGAACTAAAAAATGGGGAGGGGGGGGTTATTGTAGATCGAACTAAAAGATGGGGGGGGGGGTATTGCAGCCCGATCTAAGTATTTTTTCACTGCTAACTGTCCAAGCAAACAAACGAAATCAGAGAGAAACTTAATAAGCCTGGATCGTGCAACAAACAAGCACGTATTACTGTCACTTGAGACTAAATAGTGCCAATCAATCATTGCTGTAAAATCGGCCCATAAGACAAGATGTTTTAGCAAGCATGATCGTTAATCTAGAATTCTGCTAATTTATAATCATTTCTGCTAACAAACAGTCACTTTAAGTACTCTGTAGTCACTACAGTTAATCCATGGCCACTGTGATTAATCTATGGCCATTATAATTAATCTGCGGTCATTACAGTTAATCTAAATTCACTACATTTAATCTACGGTCACCATAATTAGTTTACAAGTCTGTTTAGTTTACACGTACTTCTGTTTACTCTATACTTACTTTAGTTTAATATATACTTACTTCTGCTTATTCTACACTTACTTCTGGTTTATCTTACACTGCAATCACTTCTGTTAACACACAATCACTTGTGGTATTCTATAATAACGTCTGTTATATACAATCACTTTTGTATTCTACAATCACGTCTGTTAATATACACTTCATTCATTCATTCATTCATTTGCATGTCCCTTGCGGAACTTTGCCTCCCAAACAGCACTCCTGTAGGCCTCTCGGTTGTGAGCAAGATGGCCTGCTGCTGTTGCATCCATTTCCAGATCGTCAACGATGTCTTGCAGCCATCTTCGTCTTGGTCTTCCTCTTTTTCTTTTTCCCATTATGTATCCTTCCAATACGGTCTTCTCTAAATTATCATGACGTTTAATGTGTCCAAAATATTTAAGTTTTCTCACTTTAATCCTCTTCACTAGCCAACCTTCTTCAATATTAAGCTCTTGTAGTATAGATATATTTGTTCTTTTTTGTGTCCACGATATTTGGAGAACTCTTCTGTAGCATTTACATTCAAAGGCATTTATTAATATACACTTACGTCTGTTAATATACAGCCACGTTTGTATTCTACAGCCACGCCTGTTAATCTACAGTCACGTCTGTTAATCTACAGTCACGTCTGTTAATCTACAGTCACGTCTGTTAATCTACAGTCACGTCTGTTAATCTACAGCCACGTCTGTTAATCGACAGTCACGTCTGTTAATCTACTGTTCTCATTTATTATCCCCTTGATTGATCAGACAGATGAGCAAACAACAACCTGTTTCATCGCTGATCAGAAAAAAGAAGACGGACATATGTCGGCCATGTGATGAGAAGAAACAGTCAGAGAATCCCCAAAACAAGCTATCAAGTGGAACACAACAGGCCGAAGAGAAAGAGGTCGACCACGTGAAACTCTAAAGAGGACATTGTTAAGAGAGGCCAGTTCAGTTGGCGTAACATCCCTTGATGAGATTGAAAAACTCGCCGAAGACAGGACATCTTGGTGAACTACCATGTGGGCCCTATGTGACGTTTAACTTCACGGGAAGGATGTAAGATGTAAGATGATTGTTAGTAAGTAAAGTATATGTTCACTTCCTCCCTTTCTCCCGTTACGGGGCTGTCTCTAGTTAGTTACGGGGCTGTCTCTAGTTAGTTACGGGGCTGTCTCTAGTTAGTTACGGGGCTGTCTCTAGTTGGTTACGGGGCTGTCTCTAGTTAGTTACGGGGCTGTCTCTAGTTAGTTACGGGGCTGTCTCTAGTTAGTTACGGGGCTGTCTCTAGTTAGTTACGGGGCTGTCTCTAGTTAGTTACGGGGCTGTCTCTAGTTAGTTACGGGGCTGTCTCTAGTTAGTTACGGGGCTGTCTCTAGTTAGTTACGGGGCTGTCTCTAGTTAGTTACGGGGCTGTCTCTAGTTGGTTACGGGGCTGTCTCTAGTTAGTTACGGGGCTGTCTCTAGTTAGTTACGGGGCTGTCTCTAGTTGGTTACGGGGCTGTCTCTAGTTAGTTACGGGGCTGTCTCTAGTTAGTTACGGGGCTGTCTCTAGTTGGTTACGGGGCTGTCTCTAGTTGGTTACGGGGCTGTCTCTAGTTAGTTACGGGGCTGTCTCTAGTTAGTTACGGGGCTGTCTCTAGTTGGTTACGGGGCTGTCTCTAGTTAGTTACGGGGCTGTCTCTAGTTAGTTACGGGGCTGTCTCTAGTTGGTTACGGGGCTGTCTCTAGTTAGTTACGGGGCTGTCTCTAGTTAGTTACGGGGCTGTCTCTAGTTAGTTACGGGGCTGTCTCTAGTTAGTTACGGGGCTGTCTCTAGTTAGTTACGGGGCTGTCTCTAGTTAGTTACGGGGCTGTCTCTAGTTAGTTACGGGGCTGTCTCTAGTTGGTTACGGGGCTGTCTCTAGTTAGTTACGGGGCTGTCTCTAGTTAGTTACGGGGCTGTCTCAGTTGGTTACGGCTGTTTCTAATTAGTTATGTTCTCCAGCCGTTTCTATCAACTCCATATGAGATGGTTTTCTCTGGTGCTCACACAAAATCACAGTCAAGAACAGACAAGTCCTGGAGGTCAACCGCTTCAGGAGTGCCCAGACAGGACATCTCTCATCACTGTAGGACAGATGACGAGTGGGACAGATGACGAGTGGGATAGATGATGAGTGGGACAGATGACGAGTGGGACAGATGACGAGTGGGACAGATGACGAGTGGGACAGATGACGAGTGAGATAGATTACGAGTGGGACAGATTACGAGTGGGACAGATGACGAGTGGGACAGATGACGAGTGGCACTGCAACACCGTCCATCAGAATATACCAGGCGTTTTTATTGATGATGATGATGATGATGCAGTTCAATAACGGCTGAAGTACGTTAAGCAACCTGACGGCGGCAGACGGCCAAAACAATAACAAAATATATAATCAAATGGTACAATTCCGTCATGGCTAAGTGTCGTCCTCTTGGAGCCCAGAACACAAGGAATCGAGGCCCATCAATCTCTCCGTCCAAGCAGAACAAACAGTGACGAGGAAAACTCAACTACATCCCGCAACGGCTTGCAAAGCCGGCCGCTACCTCGGTTCACAAGACCGGTCACTAACACGGCTCACACGACCGGCCGCTACCTCGGTTCACAAGACCGGCCGCTAACACGTCTCACACGACCGGCCGCTACCTCGGTTCACAAGACCGGCCGCTAACACGTCTCACACGACCGGCCGCTAACACGGTTCACAAGACCGGCCGCTACCACGGCTCACACGACCGGCCGCTAACACGGCTCACACGACCGGCCGCTACTATGGCTCAAACGACCGGCCGCTAACACTGCTCACATGACCGGCCGCTAACACTGCTCACATGGCCGGCCGCTAACACGGCCTCTCCAAGAACCTCCTTTGAAACCTGACCCATATTTTTGGTGACATCATTAACGCCCCTTTTGTTCTTCCTCCACCTGCTCTTCAGTTTCAGGTAAATCTCCTGCAGCGGTCCATTCTGTTACACGTCTTCCTCGTCTTATACGACAGGTCAAGGAAAAAAAAAAAAAACAATTAGACTTATCTAAAAAAGCCACATTGTTAGCCACTTTTTTTTAAACTTCTATTTTTTAAAAATATTTTTTCTTTACTCTCCCTCCCCCCCCCCCTCACCTCAATTTCCTTTATCCATATGAAACGCTGCACTAGGACACTGCGTGAGTCACACCTGAGGCTGAGACAACACAGAGAAAGGAGTCGCCCACCCCCAATCCCCACCCCGGATGTCACAGGACGAATGACATCAGGTATCACAGAAAACATGGTCAGTAATTAAGAACTTACAAGAACAGAAACCCCTGGCTTACCCCCCCCCCCCAACCCCCGTCGGTCTGAACCTCACCTGCTCTGGGGATATTACTCGTGACTCAAACCACCGGGACCAGCGTTTCCGTTAAGAAAAAAAAAAAAAGAGTTTGCCGGTACAGGCCAGGTGAGGAAGGAGGATATTTAAGATCGGGAAGTTTTTGTCTCGTTTGTGCACGGTTTGATGGAGGTAATGTCTGCGTGTTCTTGTCTTTCTTGGGGGGGGGGGGGAATTCCAGCTGAATATGCTCCAATATGCGGAGCATATGTGTCCTTTGGGTTAAAGACAAATGCTACTAAGATGGCGCAGTTGGCAGCGCCCCAGGCCAGCATTGGCGTCTTGAGAGCAGCTTCTTCTTCTGCGTTCGAGGTTGTTGGTCACTTCAGATCCTGGTCCCTGTCGACATGGCAAAGCCCGCAGTCCTCTCCAGATCCTGTTAGGAGCTCCAAAGCTGTTACCCTAAGCTTATGTCCTCTGGCCGTGTCTCATGCCTAAGGTCTGCATGGTTTGGGCACTCTTGTAGGATACGTTCTACAGGGCAGCTGAAACGAGATAGGAAAATTACGACCAGCCATTAAAGTGACTGATTTGTGTATTTTCATGAATACAAAGATCACCGCCCGAGAACAGAGTGAGGTTACAGCAGAATTTGTTGTTGTTGTTGGTCTTCTTCTTCTTCTCCTTCTGCTACTTCTCCTTCTTCTTCTTCCTCTGCTCTAGCTCTCAAAAAGACGATTATTGCTTTGTGCTACTGTTTGCACTTAGACTGCGATATCTGCGCCTTTCGGTCCGAGACATCCACCTTCGGCTTGGCTTATTGGATGTTAATTTTATTTAAGTACATGGTTTATGTTGATTTATAATAGCTCAAGGAGTAATTCTGTACCAACGTGTGTTATAATCAGAATGTGGTGCATTGAACATAACCAAAATATGCTTGTAGCCGGGTTATGTGATCGATTTCTCTCATCTTCCGGCGCGGACATTACAAAAAAGCTTCTATAGTTGCTCTGCTACTATAATATAAGGGAAGCTATTAGATTTTTTTGAGTAACATTTATGGCGAGGATGAAGAATAGAACAACATCTAGAACAACATCTAGAACAACGTCTAGAACAACATAAGATCAACATCTAGAACAACGTCTAGAACAACATCTAGACCAACATATAGAACAACATAAGATCAACAACTAGAACAACGTCTAGAACAACATCTAGAACAACATCTAGAACAGCGTCTTCTGGCGTTTATTTTCATTCTTATAAAAGCACCCACTAATCAGTATGTGCTTATTTAATATAGTTTAACCTTGTTAATGTAAATGCTACAGAAGAGCTCTCCAAATATCGTGCACACAAAAAATATCAAATATATCTATATTACAAGAACTTAATATTGAAGAAGGCTGACTAGTAAAGAGGATTAAAGAGAGAAAACTTAAATATTTTGGCCACATTAAACGTCATGATAATTTAGAGAAGACCATATTGGAAGGATACATAATGGGAAAAAAGAAAGAGAGGAAGACCAAGGCGAAGATGGCTGCAAGACAGTTGACGATCTGCAAATGGATGCAGCAGCAGCAGGCCATCTTGCTCACAACCGAGAGGCCTACAGGAGAGCTGTTAGGGAGGCAAAGTCCCGCAAGGGACATGCAAAGGAATGAATGAACCTTGTTATTGTTATGCCTGTTTTTGTTATTGTTATCACTGTTGTTACTGTTGTTAGTATTATTGTTACTGTTATTGTCGTTGTTGCCGTTGTTGTTATTGTTGTTGTTGTTATTATCGTTGTTACTGCTGCTGTTTTTATTGTTATTGTTGCTGCTGTTGTTATTGGTGCTGGTGCTGGTTGTGATTGTGGTGGTGTCTTTGCTTTTATTGTTTTGTTACTTTCGTTCGTGATGTTGTTGCTATTGTGTTTGTTGTTATTGTTTCTGTGTTACTATTGTTGCTCAGTCTCCCTGAACTGACAGGTCAGACTGCCATGAAGACAGTGGTGTAGGCTGGCCTGGTCAAAACTTTGTTTTCCAGTCTCTGGTGGCTGTACTTAAGCCCCTTCTCCACGTCAGATCCAGCATGCAACGCTGGCTGTCCAGACGGCTTTGAGACAGTTCCACAGAAACACTCTAACTTTGGGATGAGGAATCCGATGAGTGCCTCGACGATATCCATTCCCCACCACCTACAGTCTGCTGGCTCTCTTTTGTTTACATCATTCTGGTAGCCATTGTTGTAGAGACCCATAGGCTTGTCACGTCCTGGATTCATCGGTCTCATACCAGATTTTCCTCATCCCCGCCGGTGATCTTCATGTCTCTAACCGTCCACCAACCTGACATTACATTTTACAAAAATATTAGTTAGTGTTGATAATTGCTACAGGTTTCCGGGCTACAGAAGTAGGTCAGAGTTTTTTTAAGCAGGCAGATCTACGTCCTCTGTCTCACAAAGAATATGTTAAGATAAACGTTTTTTTTTAACACAGTTGTTCCCAGGGAGATTTTACTTAATGACTTATCATGCATTACTTTAATACAGACCAACGCTCTAGCTCCGCCTATGAGTGTCAAAGACCTAGGTTCTGAGAATGACACCTTTAAATTACCATTAACTCCGCCTACTTCCGTTCACGGTTATAAATATCTAAAACCTCGTCCTACCTACATACATCTTTCTGTCGTTGACTGTTTTAATAAAGATCTGTTCTCACTGGCTCCCAAAAACTCGAGTAATAATACTGACCTCAGAGGGGCTCCCTGAGTTTACTAAAGCCAGGAAACACAGATCTTACTCGGTATCATCCCAGGGACGCTGAAGACATCCTGAAAGCGTCCGGTCCCGAAATTGAAGCTACCGTGATATATTGGATTTCCCATGCAACGATTGATGGCTTAACGGTAATTCCCGTTCAGATATCTATCAGCTTGATCGGGTAGCCCCGATTTTGCACGGTGCCCGATCACGCGGGCCACATTTTCCCCCCTGTGTCGTGTTTGCCGTAATTTATTGAGGGTAATTTACTGTCCAGCAATTGTCAGATGGGGAATAGAAATGCTGAACAATACGGACTTTTGCCTGCGTCCGTAAATACCGGCCGGGATCGCTTTCATTACACGGACAGCCGGGAACAGCCGCTGAAATGAGGTCCCCGGCATGGATTGATGAGGGTCTCAGTGGCTTTTGGACGGGTTCTAGCTCTCTGTTTGCTTAGCAAGTCATGAGTATCACAGCGGACGATTGAGGGCCACCCTTGGTTTTCTGGAAATAACTTCCAGTACCTGCTTTTGCGTTATGGAAATATCATATATAAATGTAGTTCTGTTGTTGCTGTTGCATATTTATGCACCATAGAACGATTTTTGTTTCATGTCCTTCGTTTATCTCTTTAAAAAAATTTATGTATTTTAATACCATTTATAAAAGTATAAAATTATCCACTTTTTGTCATTTTTCCTCTCTTAAAAATAGCGGTAATTTTAACTTCCTCTTTTTCTTCTTCTTCTTCTTATTATTATTATTCCTCTTCTCCTTCATTATCATCTTCTTCGCCTTCTTCTTCTTCCTCATCATCATCATCATCATCATCTTCTTCTTCTTCTTCTTCATCTTCTTCTTCCTCTTTCTCTTCTTCTTCTTCTTCTTCTTCTTCTTATTATTATTATTATTATTATTATTATTATTATTATTATTCGGTACATGAAGATAAAAAACATCAGGGTTATTATCTACAAAGCCACATTCTTATTGCGTGTGATACAGAACAAAATCAGTGATTTCACCTATGCTCCATTTGGTGCAAGTGGTCCAGGGAACATTATCAAGCGGTCCACAGAACATTATCAAATGGTCCACGGAACATTATCAAATGGCCCACAGGACGTTATCATATGGTCCAAGGAACATTATCAAGTGGACCACAGAACATTATCTTCTGGAAATATATCAAGAAACCCAAACAAGAGGAAGACCAAGGCGAAGATGGCTGCAAGACATCGTTGAGGATCTGCAAATGGATGCAGCAGCAGCAGGCCATCTTGCTGGCAACCGAGAGGCCTACAGGAGTGCTGTTAGGTTTCACAAGGGACATGCAAATGAATGAATGAATTGTTGGTTATGCATGATTACTAAACTGTGAAAAGTGGAGAGCTGATAAGGAGTCCATTTCTTATTTTTGAATCCATCCAATTTTTTTTTTTTTTTTTAGTGCCGTCGACATGGCAATTTTTCAGGACATGTTGGACGGCAGTAAGATCTCACGTCTCAGGGTCGGTAGGTAGCCCAAGATTTAAAATGATGTTACAGTTATGGGCATATGGTGCCTGTCTCTAGCCAAGGTTCGCATGATTCCCTTCCCCCTCCCCCAACAGCCTTAGGTCTGTGTTGTCTGTCTCTAGCCAAGCTTTGCTTGATGACCCCCCAACCCCTAGCCTTAGGTCTGTGTTGTCTGTCTCTAGCCAAGCTTTGCTTGATTCCCCCCCCCCCCCCCACTCAGTCTTAGATCTGTGTTGTCTGTCTCTAGCCCAGCTTTGCTTGACCCCCCCCCCCCTTAAGTCTGTGTTGTCTGTCTCTAGCCCACCTTTGCTTGATTCCCCCCCCCCCAGCCTTAGTTCTGTGTTGTCTATCTCTAGCCAAGCTTTGCTTGATGACCCCCCGCTAGTCTTAGTTCTGTTTTGTCTGTCTTCGCTAAGCTTTCTATTATGTTTGATGTAAGGAAAATTTGATTCTAAATGTACACGAGGACGGAAAGTTTTTACTTTTCTTCTCCCATTTATTTAGAAAAGTGTAAATCAGAATTGCGGAAATGTCTAGTTTTAGTTTTGGTAAAATGCAATTACTGAATTTTCAAGTTTTATTATTTTTTAAAAGTGTAATTAAATGTTTATTTTATGGAAATTAATGTTGCCAAAATGTCCAGTCTAATTAAATTAGTATTACAGAAACGTCTAATTTGATGGAAATAGGAATTACCGAATAATAAATTTTATGAAAAATAGAACTACTGTCAAAGCTACCTTTGTGAAAATTAGAAATACTCTCAAGTCTACCTTTATGAAAATTAGAACTACTGTCAAGTCCACCTTTATGAAAATTAGAACTACTGTCAAGTCTACCTTTGTGAAAATTAGAATACTGTCAAGTCTACCTTTCTGAAAATTAGAACTACTGTCAAGTCTACCTTTATGAAAATTAGAGCTGCTGTCAAGTCCACCTTTATGAAAATTAGAACTACTGTCGTCTACCTTTATGAAAATTAGAACTACTGTCGTCTACCTTTATGAAAATTAGAACTACTGTCGTCTACCTTTATGAAAATTAGAACTACTGTCGTCTACCTTTATGAAAATTATGCTTACAGAAACGTACAAAGTGCTCCGAAGAGACCCCAGAAATATGATTGAAACAGCCATGAGAAGGACACCCGATGGGGGAGTGAGAGAGAGGACGACCCAAGACTACCTGGTGGAGAACTGTAGAAGCAGAAATCAGTAGCATGCAGCACAGCTGGGACACAATAAAAGGACTGGCCGCAGACCGTGAGAGGTGGAGAGAATTTGTTGCTGTCCCGCAAGACGTCACACGGCGTACAGGGCAGTGACTGCTTGTCCGATCGTCGACTGAGGACATAGATGGATGGATGGATGGATGGACGGCTGGATGGATGGATGGATGGATGGATGGATGGATGGACGGCTGGATGGATGGATGGATGGATGGATGGCTGGACGGCTGGATGGATGGATGGATGGATGGATGGATGGACGGATGGACGGCTGGATGGATGGATGGATGGATGGATGGATGGATGGACGGCTGGATGGATGGATGGATGGATGGATGGATGGATGGATGGATGGATGGACGGCTGGATGGATGGATGGATGGATGGATGGATGGATGGATGGATGGATGGATGGATGGATGGATGGCTGGACGGCTGGATGGATAGATGGATGGATGGATGGATGGATGGATGGACGGCTGGATGGATGGATGGATGGATGGACGGCTGGATGGATGGACGGCTGGATGGATGGATGGATGGATGGATGGATGGACGGCTGGATGGATGGATGGATGGATGGATGGATGGATGGATGGACGGCTGGATGGATGGATGGATGGATGGATGGATGGATGGATGGACGGATTTATGAAAATTAGAGTTACAAAAATCTAATAAACCAAGGAAATGTCTAATTTTAATGAAATTAAAATGTACTGAAATATCTAAATTTCTTGAAATTAGAACGAAAGCAATGTGTATTTTCGTGGGGATTAGAATTACTGAAGTGTCTAATATGTATTTCACTTTTGCGTGGTAGTCACATCAACTGTCATGACTAATAAATATTTTTTGGGGACGTTATTTTCTTCAGCAAAGTGTAATCCGTCAAAAAATGACGGTTGAAGAAAGGAAAATCTCAGTCTCACTGTGCAAGCGATATTAAAATTTTAAGACTTTTTTTTTTTAATCACTTCAGTTTTCCTAAGACTGTCAGAGCGAGGCTAGACTCCGAACATTAAACATTCTTCCAAGTTGACGATAATAACAATAAAGACGATAGTGGGTACCCTCTAATGAGAAAATGAAGAACACTAACAGACGTTCCATAAAATTATGTTTACATCCAGTTCTACCGAGATTTTTCCTTCCGCGTAATGCGGTTTGTGTGCATACACATACACAGAGTGTTTGACAAAGAAACTTATAGTATCAGATTTTTATAGAGATTGAAGAAAAAAAAAGAAGAAGAAGAAATAAAATGGAAAATGCTGCATGGTTGATTTCGAATCTCTCTGGAGTTGACATATGAGACTTCTGAAGAAGCTCCAACACCACGAAGACAAGTATTTATTTGTCTGATTGCAGAACCAGAGATGTGTGCTGCCTCAAGCATCACCTGGGCAAGAGGTCTAGTACTCACAGCGCCATCGTCTAAAACACAGCTGAGTCAGTTTAAACTATTATCACCGCTGCATATATCTAGGACATGCCAGAGATTAGATATGCTGATGACACAGTATCCACACCACAAAAAGGAATGGAAAAACTAATTATGTCAGTCCGTAAGAACAGCGAAGAGCAAAACCTCTATCTTATTGCGAAGAAAACTAAATTGATGACAACTGACAAAACAAACAAGGCAGCTGAAATATGTATTAATGAGATAAAATTGGAAGAGGTGGAGAATATTGGATATCTTAGGTTATTACTAACTAATAATGAAGATACAATGATGGAAATTAAAAGGAGGATATCTATCACTCTTCAGAAAGTAAAACAACTAAAGAAGCCGCGGAGAGGAACAGATAGAACTACAAAAATAAGATTTTTAAGGGCATGCATCTTTCCCATCGCAACATATGTCTGTGAGACCTGGACACTTAACAAAACAGTTGAGAAACAAATAAATGCCTTTGGATATAAATGAAATAGAAGAATCCTTAAAATATCATGGACACAAAAAAAAAAAAAAGAAAAAAATATACCCATACTACAAGAACTTAATATTAACGAAGGTTAGCTGATGAAGAAAAATAAATAGAGAAAACTCAAATATTTGGGGCATATTAAACGTCATGAGAATTTAAAGAAGACAGTCTTGGAAGAGTGCATAATAGGATAAAGAAAGAGAGGAAGACCAAGGCGAAGATGGCCGCAAGACATCATTGATAATCTGCGAATGGACGCATCAGCAGCAGGGCATCTTGCTGACAACCTTGAAGCCTACAAGAAAGCTGTTAGGGAGGCAAAGTTCCCCAAGGGACATACAAATAAGTGAATGACTGAATTGAATCTGTGCCACTATTGTCACCATTGTCGATGTTACCTTATGTTATATACCACGTCCACTATTCGTCCATACAGCCATGTAATTATCTTTTCCTTCTTGGCTAGCGAAGCTTTTACAGGGTGTTCCATGTGCACTAACCCAGTATCGACTCCGGTATAGTAGTGATATCTTAATGGTCTACATTATCTAGCCATATCTACCTGTCGCAGCCATTAAGATATCAGTACGATGCCGGAATCGATACTGGGTTAGTGCACAGTTATTTTCCGAACCCACTGTACAAGTTGTCTACCTTCACCGAAGGTTGCCATGCAAGAGGCAGGCATCTTCCTTTTTTCTTCAGCGTTCAAGCTCTTGGTCATGCTAAATCAGACGAATCCCACAGTCTTCTTCTCCAGGTCTTCCCGGCAGCCCCACAGTTTCTGCCTAAGTCAGACCCCTGTGGTCATGTCTGGCTGGCGAGGCCTGAAAAAGTTAGGCACTCTTGGAGAACACGTTCTGTACCCCGCCCCTGCAGGGACATTCGTGTACACGTCAGATCTCGAGTCAGTGGAGATGACTCTGCAGCCTTCAGTTGCCAGATCTTAACCGGTACAGGACCGTCGGTTGCTTCCTTTGTAACCGGTGGACTGGATCCAGTTCACTGCGTGGACCCAGCTCCTTTGCCCACAGTTGGTGGTAGCGGCTCCATATGATGGTCTTGGCCTCCCTGGAACTGACTTGATGGCTGCACTGCTCCTTTCTTCTGCTATATTTGGCTAGGACGTCGCGAGGCATCTGTGGAGACATTCTGCGGTCATAAAGGCGTATAAAGGCCTAGACTCACCTACAGCATACGATATCTGTGACTATATATTCCTTGATCAGTCGGCGCGCTAGAGTGAGATGACTGACTACCCTTCCCTCCGTCACTCCAAGGGGAGAGGAGTGTCATTTTCCACATCTGAGGCGAACCATCTGCCTTTGTCATGAGAAGGAACATCATCTGCAGTCCTAGTTACAACAAAAACAAAGTGAGATTGAAGGAAGCAATCATCATCATCATCATCATCATCATCATCATCAATCAATCAATCAATCAATCATCGCCTTTCACTCCCTTGAAAGCATAGGCCACGGATAAAGGCTCTCCAGTCATCCCTGTTCTGGGAATTATTCTCTACTTCCTTCCATGTGCATCCCTTGTCTCTGAGCACTGTCAGAATTTCTCTTCTCCAAGTAAGTCTAGGTCTTCCTCGTTTTCTGTTTTCCTCTCCAAGTTTCTGTAACACTTCCAGATTTTTTAACAATTTTTACAGGGAACAGGTCGTTGGCCTATTCCCCAACCTCCTTAGTCGCCTATTAACGACATACCTGGAAGGTGGCAGTGGTCCTGTTCTTTTCTCCCCAGATCTGGGCCCTCTGGTAACCACACGGTTATCCCCGAAGACAAAAAAGTCTGCCGGACATTCATTTCAAAACTCTTAAAATGTCCCGGGCTGCGCACAAACCTGGCAGGTTGTGAGCTGCAAACAGGAGAGGTGGCAACCGTTTTAGTCGAGATTCTCGACGGCTCCCCCCCCCCCGCCCCCCACCCCCTGGAGACTTGACACTGAGTCATGTCCCGAACCTTCTGGTGTCAGTCAGTGTCGGCGTGTTCCCACGGAACCAGCACAGGGAAGTGACAAATACAAAAATGGGACACTTTTCTCAGACGACAGAAAAACTTGACGTAAGTAGGGGTTGTCTGGCTGGCTCGAAATATGAAGTTCAAAAAAAAAAAAAAAAGAAGCGCCACAGAAAGGAAAGGCACACAGGTAAAACTATTACATCTTTCAAGGAAGGAGGCTGGATATCGGAGGGCAAAAGGGAAGCTGAGGGAAAGTTAAGATGGATGCGCCTCTGACGGAGGGAGGGCGGAGGGGGGAAGGAGGGGGGGGGGGGTCCGATGTTGCAACAAGCTCGGAAGATTTAAACGGTCAAACGCGAGTAACGAGTCAGACAAGATTAACCAGTCGAACCAGAATAGTAGCAGCCAGATTCTACTTTTTTTTTTATTAGTCCCATTTGTCAAGTAACGAAAAGGACAAATAAAGTAACAATTAGATTTTTTAAAAAGAACAGTTGAAGTAACAATTAGATTTTTGCAAAAGACAGTTAAAGTAACAAATACATTTTTAATATGACAGTTAAAGTAACAATTAGTTTTTCTTACAAAGAACAGTTAATGTAACAATTATATGTTTTAAAAGGACAGTTAAAGTAATAATTAGATTTTTTAAAATGACAGTTAAAGTAACAATTAGATTTTTAAAAAGGAGATATAAAATAACAATTAGATTTTAAAAAGCAAGGTAAAGCAACAATAAGATAAAAAAAGACAGATAAGGTAACAATTAGATTTTGAAAAAGATATATAAATTAACAATTAGATAAAAAAAGAGAGGCGAAAAAAACCTGTCTAACAGAGAAGTGCATAGACAAAGAGCGTGTAAGTTGCGCAGTAAATAGCTAATTGACCCTCAAGCGGTTTTAGACCGATTTAAAAAACAAATCTGGCCCACAATACAATGAAAACAGGTACCTGATACGTTTTTTGTAGAGAAACATTTTAAAGTGCGGAATGACTAATTACCTGTAAGATGAGGTACACTAAAGTACACTGTGTACGTCCGTCAGTGTATTAAGATACAAACAGAATTGATCACGTAAAAGTCAACATCAGTTAGAGTGGACAAAGGTACCATAAAAACAATATGGAGTATTTTAATGGCATAAGATAAACAGACCAGTAGCGCATTTATGCTTCCGGTGCGGTAGCAACACAACATACATTACAAACAATGGAGGCGTCACAACACAACCTGCATTAAGAACATTGGAGGCGTCACAACACAACCTGCATTAAGAACATTGGAGGCGTCACAACACAACCTGCATTAAGAATATTGGAGGCGCCATAACACAACCTGCATTAAGAACATTGGGGACGTCACAACACAACCAACATTAAGAACATTGGGGACGTCATAACACAACCAACATTAAGAACATTGGGGGACGTCACAACACAACCAACATTAAGAACATTGGGGACGTCACAACACAAGCAACAGGGGCGCCAGAGTAGCAAAATCACTATCAACGCGCGCCCTACCTGGAGGCGATGCCTCCCCACCGATTCCAATCTTTCATGATTATTCATCAGTTCCGCTGTCCTGCTTGTCCCGTGCTATTTTGTCAAGCCATCTAAGATGTTCTCTCTTGGTTTACCTGTCCCTGTGTACAGACAGTTGATTCTAAGGATCGTACAACAAGTGGTTTCCAGTTGTCTTCTGTCGGTTTTCTTTACGGACTCTTCGCTAGCCTTTGGGCCGTGTCCTTCCCGCAAAGCACCAGTAGCGAGTGGTTGCTGCAGTAGTAGCGAGTGGTTGCTGCAGGAGTAGCGAGTGGTTCTTGCAGGAGTAGCGAGTGGTTATTGGAAATACTGCTCTAGTGGGAAATTTGTGTTTGTAATTCCGTCCAGAGCGAGCCGATTCATCCAAGTGTAGAGAAGAAGAAGAAGAAGAAGAAGGATGATGATGATGACGACGACGACAACAAAGAAGAAGAAGAAGAAGTCTTCCTGCTGACAAAACAAAACATCCTAAACTAAAAAAAAAAAAAACGAAGCAATTTTTTTTCTCATTTTTTGCTGTAAATTTATTTCGACTATTAGAAAGAGACCCTACTCGGAGTACAAGAGTTAAAGTGCTTTCTCTCTGCTGCCTGGGGCCCGGGCACAGGTAAGTCTGGATTGATTTGTTACCTGTGTCACCCGTTCTGGCAAGGTTTATCTCTTTGCACCCGTGGACCGAGGAAGTCAAGTGGCCTAGCAGGCAGAGGAGCCAGTATCTGAAATAGGTTCAATAATTCTTCCCAGAAATGACAGGTCAAACTGGGATGCCCTTGCTGGGTACGGCTTGAGATCTCCTGCTGGTGTCTTAGCTACTTCTTTCCCCCTGCCTATGCTGTCGGACAGCCATTCTGTTTTCATCTACTAAGCTCATTAAGTTGCTAATCCAGCTGACGCATCCAGCTGACCATTGCTTCCGAAGACTGGTAAGATGACCATCCAGATCTACAACCTTCGACTAGCACCACGTGGCCAAAGATTCTCCCTACAACCACCATTTAACCGAAGCCGGATCTTAGGGAAGATAAAAGGTGATATCCCAGTTTCCACACCATTGGGGAATCCGGTGTCGGGTTCGTATGTCCACGACCTTCAGCACATGAAAGTCTGATGTGGTAAGTATCATCACGCCTGGCCCGAATTTTACCTTCCCAGATTTCCGTGGTACCTATTTTTAGAGGTTGGGTGAACACTGGGACCCTTTTGGTGTGTACCTGAAACAAATCCCACTGCTGGGGACTTGAATCCGGTACCACCGGATTGGGAAACCAAGCGCCTAACCACTCAATTAACCAGGGCGCCGAATCTTAGGAAAGCTCACAAATAACCGGAGACTGAAACCAAAAGTTGAAAGGCCGGCCCGAAAATGAAGATATATGTATATAGAATATCTTTTGTAAATTTGCTTGAAGGTTTGCATTTTTAAGAGAGTCAAAAAATGTCCACACTTTATAGTACAGCACACCTCACAGCCGTTTTGCCTGCGACGTGCCAGATTCGAACACGTCCGCTTGGCTAACCCCCTTCCACCCCTACTTTTTTGGTGGAAACTTTGGTCCGTATCCAAAAATACAAACAATTAAGGCGATGCGAAACGCAATAAACATTTTTTAACGTCAGCGCAAACAGTGGCTAAAGGATGTAGTACGGGAACATTGTAGACGTTTTCAGAGCCAAGATCTATGTTTGTATCTGTAAAACAGGAACGGGGTGGTGGGAGGGCAGGGACAGAGCGACATATCTGGCCCCCTCCTGACTCAGACAGACCTGGAGGTGACGTGTAGGGCGGGACCATGCTCTGATCTCGACTGTCTCGGTACTTCGCCAGAACTGCTGCGCTGAACATGAACTCTGAACCAACCAATAGAAACCCGCCTATAGATTAAATCCGGGGCTCATCCTTCGCAGCCAGGGGAAGTCACTCCCGCCTTCGCTGAGACCTGTATTTTCTACACTTTAAGATTTGAGTGCTTGCCCCTGCACTCTCCCCTCCCAGAACCCAAAAGGCCTCTTGAAAAGACAAACATAATTTCAACACTTAGAAGAGAGGGTCTTGCCAAGAATTAATCTAAAACTAAAAGGTTAAGTCCGTGAAGAAGCCTCCCTGTTCGGATTAGACGTCAGGGAGATAAACTTAACCTAGATGGAGGTGGGCTTATGCCTGTCCAGCCGGCCCCTCTTTTTCTTTCCATCCATCTCCTTCTGCTGTATCCACCTGTTGAATGATTCGCAGCGCGAGGGTAGACAAGGGAGACGTTGTGCGACCACTTGTAGGTGGATTTCTAGGGCTAGCTTTCCAAATTTATCCACCTCGTTTTGAGTATTCTTCTACAGGCACTGAAAGTTTCTCCTCTCGCTGGCTCCTCGGATTTATGTAATGCCTGGCCGGGCTAAGAGGACTTGGAGAAAACGATAAGCTCTGTGGAGGAGCAGACTACACCGAGATAACTGAATGTTCATCCGCGCAGCTAGAGCGTATCAAAGAGCGACAATCTCGTTCAGGAAGCCAGCAAAGCTATCCATTTAATTCTTATTGATTGATTGGCAGCAGCGCCTGGGACTTTGAGCAAGGACGTGGCTACACGCCCGGAATTACAAGAAACATTAAAACTTGAAAGCTGTTGGGTGCGGTTTTCAAGGAATCATCTTTATATCATCTTTCGCCGCGGGATCTTCTTAATTTAAACAAGTTTACAGCTTCCAGCCATCGTTCTTCTATGCTCGAACTCCCGCCATCCGCCGACCAGTCCCAAATAATGAAACCGAGGTACAGAGTCTTATGCAAATGAGCTTGTGTGTAATCGAAGAGAGGCGATCGATTACGTGTTGTTTTCCCACGTTGGATTGTTGTTAATTCAATCAACATCATGTCGCTATCAAGGCTCCACTAGTGAGCTGTTCAGAGCTAGGATAAACTTTCAAGGTAAGGGATTATAATTATAATATGTGTTTATTAATTTTCGTAAACATTATCGCTGTTTTGTTTTGTTTACTGTCTCAGTTGTTTAAATGGGGGGGGGGGGGGGTCTTGATTTTATCCCTCACAGACTTCATCAGTTTAGTAAGAAGATATAAAGTGATACTCTACACAGTGATAGAAAGCTAAAGTTTAGGCGTAATAAGAAAGAATGATAGATACAATAGAAAAAAATAAAACTGCAACCACAAATCAATATTTTGGCCAAACGCTTTCATCGGAGAACACATAAACAAAAGAATTCATTCATCCCTTGAAAAGAAAATGTTAATATTAATTTATTTTTTTTAGGTAAATGATGTTTCTATCGTTCTGTTGAGACAATTAGAAGATATGGCATAGTAACTATATTTTCTTTGATCTATCAGTACACAGCCTTCTTGATAAACATATCGCCATTTATCACCTGATCGTCCATGTGCAACTCTTGCTTGGAATACCTTAGTGTATGTAATCGCGTGACTACAGCTTCCATGTTTTACTTATTACGTGCAACTTATTGATTACTTCTTCTTTGATCATCTCTCTGATGATTATACATGTTCTTGTTGTGTGGAACAAAGTGTAGCATGTTTTCGCTAAAGATTGAATGAAGGAAAGCACCATCACAAACAATCTTTGTGCTGTAATCAGTGATAATAATAATAATTATAATAATAATAAATGATCCACTATTTTCGCTATAACGCGGTGTCCATATTTCTCACCCTTTTGTCTGTCTCTTGTTCTATTCTCATTTCCTCGGTTTATTTTATAAACTTTAAAATCTTTTTTTTTTCTGAACAGTGTTTATTCTCTATTCGCTCTTCTTTTGTTGTTATTTTAAAAAAAGTATTTGTAGTCATAGTTTACACTTCGAAAGTCATAGTTTACCATTGGGAGCAATCATTGTTTACTATTCGAACAACCATGTACAGTTATTATTTATTATGGAGAAGAGAAAATGTAGTCAAAGTTTACCGTTCAAACGATACATTTTTAAGTATTGTTTACCTCTGTTATATACAGTGTTGCCGCTACTCATCCAAAATGAGGGGCAGGTATCAGTCTTCATAGGTTTTTTTTTTTATGGATCATCATTTTGTTGAAAAATTCCTTTTAAATAAGAAAAAAAGATCATTGTTTACCATCCAAGAGAGAACAGTACAATCATTACTTGTCTGGTACAATCATTGTTTTCTCAGCGCAATTATTGTTTACTCGGTACAACCACTATTCGCTCCGTGAAATCATTGTTTACTCAGCACAGTCATTGTTTACTCAGCACAATTATTGTTTACTCAGTACAGTCATTGTTTGCTCAGTACAGTCATTGTTAACTCAGTACAATCATTGTTTACTCAGTACAGTCATTGTTTACTCGGTACAGTCATTGTTTGCTCAGTACAGTCATTGTTTACTCAGTACAGTCATTGTTTACTCGGTACACTCATTATTTACTCAGTACAGTCATTGTTTACTCAGTACAGTCAATATTTACTCAGTACAGTCATTGTTTATTCCATACAATCATTATTTACTCAAAACAATCTTTGTTTACTCGGTACAATCATTGTTTACTCAGTACAATCATTGTTTACTCAAAACAATTGTTGTTTCCTCATTACAGTCATTGTTTACTCAGTACATTCATGGTTTACTCTGTATAGTCATTGTTTGATCAGTACAATCATTATTTGCTCAGTACAATCATTGTTTATTCGGTACATTCATGGTTTACTCGGTACAGTCATTGTTTACTCGGTACAATCATTATTTGCTCAGTACAATCATTGTTAGCCTGACAACAATCAAAGATATGTATCTTGGCCGCCTCATAGCACACAAGAAATCCTCTCTTCCCTCATTTATCTTCAAGTTAAACCTTCCTTCACTCTCACACCACTATCAAATGTAATACTTTCCTTTTCCTTCACGTTGTTTTTTTTTCAACACCACAACCAAATGTAATAATTTCTCATCTTGCTACACGCATCAATTAATACTACTTTAATTACAAAAATTCATCGCAGCTGAAAAAAACAAAACAACCACAGTTCAAAAAGCTTGGACCAAACAACAAAACAAAACAAAAATGATTTCAGTCATGGTTCAGTGGTCTGAGATACGTCTGGGTCACTCAAGCTGAACTGCTCTAGGGCTTATGTGGCGATTTGAACTTTGTAATCTCTGGATATTCAAGATTTTGTTCACAGGGAAATCATGCAGAACAAATTTTTCAAGATGAAATATGAAAAAAAAAAAAAAAGTCTCTCTCTCTCTCTCTTTCCTCGTCTGTCTGTCTGTCTGTATGACTGTCTGTCTGTCTTCTATTTCTGAAAGGTGTTTAAAAAAAAAAAAGAAACAAAGTTTACATATTGTTTCCTCCTAAATTAAAATTGAGTCCCAATTCTCGCGGTCCCGACACGCTCAGCCTGTGATTTGGTATAATTGATGTGAATTTCTGTACTGAGTATGTGAGTTCTGCATCTGATAATGTGAATTCTGCTTATCGGCATGTGCATTAGACTTGATAATGGAAATACTCTTTCTTAGAACATTAACCTGGGATTTATCTAGGAATGTAATTTTGTATTATTGTTTGCTGAGCTGGCGTGCTACAGTTACGGGTGATAGAATTCCTGCAGTCAATCACACTTATGATGTTATCTCTGCCAGTGAAATTATTACACATGATAATGTGAATTCTTTGACTTTTCTTTTTCACGTTAATTTTGTAAAGGATAATGTGAGTTTCTTTTTCCTTCGTGACAGTTCCACACCTTTTCTCGTCCTATTTATTTTCTGCTTCCGAATGGGTAAGTTATCTTTTTTTTTTTTCTTTTTCGAAAAGTCAAATTAACTCTTTACATGATAATATGAATTTCTTTATCATCTTTTTAACTCTATACTCAATAAATATTAACTCCTTTTCTCATTGTTTCCACTCTATACTTGATAAACATGAACTCCTTTTCTCATTATTTTAACTCTTTACGTGATAAACATGGACTCATTATTTTAACTCTATACATGATAAACATGAACTCCTTTTCTCATTATTTTAACTCCCTATTTGATAATACGAATTTCTTTTTCTCATCATGTTAATTCTATACCTGATAATATGAATTCCACTTCTGTCGTAATTGTTTTATAGTTAATTGTGGCAGTTTCTTTTTGTTTTCTTCTATTATTATCATAATTGACAGTCAGTCAGTTAGACATGTGCATGTCACTTGAGGAACTTTGCCTCCCTAACAGCTCTCCTGTAGACCTCTCGGTTGTAAGCAGGATGCCCTGCTGCTGATGTGTTTATTTGCAGATTATCAACGACGTCTTGCAGCCATCTTCGCCTTGGTCCTCCTCTCTTGAAGGAGGAGTCCTAAACATCGCCTGTGAAATTTTCAGCCGAATACGAATATAAGCTTAGTGGGGGGTGCCAGAAGCCGAATCCGAATATAAGCTTAGTGGGAGTGCCAGAAGCCGAATACGAATACGAACAGTGAATTCATGGATTCTGGATTGTTTGTTAAATGAATTAATATGACAGTGGCGTTTGTTTGTCTCCCAAACACTGAAAGGTAGATGAGAAGGGGGGAACGATATAAAAGTGACGATAATATTGCTGATACAAAAGCTCCCGACACTCAGATGCAAGTTAGGGCACTTTCAAAATGACAAACTATAGAATAAACGTCGGGATACAAAGGTAATTCACGTTGTCATTTATAGAATTGTCATCAGAAAACACTGGAATTCACACTGTCATTTATAGAATTATGATCAGTAAATACAGGAATTCACATTGTCATTAACAGAATTATCATTATAAAATAGAGTAATTCACATTGTCATTTAATTATAGAATTATCTTCAGAAAAGACAGGCATTCAGATTGTCATTTATAGAATTATCATCAGAAAATACAGGAATTCATATTGTCATTTATGGACTTATCATCAGAAAATACAGGAATTCACATTGTCATTTATAGAATTAACAGGAGGAAAGACAGGAATTCACATTGCCAGTTGCATAATTAACATGAAAAGAAAGACAGGAATTCACACTGTCACTTATATAACTAACTCGAAAAGAGAAAGGAATTCACATTGTCAATAGAGAATTGACAAGAAAAGAAAGGAGTTCACATTGCCAACCGAAGCGGGTGTTTTTTTTTTTTTTTGGTGGGTGGATTGGTGGGTTGGTGGATGAGGGGACTGTATGCTACTGTGTGCAAGAAGAGTATGATAACACACACTAGGGCTGCAGGTCTCAAATTTGGCAGTCGCATCCATAAGCATCTTTATGACAACCCGGAGAGCGTTTCCAGCCATTCTAACTGCCTGAGAGGTCAGTCTTTCCAAGCTGATAGCCGTCATACAACAGCGTCTATCTGATGATAATTTAAAAACTCTCTTGTCTCCAAAGACCCCCAGCATACACCAGTGTGAGAGCCAGGAACTACCACAAGACATAAACTCCACATTAAGCTACGTCTAACCCCCTTCCCTGCCTCCCACAGTCATAATCTTAGAACAACGCTACTCCCACACAGGCACTCTCATAGCTAACAAGCTAGCATTAGGGCTGGAAAACCATAGCTGACCAAGACCCTGTCCAAACTCTATACTCTTACCTGCAGTGACAGTGTTAGCCTGATTTAACATTGCAGGGATTGCCACAGTCCCCCCACCCCCTCCCCCCGAGGTCACGTGATACTGTACCTCAAGATCTTCATAGCTTCGGGTGCAAAGAACATCAGCTCGCAGTTACATGGGGTTTGGAGAAAGAGAAAAGAATCTGCTCCTACAGTAGGCCACTCATCACAACTACTTTGGCGTAATCTGTTCGTCCCATCTTTACATTGGCCTGACAGCCATTGTACTTATCTCCCCAGCCAATTTTTCTACACCGCAAGTTTTAATACTAGCCAATCAAATTGCTGACGTAGTTCTCAGATATTCCTTTAAGAGTTTGCATCCTCGACCTAACACACGCACTTCCGAACACAGCCTCATACAAGTTACAAGATAAGTAAAGCACTCTTTCTTTCATGCTTATTTCTTACACATCAGTTCAAACTTTTCTTTCTCTTTATTTTCCCGTCCTACACGGTTTTGTATGCGTACGCCTGAAAGCCGAAAGGATACAACCCCGTCTGGTCTGTTAGTAAATAAAGCTCTTCCTACCACTTTGCTTAATTAAGCGAGAAGAAATTCAGAAATGGTCTTAACGTTAGTTAAGTAGATTAGTTAAACAGGTATTTAATTTGACAAGCTTCGAAAATGGGTACCTGGGGTTTCCTTAGAAAAACAAAGGTAGAGAGGGCAGATGCTACCTCTCTACGGCAAATGCTGGAGGAGCCTAGAAATGTGAAGGCAGTAACACTCCACGCCTTCTACATCATGCAAATGCTACAGGGCACAGATATTTTTTAAAATTTAATTTGACAGTTTATAAACAGTCAGTCAATTAGTTAATTAGTTATTTAGCTATTTTGTCAGTCAGTCGAGGTGCTGGTTTGTACATTAGTCATTCAGCTGTTGAGTCAGTTAGCTAGTTTCTTACTTAACTACTTAGCTAGTTACTTTCTTAGTTACTTGGTGCTTTCTTAGTAACCTAGTTATTTTCTTAGTTAGTTACTTGGTTAGTTACTTAGTTCCTTAGTTACGTAGTTTCTTAGTTACTTAGTTAATTATTTAGTTTCTTAGCTAGTTACTTAGTTACTTTCTTAGTTACTTGGTGCTTTCTTAGTAACTTAGTTATTTTCTTAGTTAGTTAGTGGGTTAGTTACTTTGTTCCTTAGTTACGTAGTTTCTTAGTTACTTAGTTAATTATTTAGTTTCTTAGCTAATTGCTTAGTTATTTAGTTAGGACAGTGGTTCCTAACCAGTGAGAAGTCCCTCTAACCCGGCGGGAGGGGAGGGGAGGGGGAGGAATTGTGAGCGGGGATTGACGGAGCCAGTCTATTGGCGTACACATATTATTTTGAAATGTGCTCTTTGAGCCAGACAGTCTTTGATTGGGAAGGGGGAAGGGGTATCTTTCGGCATCTGGTGAAAAGGGTGCATCGGGCAAGAAAGGCTGAGAAACATTCAATTAGTTTAATCGTTTTTTGCACACTGAGCAAATCTGCAGTCGCTCCGACCTCCTGATCAAGACATCTCTAAGTATGCAACGTCTGATACCATCAGCTCCGTCTTCTTGTCTTCTCGACGTCTATTTGTCCTCTCGATGTCTATTTATCTTCTTGTCTTCTGGAGGTGCCCAGTACTTCTTTAGCAGTCTCCATCCCAACGGGGGGGGGGGGGGGGGGGGGGGGGGCTGAGGCGATGTCTTTTCTGTAATCGTTCTCTATGCATTTATATACACATGTGATGTGCATGATTGTACGTCAGGGTGCTATCACAATAGGCAGGTTCCATATGTTGAAATATGTTTATGTCATATGTATTTATATACCAGAGTTAACTTTCGTAAAAACAAAAACAGCAAACATATATATATATATATATATATATATATATATATAGAGAGAGAGAGAGAGAGGGAGGGAGGGAGGTCAATGAATGCAAAGTATAACCATCAGTGAGTCCAACTCGCTGTCAGTTATTCAATTCTAACATCTTTGTATGAGTTCTAACATCTGTGTATGAGTTCTAACATCTGTGTATGAGTTCTAACATATGTGTATGAGTTCTAACATATGTGTATGAGTTCTAACATATGTGTATGAGTTCTAACATATGTGTATGAGTTCTAACATATGTGTATGAGTTCTAACATCTGTGTATGAGTTCTAACATATGTGTATGAGTTCTAACATATGTGTATGAGTTCTAACATATGTATATGAGTTGTGACATCTGTGTATGAGTTCTGACATATGTGCATGAGTTGTGACATCTGTGTATGAGTTCTGACTTGTGTGTATGAGTTCTGACATCTGTGTATGAGTTCTGACATCTGTGTATGAGTTCTAACATCTGTGTATGAGTTCTAACATCTGTTCTAACATCTGTCTATGAGTTCTAACATCTGTTTATGAGTTCTAGCATCTGTGTATGGGTTCTAGCATCTGTTTATTAATTCTAACATATGTTTAAGGATTCTGACATCTGTCTATGATTTATAACATCTGTCTATGAGTTATAGTATCTGTCTATGAGTTGCAACATCTGTCTATCATTTCTAACATCTATCATTCCTAACATCTATCATTCCTAACCCTGTCTATCATTCCTAACATCTATCATTCCTAACATCTATCATTCCTAACTCTGTCTATCATTCTTAACATCTATCATTCCTAACTCTGTCCATCATTCATAAGTTCTTTCTCTCAGCTAATCTCAAGAGAAGGAAGCCTACAGGACGTATATTTTATCAGATCCAGAGTGTAGAATTCTTTCCAGACTAAATGTTTACGAAGAATTAGAAGAATATTTTGGCCAAACACCATAAGAAATAACATCTTGTTAGCAGAAATGCAGATGAAGCCACTTACAGCAATTATTTAGAAAAAAACGCTGGCGATGTTTGGGACATGTGCTCCGAATGACTGACAACTCACTACCAAAAATAGCACTAAGATGGACACCACAGGGGAGCAGAAGTAAGGGTAGACCAAAGGAGACGTGGAGAAGAACAACAGAAAGGATGTTGAGCAATAGAGGGCTCACCTGGGCAAGAGCAGGAATAAAAGGCAAAAGCCTTGCTGAAAACCATGTGCCTGGGACACTTAAAATTTAGAGAGAGAGAGAGAGAAAGAGAGAGGGGGGAATGGGAAAGATCTCTTCCCTATGTTTATAAACCTGTAATGTTACGCCTAGCTTTCTACCTGTTGGCCAAGCTGACTGTCAGAATGAATATTTAATTGGAAATTTACTTCACCTGGGTCACATGCTACGAATGAAAACTAAAAACAAGACACCCCTACCCCGCTTTGACGTGGACACCTCAAGGGAAAAGATTGATTGACTGATCTTTATTTCAAAAGGGTTAAGTATTGGGCACGCAGGCCCGTCTGACATCCTGCCCTTTATCATACAACTTTCTCTCTGTTCCAGACATTCTACATATATTCTACTCATATAACCAACATAACTAACATTGGAAAGCTGAGAGATATAAAATAAAATTAAAGTATAAACATTCACATTTCACTCTTATCCATGCACTCAATACAGAACGTAACTACATAATTATATATAAATAACAACAGAAAGTAACTACTTACATATATAACTGACAACAGAAAGTAACTACATACATATATAAATGACTACAGAAAGTAACTACGTACATATATAAATGACTACAGAAAGTAACTATGTACATATATAAATGACCACAGAAGCTATTATGCTTAAGAAAGTGGGCAGGCCATTGGGGACACGGAGACACAGAACACAGGAAGAACAGAAGGAAGAAGGATATACATGGTTTGAGGTATCCCGAATTTCTCAAGACAGGATTGGCTGGGGAACCTTTTTTCGGGAGTACAGGCTGATGGTGATGATGATGATGATGGCGATGACGATGGCGATGATGATGATGATGATAATGATGATGATGATGATGACAGGTTTTATACCTGGCTGTTCACCTGTCGACCACGGGACTATCAGGCTGTCTAACCTGGAGTTACCTATATACCTTGTATTATACATGGTTCTCCATCTGACTGACCAGTTGACTATTAAGCTTTTTGTTTACCTGGCCATCTACCTGAATGTATACCTTCCAGACACCTTTGACTAGCTGACCATTTACCTATCAAGTAAGCTGTCTAACTAGGAGTTTACCTGGTTATATCTTTGTACTTTATGGTTATATCTGGCTCTCTACATGAGTTCCTCGGCTCCTCAAAAATCTCATTTAGCCACTTGTGCCCTTTTCGAAGTCTGATCATTTCTCCGACCGGTTACTCTCTGTGCGCGTACGTTTTATATTTCATACTTTATTTTTAGCATCATTTATTTTGATACTGCAATCGCTCCGGTAATTACCAAGAGTAAATTCTGTCACCAACACATAAACAAGATGTTTGAGGATAATACTAAATGTAAGAAGAGACAAAATCAGAAATGACACCTTCAGAGGCAAGGGTTAGAGTAACTCTGGTATTACACTACATCCCGAAATGAGATCGGTTTGGCCGTGTTACAAGACTACCACCAGAAGTATACTGCAGAAACAGCAAATAAATCAAATGGTTTGACCACGTTACACGATTACCATCAGACTGGATACCACAAACAACATTCAAGCTAAGAGTTGTAGGAAACGGTGGATGATGCCGCCCATGCAGGAGATAGACAGACTGAACAGAAATAGATATAGACAGACAGAACAGATATAGACAGGCAGAGTAGTGGAAACCAGTTATATTAAGGAAATCTGAAACCTCTATCAAGAAGCCTGCTGCTTTTTTCCCCTAAAGACTATATGGTGTATGACGTCAAGATTACATGGTATTTGAGGTCAAGACTACATGGTATATGAAGTCAAGACTATACGAGGTCAAGACTACATGGTATATGAGCTCAAGACTACATGATATATGAGCTCAAGACTAAATGAAGTCAAGACTATATGGTATATGAGGTCAAGACTACATGGTTTATGAAGTCAAGACGACGTAGTATATGAGGTCAAGACTACATGGCATATGATGTCAAGACTACACGGTATATTAGGTCAAGAGTACATGGTATATGAAGCCAAGACTACATGGTATATGAAGTCAAGACTACATGGTATATGAGGAAGGAGACAAGATAAGTCAAGTTTTATGTCTATATTTGTTAACCATTAATTTTCTTAGTTTTCTATGCTAACCTGTTTTACAAAAGGTCAGTGCAGATCTTGCGTAGATGACAGCCACAAACAAACAAACAACCAAACACACAAACAGACAGACAGACAAACAAACAAAACAAAACTCACCTACTACATCTACTCACCCATGGGTGCCACATTTTCAACTTGTTCATCTTTTCTTCTTATTCTTCTTCTTCTTCTTCTTCTTCTTCTTCTTCTTTTTCTTCTTCTTCTTCTTTCTTCACTCCCTTTGTCAGACTTTTAATAAAGAGACTGTTAACCCGGTTTCAGTTATAAACTTAACCTTTGTCTTAAGATCTGATTTCTTCTTCGTTTTCTAACCCTTACTGAAAACCTGGTCTCTTGAGTAAATGGAAGAACTAATTATATCAGTCCGTAAGACCAGTGAAGAGCAGAACCTCTATCTTAATGCGAATAAAACTAAATTGACGACAGCTGACAAAACAAATAAGGCAGATGAACTATATATCAGGGAGGAAAAATTGGAAGAGCTGAGAGTTTTGAATATCTTGGATCATTACTAACTAATAATTGAGACACAATGAGGGAAATCAAAAGGAGGACATACAAGGTCCAACACCTAAGTAATGAGACTGATTTTATTATCATCATCAGGTGCCGTGCCGACTGGCGTTGGCTATTATGCTTCTCCAGAGTACCCGATCCGATTTTATTATGGCCAAGACAAAAATGCCATCTATGAAGCAAAGCGTGGAATCCAAAGAGGTAACCTTTTTCTATGATCTGGCAACTTTTCATCGCCGCCCGATAAGCAGACGACAAACAATTCGCCATTTTGTTGACCTAGTCAGAGGTGCATTGTTACGTAATCAGAATGGAGCAAAAAGCTAATATTAAATTCTGTTTAAAACTTGGAAAAAGTGCCATTGAGACAGTTGAATTGATGCGACAAGTTTATGGGGATAATTGTTTATCTCGTGCATAGATATTCAAGGGGTATTCACGATTCAAAAATGTGGAAACGATTACAAAAGCAACTAGACGTGGACCCCCAATTTCTGTTCGTAATGAGGAACACACTGCAAAAGTCAGAGAACGGATACAAGAAGATCAGTGTTTGACTGTGAGGATGAGGGCAGACGAATTTGGTGTTAACCGAGAGACCATTTGTAAAATTTTAGTGGAAGATTTGGACAAGAAAAAAGTTGCTTGTCGGTTTCTACCACACGTGTTGTCTGATGATCAAAAACATTAGCGTGTCGAGTACGCAAAAGACATCATCAAAACGTGTCGCAGAAATAAAAATTTCTTAAATTTGATTGTTGCAGAGGATGAAACATGGATTTTCCGCTATAATCCCACAACTAAACGTCAAAGTGCTCAGTGGACGTCATCATCACCAAAAGGCAAAAAAAAAAAAAATTGTCTTCAAAAGTCGAAAGTGAAGACACTGTTGGCGTGCTTCTACGACAGCAAAGGAATTATTCACAAAGAAATTATTCCAGAGGGACAGACTGTCACTGCCAAAGTTTATTTAAGTATTTTGAAACGCCTATTGAAATGATTCTCCGAGGACCTGAGTATTCAACAGCTGGCAGTTTTTTCCTTCTTCATGATAATGCACCGGCTCACCGGGCGGTAGTTGTACAGGAATTTTTGTCCAAAAACAAGTGTGTCTTCTCAACCATCCACCCTATTCCCCAGACTTGTCTCCCTGCGATTATTTTCTATTCCTAAAACTAAAGTTACCATTGAAAGGACGCTTCTTTGACAATACTGATGACATCCAAATGGCCGTAACATCGAGTTTAAGGGCCATACCAACAGAAGAACTGCAGAGGTCGTTCCAGTGTTTGTTAGATCGTGCCACTCACCGTATCAGTGCTCAAGGGGGTTACTTTGAATAAAATACAGGTTATATCTTCAACTGTTGTTTGTTTTATTTTGTATGTAATTAGTCTCATTACTTAATTGTCGGACTTTGTATATCGCTCTTTAATAAACAGAACAACTAAAGAAGCTGTAGAGAGGAACAGACAGAACTACAAAAAAAAAAAGATTTTTAAGGGCATGCATCTTTCCCATCGCAACATATGCCTGTGAGACCTGGACACTTAACAAAACAGCTGAGAAAGACATAAATACCTTTGAATGTAAATGCTACAGCAGAGTTCTTCAGATATCATGGACACAAAAAAGAACAAATATTTCCATATTACAAGAACTTAATATTGAAGAAGAGTGGCTAGTAAAGAGGATTAAAGAGAGAAAACTTAAATATTTTGGATATATTAAACGTCATGATAATTTAGAGAAGACAGTCTTGGAAGGGTACATAATGAGAAAAGGAACGAGAGGAAGACCAAGGCGAAGATGGCTGCAAGACATCGTTGATAATCTGCAAATGGATGCATCAGCAGAAAGGGCATCTTGCTTACAACCGCGAGGCCTACAGGAGAGCTGTTAGGTAGGCAAAGTTCCGCAAGGGACATGCAAATGACTGACTGACTGAATGACTGACTGACTGATTGACTGACTGAATGACTGACAATTCACAAGGGGAAGGAAAATTAAAACTTGGAAACCTCGAGATCGGAAAATTCAAAGTCCCAAGATTTCTTAGGTTGACAAAGAGGTGTAGGTCAGTCTTGGAAGAAGATAGAACGAACGAAGAGAGTGTACAGAAACAGGAAAGGCAGAAAGAAAGATGTGCACATATAAATGAAGAACAGACAAACAATCCAATATTTTGCCAAAAGCCTTTTCAAGGATCACATACAAAAACAACAAAGCAGATAAAAAGACGAAAAATAGTTGAAAAAATAAACACATACTCTTCTAGTAGTAAGTATTTAATTTCTCATCTAGTTTTCGTGTTTGTAATCGGTTGTTTTTGTATGTGTTCCTTAGAAAGGCCTTTGCCGAAATACTGGAATGTTCGTGTGTTCTTCGTTTATATGCGCTCATCTTTCTTTCTGCCTTTCTTGTTTCTGCACACTTTACCCACTCTTTCTATAACTGAACCATACACCTGTATCTACCGTCACTGCTAGAAACAGTCTTTACCGCAGTCGTCATTTCTCTTAGGTCAGCACACAACCGATCATGAACAGAAATCTGTGCTGGAGCATAGTTTTGACGGTGAGTACACATTCTGCGCTCACACACAAGAAGAAAGTTCCAGAAAGTTCTGTTTTATAACCGAGTCAAGTTGAGAGTACCTGGTATTTTTCAGATCAGAAACAGCGAAGTGCGGATGGAACGGAAAAGATCGAAAACAGTCATTGACAATTTTTGATGTGGCAGAAAGATTAGCTTGATAGAAAGAAAGAACTCATTCTTATAGTTGAGTTATACAAGGGAAGGTAAAATCCCCTTTTTTTTTCATGGCACGAAGGCATGTCGGGGAAATGATGTTAGGGCCCTAATACCACCTGAACAGGGAGCTGTGATGTGGTCAGTGCCGCGCCCTGGCTGCTTTTACCTTCCCAGATTTCTCTGGTACCAAGTTTTACAGGCTTTGTGGACCTCGGGGCCCTTTTTTTTTTCTTTTGGTTTGCTTGTACCAGAAAAAAAAAATCCCCCAACAGCTGGGATTTGAACCCGGTACCTCCGCGGAGCTACAAACAGGCAAATATAAATAAATAAATTCATATAAATGAAGCCGCGTCTTGTTTGCAGCAATGAGCTTCCGTGGCTCAGAAAGCTGCTGAATTCAGCGGCAGCTTGTAGAGGAAGAAGGATATAAATGAGCTGCACAAATATAAAGAAATATATATATATATATATATATATATATATATATATATATATATATATATTACTGAGCTACACACAGGTAAAAGATAATAAATACAAGTAGATAAACTACAGTTTTAAAAAAATCGCACTGAAGAACTAAGATAGAGTTCTCAAACAAAAAACACGATAAATGTAGATAAATGACCTAGACAGAAATCTAGAACTAAAAGATAAATTCATAAATATAATCTACGAGAAGATATAAATAATAAATTGATTTAGATAAGCTAGATAATTTCAGTAAATAAGAGATAAATAATTAAACTGACATAGAGAAGCTACAGAGATATTAAAAAACAAAAGATAAATTCATGCTAAGTAGATATAAAAAAAAAATTTATATAGTCACATAAGCTAAATTTAGGCAAAGAAATAAACAGTAAATTCATATAAATGAGCCAGAAGCGGGTAAATAAATTGACAAAAAATAATATAAATGTGCCGGAAAATAGCTTTAAAATTTTTTTTTTTATTATTTGAAAATGCTTTCAGTTTCAACTTTCCCCTGAAATTAGTAGATTAAATCTTACATTCAGTTCATTCATTCACTAGCATGTCCTTGTGGAACTTTGCCTCCCTAACAAATCTCTTGAAGACCTTTCGGTTGTAAGCAAGGTGCCCTGCCGCTGATGCATCCATTTGCAGATTATCAACGATGTCTTGCAGCCATCTTCGCCTTGGTCTTCCTCTCTTTCTTTTTCCCATTATGTACCCTTCCAAGACGGCCTTTTCTAAATTCTAATGGCGTTTAATATGTCCAAAATATTTAAGTTTTCTCTGTTTACTCCTCTTTACTAGTCGGCCTTCTTCAATATTGAGTTCTTCTAGTATGGATATATTTGTTCTTTTTTTTTGAATCCGTGATATTGGAACACAACAGGCCAAAGAAAAAGAGGTAGACCACGTGAAACTCTAAAGAGTACATTGTTAAGAGCGGCCAAATTAACAGGCATAAAATCCCTTGATGAGGTTGAAAAGCTCGCCGAAAACAGTAAAAATTGGCGAACTACCATGCGATCCCTGTGTGACGTTTAACGGCACGGGAAGGATATAAGATAAGATATTGGAAGGACTCTCACAAATACCGAATTTAATATTGAACTCAGTGTTAAACTGTAAATCTCATCTCACTTTAGGCAACTTTGTCTTATTTGTTAACCAGTTGTTTGCATTTCCTCTGTAGTGTGAAATCATTCACCCGTATGCCCTCATTTGTTCTTCTTGTCCTGAGGTAAACAAATTTATCTTTCCGTGCCAGGCTATTAAAAATATTTTCTCTTCGTATATTCCGTGGCACCTGAATGTCGCAGTGCCCTAGGTGTGTGAAGTGTTATTGCCTTCACATTCCTAGGCCACCACGAAATTTGAGTTAGGGATGCCAGCATCTGTTCTGGTCGCTTTTGTTTTCCCACGCAAACCCCGGGTACCAAGGATGGTTTGATACCCGTGCTGGTTGGTTCTGCCCCAGTGGGAAGTCGAACCGGGACCCTCTGATTGGCAGGCTAGTGCGCTAACCATTACACCACCGCGGCACTTTTAATAAAATATCATCCGACATGAAAAAAAACAAAACAAAAGTTCATCTAACATTTATATACCTTCACGTTTTACTAATCAGGACTGACCTTGAAGATTTTTCAAGGACAGCAAGAAATTCCAGCTTCCCCGAAGAGTTAGCGGAGGAATCTTGTTCAGTGATCAAGCTCTGTTGCTTTGGACCAGC